>CM023457.1:46441512-46821512 GCA_013339765.2 Haemaphysalis longicornis | reverse complement strand
TAATCAGCCAATCGCGTCAGTCGGATTTTTAAAGCGCTTGAACTCACCTCGAAATATTGCCATCATGTTACGTGGGTGTCTCCAGAGTCCGTGTATATCGAGTTTTGCACGATCTCGGGCCTTCTGGAATAGCACCCCAGTTCGGCTTTCGAAAAAACTGCCCTACAGAATTAAACAAAAAATTAATTGTAAAATCATTTGAAGATAAACAGATGACCATATTACAAAACAAGAAACACAGGTCACTGAACCAGTCAGAAACAAATTGGCGTTTCGGGAGCGCTACGGCTCCCTTGTTCACAATTGTGAACGAAGTCATTGTGAACAAGGGAGCAGTAGCGCTCCCAAAACGTCAATTTGTTTTGACTTGGTCAGTGACCTGTGTTTCTTGTTTTGTAGTATGCTACCTGACCAGACGGTATGCCGTCCAACCATCGACTTCAGATGACCATATAAATATACATAAGCTACATAAAATCATTTGAAATCTTAAATCACACGTTATTCATATTTATTGGAGTCGTTAGAGTTGTAACGTTTCCGTGGTACTGGATTAGCCTTACCGAGGAAGTCGACGTCAAAATGTCAGCGTTAATGGCCATTAATCAGAAGTTAAGCCTTTATTATCTGGCGTTCCTCAAGGCAGTAATCTTGGATCGCTACTCTTCGGTTTATGCAGTAACGGCATCATTAATGTAATAAAACCTTGAAATTCATTATTATACCGACGACAGCACATTAATCTTTTCTGGTGCATCGCCTTTTAGCCTCACTTCAAGAGGAATCAACACCCTGGCCGAACTAAGTAAACGGAGCGACTGCAATGCCCTTAAAGGGAACCCCAAGAACCTAAAGCTTTTCTAATTTGCCCCCAACACAAAACTATATTTACTTTCGATACCTTTCGGTGCAATTCAGTGAGGCAGATGGTCACTGCGTAGAAAACGCTCAGGGTCATCTTCACAGAAAAAAAAAATTGCTTGGGACAAGCATATTAATCACATAAAGTCAAAATGATAAAGAATAGCTCGGTTAACTTTTATTTGTAAAAAACACGCTACCCACTGAAGAAAAAAATATTCCTCTACTACTCGTCGTTTTGCGTATTAAGTATTGACATCTTGAGAGGGGGCGATACCACAGTAAGAAATCTACATGCAATCCATGCCTTGCAAAAACTGATCTTAAGAAACAGCTAATGTCTCTTTTCATCACCCTTCCGGCGATACTCTTTCTGAACCATACCGTAAGCAAAATACACCACTTGTGTTCATATTCCTTAGCCGTGAGTTATAAAAAAAGAACTTAACAAAGAAATTTCCTCTCCCTAACCGCAAAAATGATTGCGTATCGCACAAGAACTAGCCACATTTGGAAAAACAGCGTTTGCAGAACGAAATACGCAACCGAAAGGGTAGAACAAAAACTTCCGGAACCGCAAAATTTTTGTCACACAAACAGCATTACTTTCGAAATGACATCAAACAAGGAATTGCGAACATTATCTGCACAATAAAGCAATTCTCCTGAATTAAGGGGTCGCCCCTTGTTGTTCATGTATTTTCCTGCGCCTACACGTGGCAACCGCAATATATTCTTCATTCCCAACTTAGCGTTTCCTTGATTTTCTGTGTTTTGCTTTTTTCCTGAACTCATTGAAATATGTGTTTAATCAGGCCTGCGTCGCGCTGTCGGCTATTGTGACAACTGCGCGAAAAAAAAATGCGTAACCGCGACTGTCGCGCGCTTCTCGTTAAAGCAAAAACTGCTGATTGTTTATTTTACTTTCACTTGCATTGTTTTTTTTCTTTTACTTGTGCGGTTCCTTGTTTTCATGAACGCTGCTTAAAAATTAAACCTGCCATATACTTGTTCTATTGGGTGTAGGGGGAGGGGGTGGGGAGCGGATGCCGGAGCTAGTCAAGCTGTTCTTACACCTTTTTTTTTCCTTGCCTCCCTCATCTTTAAGGGTGTAAAATAAAGAAATGAATGATATATGCATGAAAGTACGTTGCCATCACGGTGCAAATGAATTGTTATTTCATTTCTCTTGCAGCTAGGTCGGCGGTTGGAGTGGTGCGAAGAATATTAACCCGGGATCCGTTTCAGCTTCCCTTAGAGTTCGACGGGGTCATGCTGGGAGTCGGGTTCCTGTTTCCGCTATTGGAGTTGATAAACTCCGCTGATTACTTGCATTACTCCGGGGTGTTGGATGAAAACAGCCGCTACGAGTTTGCTAAGCAGTTTGAGAAAATTGCCTATCTTGTGCAGAAGAAAGACTTCCAGAACGCTGCAAAACTTCTCAGCGTGACTGTACTGAATATGCCTACTGGCCGGAAAAGTCTATTTCAGAACCTAACAGGTTTTGAGCACCACGGTAGCATTGCAACTACCGAAAGACCGAAGGAAGCTGTAGCGTACTTTAAGTATGCGAACGGTGAAGAGTTTAAGAAAATAATCCATGTGGACCCCAACAGGAAACTGGACGACACCAGAGCTGAGTTAGCAATGGAGTTAGCTGTTAAAGATTTTTTTGTAGATATAAAGGAAAAACTGTTGTATGTGCTCAATAATGCACGCGTCCTCATGTATGTTGCTGAGTATGACGCAGTTTTTCCGGCATTTAACATAGAATACCAATTCAGACAGTTAGAGTGGCGCGGGGCTGAAATTTACAGAAAGGCATGCCGCATGCTTTGGTACCGCAACGGCAATAGTTCAGACGAACTGCGCGGTTACGAAACCGTGGCTGGTGCAGTCGTGTTCGCTACCGTGCTTTTTGGCGGTCACTACATCTCCCTAGATCGTTCCGCAGCCGTAAGCGAGTTGTATGTCCGATTTTTGAATTTCCCAGACCGCGTTAACAGGGGCGAAATAAATACTACTGCCACATGCTGAAGGCATTTAAGTCTATTTGGTGCTTCCTGAAAACAAAGGAAACAGCAACAGAGTACGCAGTTGCAAATCTTTTGGACAAGTGCACACCTCGTTGCTTTATAATAAAAAAAAATTATGCTCATCAGTTTGGAATGCATGTCTTTCTTTTAGCACTGTATACATCGATCGGTATATTGGGGCGGCGTCCTGTATATGAAAAAATAAAAAAAACATTATTTCATCATTTTAATCTTAAATAGATAGAAAGATGAAGTGGACAACTAAAAAACGAGAAAGGTCAGTAGGTTTGGGGCGGACTTAGGGCCTGCTTCTGAACCGGCTGATCTCACAATAGAGCGACGGAAATATATGCTCAGAAGATCGTGAAAAGATTATTTTCAGACGAGTTGCGTTTGGTCTGTAATTGTGTTAATATAAGTACAAATTACTCACATATTTTTGGCTTTGTTTGGCTTCTTTTCACGCGTCTCGCACAGCCTATGGGACCTAATAACAACGTCTGTTTTAACCCATATCTAATCTTTCTTTCCAAACAGTAAATTGTTTTCAGTCAACGCCCGGGTTTGTAACTTCTATCTATGTGCCGTCTTAGTGATTTTCGGGGATGACATGAGGTATGGCACAGAAGAAATGCCGACGAAGACCAATTTTTCGTTCCTAAAAATTATCGAACTATGTATTTATGCAGCCGCCTGCGGTAAACCAGCAAAAAAATCGTGTAGATTCAACATGCCCTAGAACCGGTGGCGCGGAGCTGCGCTATTCTCACGTTTCTCTAAAAACACCCAGTAATGAAGCCATTTGTCAGCGGGGCTGTTATAGAGGAACTCCCCGTATTGTTGCGTCAACAGGGCGCTTTGTGAGTTGGCTATCGAACATTGCATGTTCTCGGTACGTGCCCTAGATAGCCGCACTTGCTATCCTCTCGCGCTGTATGTTTATGCTTGATGTCAACTGAGCGGCACTGCGTGATTTGCTCATCCCAGCAAGTACTATTATGAGCCATATGAAAGGGAACACAGAAACGCATGGAAAACACCCTCAGACCCAGCTATGCGTGATACGCAGCGGCCGCCGTCGAAAACAAAGTGGAAAGGGGGACGCTGATCTAACAACTCTTTCCATTCCCTCAGGGCGTCTTTTGGGCTGTCGGACGATACGATATTATCGGCAAAATGACATAGGCTGCTGCTTCGTACACATTCAAGCGTGGTGGGAGTGCCAACAGTTAGTAGAAGAGCGCCCTCGTTCCCCCTTTGATTTTCACACCGCCATCCGCGTATCGTTCCGAGTCTTTTTCGAGGCTGTTTGCCACGCGTTCCTGTGTTCATATTGCTCATAATAGTACACCTTCCATTTCTGCTTTGCTTTTCTGTTTTTTTTTTCAGTTGCTATTGCCAGTGTTCATTGCTACAACTGAAGGAAAGCCAGCTGGTAGCCATTACATCGTTGTAATGACGCAATTCCAGCGGTCGCTGAACGCCAAGACAGTGAATGATACAGAAATCTTTTGAGCAAATTTTTAATGTTGAATTCCAATGGCACATCCGGAGAACTTCTCCGGATGAGAAACATCCGGGCGAGGAGCCCGGCTGGTGCGACGAATCGATGGACATGGCGGATAAACGCGCCCTCGGCGTTTCTTTTTTTTCTTCTTTTTTTTTGCCTGCCTGCGAAAAGGCCGACTAAACTTTCGTCACGGTCACCGTTGGACACATTACTCGGCAAAAAAAGCCGATGAAGGAAGTTTACTTGAGATCCCACAGGAAAACACTTGCAGGGAAGCAGATGTTTTTGGAAGGGCCCTACGTAAAGGCCTCCGGGAAATTCCTGATCCCATGTCGTTTTAGGCGTTTGCTCCCGTGGTAGCGTGAGCGTTCCAAAGGCGTTTTAGATGCGAAGCATCTCATTGTCGGGGCTATGTCCCTTCCTTATTGTTGTTGGTGCGCCGTCCACACCCCCACTGCGCATGCTCGGCTTGCAGAATGCCCGGTGGTGTCTTACCCTTTAATGGCTCCTGGAGCGACAGTGTTACAGGTGTCTTCCTGGGCCAGCACGAGACGAGCATGCTTCCCCTTTAAGGGCTTCTGGAGCGACAGTGTTGCCGGTGTCTTCCTGGGCCGGGCACGAGACAAAAAACGAGCGCGCACGCTTCACGCGCCTTCGACGTTTCATCGTCGTCGGCAGGGGCGTGCGTCGGTGAGTCTCGGTGGCCGTGATTACAAGCAGCCCACAACCATCCGAAGAACGTGCATCGACCTCATCTCAGCAACTTTAGGGTTCATCCACTAAAACAGCCCTTGACTTTAATTTCATTTCACCGACCATACGCGGTCATAATGAAAGCGGAACGCCACCACAGCTCGGGGGGGTCGACGGGGGTCACTACGTTGGACATGAAGGGGATAATGCCTAAATAAAGACAAACTCATGCCACGTACAACGTCTCTCTCTCTCTGCCTCTTTAATGGCCTCTCCACTCAAACTCTAACACCCCCCCCCCCCCCAACCCCCCGACCCCCCCCCCGCTCCCCTCCGCCTCTCCACTCAACACCCACCCCGCCCCCCCCCCCCACCGCCCCCCCCCGCCCCCCCTCCAATAAAATTACACCATCTTCCCGCAGGGGAACCCTGAGAGTATATGCGAAACAGCCAGGAGGTCAACGCAATTTCCCATTTCGTAGTTCCGGTAAGTGAAAAGTGTGGTAGTTGCATGGAAACCAAACGTAAATATAACGGTAGCTACGTACCTCAACCTAACGGAAACAACGAACTGAAAACTAATGCGTACTTGAGTCGACCCCATGGCTGCTCTGCATACTACTCAGGGTTCCAGTTATCTTCTTGATGTTCTTTTCCCCGGGGCTTCTCCTCCAAGCCGCAGCAGCGCTGAGGATCTGACCCCGGGTATCCTCAACCGACAAACTCAGCCTCCGATACAAAACTGTACATTTATTTACAGCCCGGCGGGCGACTTAAAAACAGTAGGTACTCGCGCGGAGCCCGAAGACGACGGGCCGAGCTCTTCTGCGCCCGGACCACGTCTCTCTCCGTCTTCATCTTCCCTTCCTCCTGCCGCTGAGGGCCGGGGAAGAAGGAAAAGCCAGTCGTCTTCGTCGGTGGCCATCCCATGTGGCGGTTAGGCCATCCGGTGTGAGCAGGCGCGGCCTTGTCGGAATTCGCGGCGTTCGAAAGCGCCGCGCAACACGTGCTTTCCATTTCCGCGCTGCTCGCCCCAGGGCCCGCGCCAGTTCGTGCGTCGAAGCGCCCGACAGTTCCCCTACGTGAGGATGGTGTAATTTTTTCGGAGCACCTGCTTTTAGACGGAGCAGCGTGCTCTTGAGGCGGAGCTCAGCGACCGTTTCTGGTCTGCCATTGGAATTTGCATAAGTTATCTGAAGCGCATACAGAGATCAGCAATTTTTTCTGAGGTAATTTGCCACCCCCTAATCTAAGTGCTGGATCTGTTGGTTGACTACGTTCTGCAAACATTTAAGATTTCAAAAAAAGTTGAGAAAAGTGTTTCACGGCATATTTAAATGCGGAAAAGAGGCATGAACGGGGTGAGAAATACTCAGCTCAACCGCGAGGCGTACATAGTACACCTACCTACGGGGTGAAGCCGCCGCTTTGACAGTGCACTAAGTGCGCCAGAAGACTAAGGAGGTGACTGCAAAAGCAAGGCAAAGGCAAAGGATCTTTTTATGATTCATTTTGCAGGCAGGTTTAAGTAAAGAAGGCTGTGTCTAAGTGCCGCCCAAATACACCCTGGCAAAGTGCCGTCCGGCTGAATTTTCTTGCGTAACGCGGTACTATTTTGCTCCCCCTTACGTAACCTGATGTAACCTAACTTAACGTAAACTTAACTAATGTAATTTAATTTGAACGACTAAACGGAATATTTAAATTTCTGGAAGATCAAATCTTATCCAAAGACATAAATAATAAAAAAAAACAAGAAAAAAGGCCCAAAGAGTCGAGCAGGGACCGGATTTTCATTTGCGACCTTTCTATGACGCAACTAAAAGGTTACTTGTGCACCAGTGTGCTTTTCTTTTTAGTGCATGAAATATTACCAAAGAAAGCTTTAAAACCACAAGATGTGTATGATAAAGGTATGTTCACTGACACATACCCTAAACGTTAGTCTGACACATGTGGGCTTCAAGAGTGTGCAGCCCATTCGGTGGCTGCCATTCAGCCGAATCGACACTATGCACAAGCGCACAGTGTTTGCGGAGAACTGACATGGTACCCTGAGGTTTCTGTGCAGATGCATACGGTCCCCCAATAGACTGTTCCACGGGCTAAATTATCCTATGACCCTAGAAAGATCACAGGGCACGTAGCAGTCTGGTCACAGGAACGAATCGAATACTTTTGGTTGTGATGGCTACATCCTAAATTTAAAGTACGCTGCAGAACTCAAGAGAACGCAGCCAGTTGTGTTGGGTTGATTGCACGAGCCACAGTCAAGGAGGAGGAAACGTCCCTATGAAACAGTTCGCCTCGGGGAAGAGTCCTTTTAACAGGGCCCTTTGAGACCGTCCGGCTTCTTGGGCTCTCTTCACCAGCGAAAGCTGGTCGTACCCGCGCGGTGACTCAGGGGCTAAGGCGTTGCGCTGCTGAGCACGAGGTCGAGGGTTAGATTCCCAGCCGCGGCGGCTGCTTTTCTGAATACAGCTGACTACGAACGAGGCGAGGCTCATGAGGCCGACAAGGGTAAGAAACGAAACAGCCGGAACCGGAAAAACCTGACGCTCAAGGCACTGGGTTGACAAGAAGTTCCATTTTCGGTTCCGTTCGCACGGTGACGGGAAATTTCAGTTCCGATTACCGAAGGTTTTTTTTTTACGTTATATGAATGCAAAACCAACCAGCTTACAGGCTACTGTTACGTTTAAGCGGCAATTCCGTTTAAGCGATTTCCGTTTATCGGGATTTTACGGTACTGTTCCCACAAGTACCTGGGGGCACCAGGCATGGGGTCTCTCTGAGCACTAGGAACTTAAACATCGGATATAGGTGCCGGTGAGCACGGCAGCTTTCTGGCAAAAATTCGTTCTTGATAACTACCCTCTTTAAGTCAGCTGTGATTTGCTTGATAATAGAAGGAAATTCTTTCTATCCACTATACGCAGCACTCCTTTCTCAACTAGCGTTACTGGTTATTTTCACCCTTGCGTGACTGATGCGCCTGTCTTTTTGTGCTCGGCCTGTGCTATATTTCTGCTTTAAGAGGAAATACGAAGAGGCTAAATTTAAAATATTTTGCTTCTGTTAACGCAAATCTATTGCAGCTCCGATTTTTTTTTAGCTGAGAAAGATACGTATTGGAACAATTTCAAATTTAACGCTGGACGTTGGCATCAGTGATGTAAGACGGCAAAGAGTAAAAACAGAGTTATTCGCGTCGTAACTTCACGTTATAGCATTCCACTGGTACGATCAAGCCGAATAGTGGAGACACCGCAACAGTCGCGCACTCATGTTTCGTAACGGTGGTTTTGGTGGGCGGTTGCCAATCACCAAAAAAGGTCTTGTGACGCCACAAGGCACCGACGAAAAAGTGGCTCATGAGTATAGCCACCGCTTGATAGTTTAACCTTAATACCCAGAGGACTTGCTCGAAGCCTTAATTAAAAATTGAAGGAATTCTTATTGAGAGAAAGTACTCTTTCAATAAACCAAACTTTCTTGATGTGTACATAGCCCTTTAAGTGCAAATTTCCTTTAATGAAATAAATGACAGACGTTTGTTGGGAGTGATGCATAGGATTTTTTTTCATTGGGGGGAGGGCGTCACAGCAGCCACTGAGCCTAAAAGCCGACGGTCCGATGATTGTGGGAGCGTAATGTGGCTGTATGGTTTTTAGGGGCGAAGCTCCTCTTGCTCGGGCCCTGTCCCGTCCCTCGTTTCTGCCGTGTACATACCGCTGATGATGATTGTGGCAGGATGCCCCTAGGGATTGGCCAACCAAGCATTGACCAAAGAGGTCAAAACGTTCAACGCGTTCGTTGCTACCCAACAAGGAGGAGAGGAAGAAGAAGAGGCTGTCGTTCGTCGCCTGCGAGCCGAAGACACGTACCGGGGGTACGCGACAAAAGACGCTCTGCAGAAGGCGATGCCAAGGTGGCTAAAATGTCACACACCGAATCCGCCAACTTACCCATGGACATTCTCATCGTCCCAAACAAGCCCTACATGATCCCCACAAACATCGACGTCGCGGACGGGCTTGTCAACGGAGCGCTGGGAAATCTCAAGCTTTGCGAGCGAGGAGTGGTTGTCTTGACGCGGCGGCTCCCGGTTTCGATCCCACGACTCTGTGGCCGCGACGGGAAGTACGTGGCGCTCTTCCCACTGCGCTACAAACCGAGACGCGAGCATGGCTACGAACGCGCCTGATTTCCTTCACTCATTCAGATGGTCAGATGGTGAGCGCCGTCAAGAAGACCTATAACAACGTGTCGAGTCTTATATGATGTGTGGGCGAATGTTTCACGGTTTTACCGATAATCATTTTAGCTTCATCCCTCTCATCATCATTCACTTCGTGGAGATGGCAGGATTTTTGCGTGTCACTCGGGCGAGATTGATCATTACCATCTTCCTTCGGACAGAGTACGTGAGGGGCCTGCTTAGCCGCTTTCCGTTTGACGTGGTGTATGCATTAATTATGTTAGCTAGGTAACGAAGTACGACAACTCCACATTACCCAATGTTAAACGGACTTTAACATCTCATTGCTCCCGAGTGTAGTGCGTTGGGCCATGAAACGTAGTGCAATTAATTGCCACAGATTTGTTTAACGCGCAGCGGAGTATCGAGAAAGCACGCACCGGTACGCTTCGACTTTGCACAAAATACCACTGCGGCCCCGATACGTGACAGTGTGACTCAGTGGCACAGTCCTCGAGCCACAGCGGCGGGAACAATTACTGCCGCACTAAGATGTTACTCAAAGGAGCACTGACACGAAAATTTTATGTTACATTTTATTGCTTTTATCGATGCTTAATGGTCTGGCGAACCTGAAACAGCACTTCAAATACTTCAGCGCGCGATAGTTAATTACATTGAACGGCTTGAAAATCGTTTGTTTCAAATTCCCGCGCTTTCCTCCCGAACGGCGCATATGACAGCCTCCCGGTTTGACGTCACCGCTTTGTGCGGACGTCACCGGCGCGCCGCTTGAGAGGGTGTTGCGCCCGCTCGCCGCTCGTGGGGTCGCGCGCGTGAAGTGACGTCACGAGTTTTTGGCGAGCCCTGCGCGTCACTTCTTTTTCCTCTCCTGGAGTGATGTCACGCTGATGTCCATTTGCTGAGTGCCGCTCCGCGCGCTGCTCCGTCGGCGCGATAAATGCGATCCAATTGAACTATGTTCTTCGCGTCGCAGGGCGCTCATATTTCAGCCAGGGTATTCTGTTGAGTGAAGGAAGCGAACTGTGCAATAATATTAACGCCAAAAATTGGTGTCAGTGCTCCTTTAAGAAGCAGCGGACCATTTAAAGCGTGCTTTCATTTCGTTCGTAAACACGCCCACAAGCGGTGCTAGCGTTTCTGTACTAAAGGAAACACGCGCCAATAACCAGCCATGAAAGGTAAAAAAGAACGCAAGAAAAATGGCCGCCTTATTTTCTAATTTCCACCGCAACTCTTTTCTTATTGGCAGGTAGCATTCTTTTTGTTTTTTATTGCCCAAATACTCCATTCGGTATAAACGAAATGAAATCGAGCAGTCCCGTCTTCACAGTGTAGTTAAGCAAGGGGCGGTATTGGGGACCGTGCGTACAGCGGCGAAGGTCAGGCGGTTTGCCAGAAAAAGAGAAAAGGGACCAGTACACCGAAGGGAAATAAAGTTAGAACCAATTTTCCTCCAACCTGATGTATTGAAGATGCGAGTGGCCCCAAAGAATACGGACTGTTAGGATGAAAAGGAAACACCAAGTGAAAGACAGCCTAATTGCGACAGCGAGGGTTAAGCGAAATGAAATAGCGAGAAAAGTAGACTGTTTATTTACAAGGATGTCTACGAGGTGCTTCAAGAAGATACAATGAAGGCCAAAGTATTTAATCGACAAAATGACTGCCGGCTTGCGAATGAAGTTTCCAACCAGAAGAGGCAACAAAAAAATCTGCTCGGAGACTCCTTTCCACAGTTTAAAGCAAGAAAACAGGTCGACTCTTCGGCACGCTAACAAGCGCCGTTTTTATCGATGGAAGCGGATGCGGCGAGGCCCCCGAATATGCTTGCTTCAACGGGCTTGAATTTTCGATGACTGTCAACTGGACTGCTTTCGGCAATGGACTCCGAACACATAAACTTGTAACCCTTTTCGCGCGGGGGAGGATGTAGAAAAAGATGACGCCTCGACTCCCTTTTGCAATCATAATCATCATCAGTGTTATGCTCCATTAAACCACGCATCAGAACGGGTCTTGGTCGCCCTGGGCGAAACCCGAGGGCCCCTGTGTGGAGAACTCGTGGTAACTGAAGACCAGGACATGTGTCCAAGAGGTGGTTCGGAGTCGCTTCAGTGGCAGGGGCCGTACAAAAAGGACAATTTTTTAGGGAAACTTGTATCCTGCAGCAGGTATTAATCGCCGGGTCAAAGCTACGCCCTTACGTATTATCCAAACCACCACCTCCTCTTGGCGGGTTAAACCGCCGTAGAAGCCCGACCCATGCCAAGGAAGAAGGGAAGCGTGGAGTGCCGGAGGAAGTCATGCGCCCGCCACCAAGCGTCTTTGCAACGGGTTTTCTTTGTAGTGCACTATGAAGCCACAAACAAACACATGTTAGGCAGCCGTGAAGACAATAAAAAAAACTACGGTTAAAAAAACTGCTTTTTACGGATAATTTGGTGTATATTTTATTGCAAATTTCAAACAAATATTCCACATATTCAAGAAAACAAAGACATGCAAAGCATTGCCGGCTCCCAGACACTGTCGGGCGATTTTTATGACGTCATCGAATCTTGTTTGTGAGATTGGCGGCTGTCGACCAATGCCAGCGCTAAAAAACATGGCTGGGCGAATGTAGTGCGGCCTCTAGTTTCGTTTGATCGTACCACTCGAATGCTAACGCGCAGTTACAACACTGAGAAATACGCTTTTAGTGATGGTCCTTATTACGTCACTCCGACCCGCAATACATCTCTATAGCACGAACTTTGAAGGTTTTCTATTATATGTACGTTTTTTAGGCTGAAAAAAAAAACATTTTCGTGACTGGAACGGAGCTGTGGGAATTGCCGAAGGCCAATTCTTTCCGATTGAATAGATGTATTTGAGTGCTGCTGAAATGTTATTGTCTGTCTTCAACAGCACTCTATCGCAAGTACTGTATCTTCAGCAACCTCAGGCTCAGCTGAAACGCCTGTCATCTTGATCAAAATACCATATGATCCCTCAGCAGAACGGGCGTCACCTGCTCCCACCAGGCGACTATTTTCACGCTGTCAGTGGTTCATTTTTTGAAGCAGTCCCAGATGATTTGTTTCATCGATAGCTAGCGATAATGCCCACTGCTTCGACGAGATACCGCGACTAGGAGCCGCAGCAAAACTTCTCAACCCGGGAGCAAGGGGAAGTTACGGTGCGAATCTGCATGTGGGGAGAGGTTTTAGAGCGAAAGCTCTACTACGCCCATGTCTCGAAGGGTCGTACATCGCGTCACAATGATGTTCTGCAGCTGCAGAACAAGGTTGACAGGTGGGACGTAAAGCCACGTTGTCCATCCGGAGAGGCGTAGCAGCTGCATTCGCTCAGAATCCCGCCGCTGCTTTACCACGAGACCAAGCGAGAACTTAACGGCGGATGTTCGCCCAGCCACGCCACAGATGGCGCGCAGGCTGAGTCGTCCGTGCTTGCGCATGACTATAAGCGATGGGCGGAATCGAACCATCCTGTAGTAATCGCCAGATGGCTGTCCACGAAAATGTAGGGATGTGTGCTTTGCACGATATTCCATGGTTGGCGTGGCCAAACCGTCTGTGGAGCAGGATTTCGTGGAGCCGGCGCAAATAACAAAAGCTCACCACAGTGTGCGAAAGCCATCTTACAAGTACCAAGCTTACACCAAGGGCCTAGGGCCATGATATTTTGATTTCAAGTGGCTCATATTAACCTTGGAAAAGTCTTCGCGGCAATAAATTTGTGGTCAGAAGTGAAGCCAATATCTGTGTAAGCTTCCTCTCCGTAGGCTGGCTTTCCCACATCACCTGTTGCTCGAAGAAGCCTACTCAAAGAAAAATCGTATGCAAAGGAGGCCAGATAAGAGCGACGCGAGTGTAATCGTCAGTGGTGTGCCGGTACGGACGTGGCGTCGGACGAGCCTGCCCCGAAAAGGCACGTAAGCGACAACCTAGAAACGACGATGCATATTCTAAGTCAAAGGTTGCGGCAAAGTGCCTTCACCGGCAATGTGCCCTTGACAGTTCAAGGGGGCCTACGCCATGTTCCACAGACGCTTTCTCTATCACCATTTCGGCTGGAGCTGCAACGCGTGCGGCAGGCTCTGATTCGGTAACTACCTGTCAGTAGACACGAAAGTCCAAAACACCCTTGCCGGTAAAACACCACGTTAAAACCCTCCCCTCCACCGCACGCAGCTTCCTCGGACAACTATTTTTACAGAGGGGAATGGATGGTGATTTTTTTTTTGCACTTGATCTCTCTTTTGCCCTTGGTAACAGTCCAAGGATACCATAGCACTTGTTATGGGTTACGAATGCGAAAGAACGTCCAGCATAATACCTAGGATGCCTTGTTCCGCCTCGCGTTATCAAAGGGCTTTGCAATCTTGCCGCGGGGGACGCTCTGCTTTTCGATCCGCCTGAACACTTTCGAATGGCTTCCACCTGTCTCCTGTGGGTTGCGCCGCTGCTCGTTAGTGCCGCCGTGTAATCAAAGAGTTGACGGTGATAGCGAAATTTGCTGTTTGTTCTCCTCCTCCATTCATTTGCGGTGTACTGGCGGTGTCGACCACTTCTACCTACTGCTGATTTTAGGCTTGCGCTGTGGAACGCTTTTCGAAGGGGCCGTTTTTCTATTAGGGACGCCGATGTCTTTTCGCTCATCCTCGAGCCTTGGTAGGACTCGGCATATAGAACACCTCGTGCAATCGAACACCTCCGAAGGAGCCGTCTGTGTGTTACGCTATAGCCGGACACTGTTAATTTTCCCTTAATGGCCCATTTAAGGATCCCAGAGTAAAATGTTTAAGTAATAAACCACGTCTAAGATCATCGCACAAAGGGGTGAAGAAGAGATACGGCAGGCAACCATTTTACTCTGGGAGTTACGTTTTCTTGTGGTTCTTCGTTTTATTACTTCAACTTTTTACCACACCCCGCGTAGAAGCAGCGACATTGCTGGCTTGTTCTCTGCTTCTCAACAAGAGCTTGTAGGGTTTGCTTCTTTAAACGAATATCTTACTAGGATATGCGGTTTCTGTTGCTTTTTAGACGAATCTGAATATCAGGAACTGCTGTATATGTGGTACACATAACTTTTTGATGGTCGATAAATACAGAAATGACATGCTATCCCTGTGTACGAGCTGCTTTGCAATCGTTCAAAATATTTGGACCTCCGAAATATTTTTAACTTCCCCATTTGACATCATTTACACGTGATGTCCCAAAACAAACCACTTCTTTTATGGCTGCAAGGTGGACCTGGGAAGTCTTGTCTGTATGGCCAGTGTCTAGAAAACGGGCCTCTAGGAAGCAATGCATCTGGAGATTTGTACTACAGGAATCGCACCTTGCTGAACAAATTTAACCTGATCTACTCGAACCAGCCTGTAAGAGCACGATACAGTTTTGGGAAATACTACCCTGGATTCCTTGAAGTGGCCACTGTACACGTTATAACATTTCTTAGACGATTCTTGAGAATTTTTCGTCAATATCACGACAGAAAACTCTGCGTGTTTGGGCACTCCGATGGAGGTAACGGGTTATGTAAATGTTTAGTGTTTCGCCCCTTCAAACAACATCGCCTGCTCCTTCTTTTAGAACTTGAATTTGTTTTTCCCCGAAATTTGTGGGAATCGCTTCCTGATCTTCGACATATTCCTATCTCTCTTTTTTGCGTCGGGATAACAATTGAGGTGGCGCGGTACGCACGTTTTTGGTTCACAAGACGAATAACTTGCCTGTAACTAGAGAAGTTAAAATGTTATAGCAGAACCCCAGGTGTAGTTACACAAACACGTTGTTTACTAAAGCCCCTATTAAAATTAACAAAATCGCATACTGCAACTCTACAACGTAAGGTTAGTTAGAGTGAGCCTCTATATCCTAGCCCATGGGTGGGCACCCTGCGGCCCGTGGGTCAAATACGGCCCGTGGGGCAGTATTACGCAGCCCCAGCACGTCGGCAGAACCTCACCTGCCAGAACCTGTCACTTCCAAACTGAAGGGCGACAGGCCAGTTTTGACCACGATTGGGGTTAGAACGGAAACAAGAATCCAATATTGATCGATTCCTGTTGGCATTGTCCCACATCTTCACACTTAGCCAGATTATGGTCAATTATTGTCAAGTATTTTGCCAATTCTCTGAATTTTTTCTCTTTGCCTGCAAAGCCCCTCTACCTCCCACCTTATTTCCCGTCTGGCTGTCCGCCCTGTAGGCTTCATGCATATCGGCCTTCCAATTCAAAAGGTTACCGACCTCTGTCCTAAAAGACAAAGGAGGGACGTACCATGCAGATTTAGCACATTTAAGCCCCACAAAGGAAAAAAATTGCACAGCGTTAAACGTACAGTTAGCAAATTACTCGAATACTTTTTGCCCCAAACTTGTTCTGTTGACTTCAAATAAAACGTTTCTTGACTAGTTAGTGCAATTGCAGAGCTTTAGTTTGGTGTGATGGACGGCACAAGATGTTCCCGCGATGCTCGCGGCCACCGCGCCAGCTGCCATAACAACGTTCCAATGGTTTGCCATGTTTTTCAATGCTATTTCGTGGTTTCTTTTATATGCCATAGTGAGCAGTTGTGAGAAATCCGTGGGCAGTCTGGTACTGCTCACGCAATAGAAGCGGAAGGAGGAATAGAAGTTAAACGCAGAAATTTGGGCAAGTTGGTGAAACGTCTTCGACATGGTAAATGGCGCGACAAGACGGGGAGACAAGAAGGGACACTTACACAGGACGAGCGCTAGCCATAAACAGGGACTTTATTGACGGGAAAAGCAACATACACGTAAATCCGCAGAAATGCTAAGGAATATATGGATGGCGCAGCTTTTCCAGGGAATGTGATTGTTGCAGTAGATATGCTTTTTTGTGTGCATGTCCGAAGAGGGTGTGCTCACGCAGTCGTCATTTTCCCTGTCAATTTTTCTCTGTGCTGTTGCGTCCCAAAGCTACGCAGGACGCGCGTTCCCCAAAGTCACACGTGCAAGAACACCACCGGCAGTGATCTGCCAAATGTCTTCCCTTCGCCAATGAATTTACGGTGGCGCGGTGCTTTCTTAATCGCTAATTAATGCAGCGCCCGGTCTGTTCGACGTAGCATTTTGTTCAATCTAGTGAAACCCTGCACACTACACTGACCTTACATTCCGCTAAAGGCGTAGCGTGCTTTGTTGTGCAGCTAGCCTCTTCAATTTTGCACATACATGCAAGCTTGCCTGGCACCGAAAAAGCAACCTGGATGCCGCATCTTCCGCCACTTTCGTGAGGCAGTGGGACAGGTTGCGTATGTTTGGCACGACCACAGGCCGCGTCGTCTTGCGTTCAGGCTGACTCAAGCTTGCCTGGCTTTCTGAATTTGTATCTGTAATCAGGCTTACTGCTATGGGAGACAACAATTCCGAGGGAAGGCCACCAGTCTGCTGGCGTCGTGGTTGGAGCTGAAGGCTACATGAAACTTGATGGTCACAGGACGTTTTGAGAGCAGCGCGGACGCAGTTTTTGGCTGGTTGCGACCACCAAGGAGCATAAGGACTTGGGCGCGCGTTTGCCTGAGTTGGTTGTCGCGACTAGGACTACCGTGAATAGGTTAACGGGTTTGACACCCGGTTGTCTAGACTTCTGGAAAGAGATGGCTGTCACACTGGAAAATGCGCTGCTGTGCGCGACGGCGAGTAACACCCCTTTTTTGTCGCAGTATGCGGCTAGCGTCCGGGAGCGCCTTTTGGCTGCGCAACACATGGATAGGGAGAACCTCGACATAGCGCGCACGGAGCAAGCCGAGCAGTATTACAAAGGCCGTCGTCACCTTGTGTACAACATCGGTGACGTAGTGCCAAGGAGAACGCACCCACTCAGCAACGCTGCGCGCGGTTTCACCGCAGCGCTCGCACGCAAATGGCAAGGGCCATACACAATCAAGGCGCAGGCAACTGCTCATGTATGAGATGCAGTCGCTGGAAAGCAACGAGCTAGTGGGTCCTGTGCACGTTAGCGATCTCAAAGCCTTTAACATTCGCACAGGCAATGACGAACAGGTGACAGTGGAAGCAGAACGTGGGAGTCCCCAGTCGAATGACAGAACGGCCGGCGATACAGTTCGTACCCATCACTCTAAAAAAAAAGGTCTGCGCACTTACTAACAGAACACTAACCAGTTACTTGTCCCAGTATTGACTAGGTACTTAGTTGCTCTTACTAACTGGTCACGCATGGCCTAGCAAAAAGATGCGCGTAACAATGTGGATCTGCTGAGTGCGCAGCGCGACATAGTCACATTCATCACGCACATATCCCACGTGGACAATCAACAAATGAATTGAGCAAGAAAGCGAGCGAGTATTACTTTTTTTTCTTTATTGCCATACCTAGACACACACACAAACAAAACACTACACTCTTAAAAACGCTAGCCAGCACTTGACTAACAGAGTAATGGCTAAAATTGTTTCATGTTTGTGAATGTTTCAAACACGGGCAACCATTCCGGAGGCTCGGGCTGAGCCCTCCACACTTGAATAATGAGTTGAACAGACTCAGAAAAGTACTCTTTGGACCGTTTGGCATCGATGTCGCGATGGCGGATGGCCATGCGCGATTTCCAAATGCCATGCAGGGCCAGAACCATGACGAGGTCATATGGTACCCCATCCTCGCTTTTAATGGGTAGAAACCTGATCCCGTAGGCATCCAGGGGGAAGTCCTTCTTTATTACTTAGTTACCTTAGAAATGCATCTGCTCTTCTTGCTTTTATAGCCAGCAGAAGAAAGTCCCCTGAGAGAGTCGGTCCCTGTCATCAAATTCTAATATTTTAACGATAATTTTAGAATTATGAATTTTAATGTGAAAATATACTAGAGAGCATGTGGATTTGCAAAAACTTTTTAATTGTGATGCGGTGTGGAAAAGGAGCCGTAGTTATTATGTTCCATAGAATTTGTTACTTCAGTGAATGTTAGTATCAAACCAGCAGCAGTTACTAAGTGCACGGTCTCGGTTCCCCACTTAGTGGTAGGATCTACCAACCGTTCTGGGGGGTAGTAAACTCTGTAAGGAGTTATTAAATACAGCCGTTACTAGCCTTTTACGAGCTTTTTTGTTAAGAGTGATCGCTACGACCTGAAGGTGCGGTAATACCTACACCCCATGGGCCCGGGACTAACGTGGTTCCACCCCGGAGCAACCCGCTTCGCGACGAAGTCATCGCTTCAAGTTTCATCGCTTCACGGGCCTGGTGGTGCGAGACGTGGCTTCGCGCCTGAGCGTTGCGAGACCAGCCTGGGCCTGACGACCCGGGAGCCCTATGGCCACGGTCCGGGGGTCCTGCAGTCTTTCGGAGATGCGAGGCGGCTGCGGTTCACCTCCTGAACCATGGCAGAGGCCTGTTCATGGGTTGGAGGCCGGCTGACTTCCTGGCGGAGCTTTAACCCTGGCGTGGAGACATCGGTCCGCACAGAGCCTACAGCTCACCCTTGGGCTTCGAGCTGAGGCGGATGCCCGTGGACCGGGTTCGCACCGGCCTCATCGCGGCGTGTCTCCGGTTCCGGCGCGGAGCAGCGGAGATCTGTAGCGGCTCTGTCGAGAGGGGCGTGGCTGTTCCGACGACGGAACACCGAGAAACGTGCCACCGGTCGCGGCTTTTCTACAGTACAAAGCGCACGCGCACGACGGCACGAGCACGAACGAACGAGAGGCGTACGCTAAGAAGTGTCTTTCTCGTTACGAGAAAGCGTTATCGCAATACGGCGAACGCTGGAGTATTTCTGTGACCAATGTTGACCAATCTCCCTAAGTGGGCACGCTTGGTTTGAAGAACGTGCGCTCGAGGCACGCGGCGAACGCTGAAGTTTTTCTCTTCCCAGTGTCTAGAGCGCCGTCCGACGGCACTCTAGCTGATCGCTGCAGGCATGACTAGGGGGCCATCCGACGACATTCGAATATTTAAGACTAAGCTAGCACCGGTTTAATAAATAAGAAAAAAGCTAGCACCACCTGAAGCGTCTGTCGTTGTAGTGTAGAGTGCTTGATCCCAAAGACGGTGGTTCGAGACCGGCTTTTGCCTCAATTGTTTTTTTTTTCATATTTACCTTAAAGTAGAATTTTTATTACTTTTGGTAGTTTGGGTGTTTTAGATGCTTTCCTCGTGTGCGTTAGGTCTTGCTATGCTATGTTTAGGTTTGGTTTGCTTGCTTTGCGTTATCTAGAGCGATGTAGTGCCAGCCGTGGCAATTTTGTTAAAAAACCCCGATTGACGTCGATATAGTGGAGTCCTTATAATACCGTCGGACGGCACTCTAGACACGGCCTTTTCTTTTTTTTGGGAGGGAGGGGCCAATATTGGTCAATCTTCCCAAGTGGGTATGCTTAACTTGACGAACATGCGCTCGAGGCACGCGTGCACGAGCGCTTAGTATTTTCTTGGTAGTTTCAAAATTTCGCACACCTTACACAAACAATTTGCCAATAGCTTCGCTGTGAAAATGCGGAGTACTATCGCGTGTCCTCGGGGCGACCGCCGAGCGTTCCGGCACGCGCAGTGGATTTAGCGAAAAAAGCGGGCAAAAACCACGAGGAGGGTGAGCCTGTACCTCCCGGCGACCGCCGAGTCCCCACCTCCCGCAGTCACCTTAGCAAAAAAAAAAAAAAAAAAGAATTGCCGCTGTATCTGCCCCTTTTGTTGCAAATGTCGACAAAAGACGACATTCTTTCGTCGACATTTGCCTCCCTTTGCTTTCCCGCCTACTCTCATGCTGTTCCTCTTCTGTTGCGCTCCTCCCACTGTAATCACGCCAAAGGTTTTCTCAAGTCAATTTGAATTTACCGCGTTCCACTGCTCCAGGCAGGGTTCCTCGATGCCAGCGCTGCCGTACGGCGGAGACTCGCGTGAATCGAGGCGCCGTACTTCAACGTTTATAGAACCACGTTGCCTGACTCCACGTGCGTTTCAAGCAGAACGTTGAACCTAGTTTGTGGATCCTTTCGTAACTGTTGCCGCTTGATTTGTTCAAGTGCCGTCAGAAGCTGCAGTGGTGCGGGCGACAGCAGGCGATGGTGTGAATTTATTTTCTGGAGTGGATGTAGCATTTCATTTTGCAAAAATCAAGCATCGACCATTTTTTTAAAGGAACACTGTAAATATCCCCTTATGTATTGATTTTCTACCTTATACTTCGTAATGTGTTGCTCTTGTTCAGAAATGTTGGCAAGTATGAACATTGACACCGGACTTATATGTTGGGTGGATAGATAAGGCTATTGCGCTACTTGTTACATTTGGGCCTAATGGCTGAATCGAGCTACAGAAAAACAGACAGACCAAAATATCTGCGTTTAAGTAGTCTAAGAAAGAATATCGGCTTTAAAAATAACTGCAGCACTCTCGTCAAGCGCTACTGAGCATGTAACACTTGGAATGAGGAACACGGCGATATCGATGCACACGGCGATGACTACTACTAGAACAGCACAAAGCAACGACGGACATGTAAATAAACGATTTCAAACAAATCACCACATTTTTTCCCTTTGCTTTCTTGACTGGCTACCCTTCTTGTACAAAGCGTGGTGATGTGTCTTTCAGTTCTCACATATAAAGCAATCCTGCTGATTCGCTATGGTTCATTCCTTGCGGGACTTAAAGGCCAACTGCACTCAAAATCTTCTTGAAAACCTATTTCCGTATAGTCTGCTTAATGCAAAATACAACAGCTGAAATTTCATTTTGAAACCGAAACGAGGAGAGCGCGGCCATTGCTGACGTTGCAGCCGTCCAGCGAGCGGCCGGACGGTCACCAGTTCGCAGCTCTAGCTCGACCGGTTCTGCTGCGTGGCTGGCCAGAGGAAAAAGCTCTAACGTCACAGGCGCGTCATGGCTGTTTACGCGATGCGCAGGTGCAGAGTGGTCTGCGGCGGAGCTCGCTTCTGACCGAGGCGTTTCACGGGGCTACCACTTGTGTCTCAGCCTGCATTAAAACAAATTTGGCCGCAGTTGGCCTTTACAGGCTCTGCGGTTGACTGGTGGAAGTCTACAATGCTGACGATGACTTTGCATCCACCACTCGCCGCGAAGAAGACGACGACCTCTTCTATGCATATGACGACGATTACTAGCACCGCAACTATGCAAATAAATAGTGATACTGGAACTTGACTACGAGTCCGGCAATGCCACCCTACAACATCTTTGCCATTCAAGTCTTGCGTGTGAGTGCAAGCTTCCTTGAATTTTTGCTTTACATAGTCGGTCTTATGTTGTTTGGATGATGAAGTGGAAAACTTAAAAACAGAGTCGAAGTAACGGCAGGCAACCACGCCGGGAACACATGCGTAAAATCCGGCACATATGCATCATGTTTAAGCATCGGCAGAAACGCAAAGAAGCAGATGTGTCATACGAGCGGAATGAATGCTACAAACGCATTGCCCCGTGACACGTTACTGACAAATGGAGCGGAGCTGCTGAAAGCAAGGAAATTTGCGTGTCTGCGAGTACGCAGGACACGCACGCACTCCGCATTGATCCGGACGGCAGGTGTCTTGCCTATAGAGTGCTCAGCGGTTGTTTTCCCACGAAATGGCGCTGTCCGGAAAATTGTGCCATCGCCTGTACATTTGTAGATGCAATTGCCCCCATACAAGAAAACTGTATAAATGTTAGGTACGAACACTGATTTCTATAAAAGAAGTCTGGTTTTCAGGGGAAGTAAGTCTTCTTGGGGGTAAAACGTACAGTCATGAAGAAATGTAATAAACACAAAGATATTGACCACAACACGTAAAATCAAAGAACATAGAGACAGTGGAGATAAAAGAACGACCTGCTCATTATATAGTAAATGAGAAGACACTTCAAACTTTGTTACTGTAACAAGGCCACGCAACGGTTTGGCTTGCACGGAAAGAAATCGCGCTTTTTGTGTGACCTCGTTCATATTTTCGTGTTTGCATTTCATTCGTACAGGACTGTACGTGTCAGCCTTAATGGTTTAGTTGCAACTTGAACAGTATGTAAGCTTCAGAGCACTTTTTCAGGGTAGGTTTGTTCCTGTAATGTGTACTCTTAAATGAATAGCACTTTAAAAATATGTTTAATTATGGTCCAGCTGTTTACCCGTTTGGTCAGAATACAACAGCCTTTATTTTGTGAGTGTTTATACCTACTTCATTACATTATACCCATTCACCATTTTTAAAGAAAGTATTATGTCTCTGTTTCCATGAACCTTCACAGTTAATTACGCGAATAAATAAGCTAGTATTATCTGCCTAAATTACCAGTTTTACTGGTGAATTTACTTGAACATCAGTTATATAAATGTTAAAAAGTAAGCATTTATTATACTCTCTTAAAGTATGCCAAAGTCTTTTTGAGAAATTTATTATTATTCGATTATATGTATTGAGTACGATTAGTTAAATAAGGTTCGATAATATTACGCGATGTGCCTTGTGTACTATATTAATTCAAATTGCACAACAATACTGCTCAATGAAATGAATGGAAAGCCTCGCAGAAATAAGAAAATTTGAAGAACTAAAATTTTGTTTTGAAAAGCATCAAGAATAAACTCCTTTTGATTTAAAAGCATGAGCTCAATAGAACGCGATATCCGTACTGCGATTACGTGAATGAATGCTGCTTATCTGCAAAAGAGGTCAGTCTAAAAGAGAAATGTTTTTGCAAAGCTTTAAAAAGTTTGACAAAATATAAATTTGCCTATAATTGTCCCGATCGGGTTTGTCACCTTCTCTATATACTGTCGCGGAGTCCCGTTCTGTTTACTTTTTCTATTTTGTAGCATCCCTCTTCGGTCGCCAAGACCTGTTTTTTCTAAGAAAGGCATGCGGAGTGCGCGCTGACAGTCCGGAAGATGCGGCTGTTAAGGGGGATCATTGGCCCAGCTTGGATTTCGGCGCGACCGCGGCGTTCCCTACCCCCGTGGCGTGTGCACTGGTCGCTTTCGGGCTCCGGGTCCTCGGTGTAGTTCAGAGGACCTTTCTGTCATTTCGACTCTTCATTTTAGTGTTTTCTTTGAACTACTTCCTTTTCACCCATGATTCTCCAAGCGCGCGTTTTAGTGCTCAAACCTTGTGTCTGTGTGTGAATGGTCCTGTTGACTTTGGCGGGAACATGGCTGATTGGTGTTTACAAGCGTCTCCCCGATCGGCTGCAGAAAGTGGGGCCAGAATGCACTATTTCCCACGAGTCCGCACGAAGGAAATATAAACCCTCTTCGCCGGGTTCATGGGGGTGGCGGCCTGCACCAGGACTCACTTCAAAAACTCCGCTGCCCGTCGTCGGGTCCTTGTCGCCGGGAGACCGTGATTCAATCAGCCATGTCCCGTTAAGTACTCCTGTTCTCTTGAATGTTTTTCTCATTTGATGTAATAAGTGTTCTTCCTCAAATTTGTAAGTGTTAAAGATCAGCAAATGCCACCAGTAAAGTAAACCAGTTAACCTTAAACCTTGCTTTGGCGTCTCGACTTATTCACTGCGATCATCATGCTACCGTAGCGGCAGGTATTGGACAAATTTTGTCGTCACAAAAGTGGTGGAGAGTGCGCGGTATCGAACACCCCGCTCTACCATCATGAGCTCCTCATCCACCTCTTCTCACGCTGTTCTTCAGGCTACTCATCGTTAAGCTCTACATCCATTGCACCGGACAAGACTCACTTGAGTTCGCGTCATTCGTCCGAGCAGCGTGGGCACCAAAGGCAGGCAACAAAATCTTCAAGAGCGAGAATGACTTTCTCTTCTGTTCACGGCCACTAGGGCGCAACCATCCTGGCGCACGTCAAGCTCGTCATGCTGGTCACTGGCCCCGGAAAAATAAGCCTGCGGCCCATACGTGAAACAATCGTCGCCACGAACACCGATCTTCATTGCAGCCACCAACTTTCAACTTATGCAGTAAGGTGGGAGATTTTTGCCTCTCGGCGCACCGCATGAGTGTGGGCCTGTGGGCTTTCCTTCTCGGCTAGTCTGGGGCGCCCACTGGTTGGTTGCCTTTGGTTCATTCGCTTCATCACCACCAGCTAGCTATCTGTACCCAGCCGCTGTTGATGCAGGAGAAACAATTAGGAGGGTGCAGCAAGTTTTTTGTGGGGTAGTGGGCTCTTCGTGTGGGAGTTGAAGGACGACCTTGTAGTCAGAATGTAAACGGCACAAGCGTTCGGCTCTCCCAGCGAAAGGGCCGCGATGGAGAGGAAGAACCCCACGTGCCTATGAAAAGGCTGATTTTTGAGCAGATCTCACTATGTTTGTGATCGCTGAGATCCTATTTCGAGGCTCCTTTCCACCGAAGTTTCAGTGTTGGAGGTTTGAAGGAAACGAGGAGCTGAGAAGAGAGGTTTACGCTGCACGACGCTGTTCGAACTATCAACAAAGACACCAGAAGGGGTGCCCGGGATGTCGCGGACGGGGAGGGCTAGCGGGTGTGCAGTTCTGCGAATGCGTCGGGTTGGCGACAGTTTATTGTCACCGCTGCTGAGGTTTGGCAGAAACTCTTTATTTTTTTTCTAAGCATGAATACTAACCAATATGTAGTCTGCAAGCCCTCGTTGTTAATGACTGATCGTTTTTACGTTGATGAGTGCATTCGTTTGTGCCCATGAAAAAAATATGTATGAATGTTTGTTCGGTTTAATGTTTGTTTCTTAGTTTTCACCGGCGAGAAGGGTGTGAAATGTGCTTAAAGGTTTCGCAGGCGCCCACCTCTATTTTGTCATACGCGCGACTGCCAAGTTTTGTATTTCGTATGTTTTATGTTTACAAGTCGCCGTTTGCTCCTAAGAAGTTTTCAGCTGTTTCTTTGTGTTGTCTTCCATGTTGGAACGAATGTGTGGATCTATTTTAAATGCGGCGAGGAGGGCTGTTATAGAATGAGTAAGGTGGAATATAGAAACGTTGTGTCAAGTGAACTGCCCAACAGTGGCGGATGTACGTAGATTTTCACTGATGCATGAGATCTCACTTCAGTAAAGCGCACCCTTGTATATATTTTTATTTATTTATAGTACCTTATATCTTATAAACCGCTTGTTATCTTTGGCCTATCTGTAAGGCACTGAGTATGTACTTGTGTGGCGTTTGTCGATAGAACGATCCTGGGTTTTGTTATCTGATTAATTTTGGCTGGCTAGCTGAGCTGCTTTTTCAATCTCCTTGGTATGTGACTTTTAGATCGTGCCTGCTTTTCGTATGTTATTTCGGGCGTCCGTGTTGTTATTTTCTTGTTATGTATAAGTGGAATATTTTCGCCTGTGGTGGAGAAGAGATGTGCACATGTGGGAACTGATTCCGTCAAGATACTTTGTCGACTACTGTGTTAGAGCCTGTGTTTCGTTTTCTTGAGTCTGCCTGTCCAGTTTGTTCATTATCATTGCAACTAGTTGAAAATTTTGTCCTGTATTTTGAAACTTTGTACAAGAGTAGAGACACTCTTTTTCCCAGAGGGGAAGGTGTCGCGGAGCCCCGTTTTGCTTGCTTTTTTCTATTTTGTAGCATCCCTTTTCAGTCTCCAATGACTGTTCTTTCTAAGAAAGGCATGCGGCTTGCGCTGACCGACCGGAAGACGCGGCTAGTAAGAGGAACCATTCGCTCAGCTTGGGTTTCGGTGCGACCATGGCGTTCCATAACCCCTGTGGCGTGTGCACTGGTCGCTTTTGGGCTCCGGGTCTTCGGTCTAGTTCAGACGACCTTTTTGTCTTTTACACTGTTTACTGTAATGTTTTGTCTGAACTATTTTCTTTACACCCATAATTCTCCAAACGCGCATTTTCGAGTTCAAACCTTGTTTCTGTGTGTGAATGATCTTTTTCACTTTGGCGGGAACATGACTGATTGGTGTTCACAAGCGTCTCCCCGATTGGCTGCAGAAAGTGGGGCCAGAATGCGCTTTTTTCCGGTTAGTCTGCATGAAGCGAATATAAACCCTCTCCACCGGGTTCACGGGGGTAGCGGCCTGGCCCACGACTCACTTCAGAAATTTCGCCGACCGTCGTCGGGTCCTTGCAGCCCTGAGACCGCGATTCAGTCAGCCATGTCCCGTTAGGTATCCTTGCTCTATTGACGGTTTTTCTCAATTGATGCAATATGTGCATTCGTTCAAATTTGCGTGTGGTAAAGGTCAGTAAATGTCACCAGTAAAGTAAATCAGTTAACCATAAACCTTTCTTCGATGTCTCGACTTATTCACTGCGATCACCATGCTACCGTGGCAGCAGGTATTGGACAAATTTCGTCGTTACAATATAAAAAAAATTCCCGCCATCTCCACGAAGTGAATGATTATGAGAGGGGCGAAGCTAAAATGCTTATGGGTAAAACCGTGAAACATTCGCCCCCACATCATATAAAGACTCGACACGTCAAGCTTTCCACCGCTACGTTGACAAGCCCGTCGACGACATCGGTGTTTATGGTGATTATGTAGGGCTTGTTTGGGACGATGAGAATCTCCATGGGTAAGTTGGCGAATTCGGCGTGTGAAATTTTAGCCACCTTGGCCGTCGCCTTCTGCAGAGCGTCTTGTGCCCCTTCCCCCTTGGGACGTGTCTAGAGCTCGCAGGCGACGAACAACAACCTCTTTTTCTTCCTCTCCTCATTGTTGGGTAGCAACGAACGCGTTCAACGTTATGACATCTTCGGCCAATCTTTGGTTGGCCAAACCCTAGGGGGATCCTGCCAAACTTCATCATCAATGTGCCGTGCACAATGTGCTGGGTACGGCCGAGACAGGGTCCGAGCAAGAGGAGCTTCGCTCCTAAAACGACAACCTTCCCCATTTGAAGACATGAAGGTAAAGTTGTGCTAGAAAAAGAAATGTTAAATACGTGCTTTAATGGCGTAGTAACAATGGCCGCAAGATATTTCATGGGACCTTATTGTATATCAAATTGCTCGAAACAGCCGCTATGAATTATTAATATTATGGTTTATGGAATGCCTTCCTCGGTCACCACCACATATTTCCTCGAATTTATTCTGAGCAGAAAATAGGAATAAATTTTCTTAATAGAA
Organism: Haemaphysalis longicornis; assembly: GCA_013339765.2. Classification (NCBI taxonomy): domain Eukaryota; kingdom Metazoa; phylum Arthropoda; class Arachnida; order Ixodida; family Ixodidae; genus Haemaphysalis; species Haemaphysalis longicornis. The sequence continues at coordinate 46,794,154 of CM023457.1, read as the reverse complement.
AAAAGGTTGCACACGATTCACAAAGAGGGCGAAAGGCAACCAAATGACATACTTGTTCATGTGCAGTTGCAGCCTTTCTTAATCGTGATTTTCGGAAGTAAAGTTAAAGGGACACTTGAGGCTGAATGAATTTTTTTTTAACTGAAAGATCGTACGTTTCGTAGCTCAATCGGCTTTTGGTAGACGCGCAACGATGCGTTATTTGCTAAGAAATAAGTACATAAAGTTGGTGTTTCTATCACCCGCTTCCCTTTCATGTTTCCGCGACGTAATTCGCGTCACAAAATAAGAGCGAAGCCCCGGTGGGGTATAGAGCGGAAATGCTGGCATCGGTAGCTTTTACGTCGCTAAACCATGGACGAAAACTGCAACGTTTCTCTGTCCAAAGAGCCTGGCTTGCAGTTTTATCATTCTTCACCGACGGAATAATAAACGCGTTTGAATTCTCGAGTGGCCGGCGTGCCTGCCTTGTTCTTCAAAAGCGGCGAAGCCGCTTTTGAAGCAACCAGCGCTGTTTGGAATATCAAGCGCGGAGTCCGGCATGGAGGAAAAAAAAAGTCCCGGGCTCCCGGCTGGCGTCGTTCAGGAGGGCTCCTTCACTTCGCTTCGTCTGGCGATCACAGTCATCTCAGATTACCTTCTGTCGCACGTGGTGAACTTAGCGTGAAGTGAACACTCTTCGTGGCAGCCGTGTCGCGTAGTCGTCGTTGCCCGCGTTCTTTCTGGCTGAAACATAACAAGAGCAGAGCGACGCACGCTTTGCGGATTCTCAATGGCGGCTCAAGGCGAACTGGCGGAATCGGTGAACTAACCACTCGCACTAAATTCATTTCAGATTACATTCGAACCGGGCGCGCTTGACCGATAGCAACATTTTAAATAAAGTTTTGCTCCTCCGCGCGAGGAGAACGGGAGATTGGAAGCTCAGGTGGCTCACTTAACCACTTGCAGTCATCATTTTCATTTCGCCGATTGTAATGAACACACTTTAGCGCCTTCCTGCCGAGTACACTGCTTCCAGACGCTCTGGCACTCACCGCCGTAGGTTACTGACTTCGCCAATCCCGCACCAATGCTTTTAGAAAACGAAACTGTAAGCATGATGGCTCACTGAATAGTGAGGAAAGCAGGCTGCCTCGCAGTGTATAAAAGCTGCATCCTGTGTTTTTTATATACGATTAGCTCACGCTTTGATTTAGGTTTATTTCACGTTATCAACCACTTTGAAATGGTTTATTACAGAAAAACATCTACAGATGCTCCTCTTATGAGCTCTCGCCGTTCACCACTGTTGTGACGTTCGGGGCGCCGTTCGGGGCGCCGTTCGGGGCGTCGTTGGGGGCGTCGTCCCCTGTTTGACATTTCTGGCGTTTTCTGCATTATTCAACAACTGCTAGTTGCGAGCGAGAATGGTGTAGTTATATTGTCTGCACGGTAGTCCATCGGTACAGGCCAACTTGGTTCAACAATTCACTGGAAGGGAGTTCACATCAGTACCTGATTTTTTTTGTAATAAAACTCCGCTGCCCCTGAGGTGAGTTCGGGGATTTCGGAAATATGCGTCGTATCCAAGAGTAATGAAAACATCACCGTCGTCTGTAAAGCGTGCTTCTGACGACATAAAATATAAACTCAAAAGCAATTTCGGTCGACAAACTTGGTTTAATGACGTTGAACCGCAACCAATTTTTGTACATCATTTACTCCCTGGCCACTTTGTTTACACTGAAGCCACTCAACTTGTCGCTATGCGCCAGTTACTTCCTTTGCATTTTCAGTTAGCTTCTTTAGGACGGAGTCTCACTTGTCGGATAGGATCCATACGTTTGTTTCAGTTTAAAATTATTTGTGGTTCAGTCGGCGTTGGCACATTTAAGCGTTGTTTGGGATGCGTGCTATTTATATGAGTTTTTCAAGGGCGCATGCTTGTTTAGCGCTCGGAAATACTCGACGCATTTTGGTGAAAGATTTATAACATGTCATGATTGTTTTCAAGGGCAATAGAGGATATATGTAAAAATAACAGTTTGTTTGTAGCTGTCGAATATCTCTGACACTCAATCTGACAGTTCGCACAATGGCTAGCCCCGCATGCGTCAGCAGCATATGTTAAAACATGTCATTCGAAGGCAGATCCAAAGGTTTTGTGCATATCACGTATAAAACACGTGTGCATGGGAACAACGCCTTTTACACGCATACACAAAAACGCAGCACTCAGGGAACGTACGTTGAAAAGCAGTAGGCTATTTCACGCGAAGACGCTAGGAAGTGTTCTATACTGCGCATAAAAACGTTTTGAAAAGGGCAGTTTAAGAACGAGAGAGGGACGGAGTTTGCAAAAGTGTGGCTTAGAAGACGCCCTACAAGAATTCAACGCAACCTTGCAGTTCAGGTAAAAGGTTTTGTCTTAACCGGTTACTACAGAGCTTTGAAAGGCTTGTCGCGATATAAATACAGGAGGTTGGCACAATATTGTTGAACTTCCCGTAAAGCACAATTAACAAATAGGCGTCGAACTGAGGGGCCGTAGAATGGTGCGCTTATTTTATTGTGAACGTATTTCTTTCGCCGTACCGCAGATCACGAACCGTTTATGGCTTTGTATATAAAAAAAATGCCGAATTAGCGAAGTTAAGACATAAGCCGTTATAATAATACAAATGTAGTTTGTGGCAGTAAAAAATGTACCGCCCACGAGCGATTAAGCCACAAAAACATACAAACAAACAAAAACAGACATCAGGGATTTGTAAAAAGAAAAAAAAAACCGCGAGAGAGAGAATAGTCTTTAATGGTATTGGTGAGGTTGACCTGGAAAAGGCACTAGCTTGTTACACAAGGTGTATGAGAAGCCATGAAATTGATGAAGTGATGAGGATGACTAGGACGAAGACTAATGAAGCCTTATTTTAAAGAGTCTGATAATGTACAACGCCTGGTATCTGTAGAGGACTACTTCATTTTTGGATAGTTTGAGACAATCTAAGAGTCTATATGTAGATAATTTGTCGCATAAACAAAACAAAAACAAGAATTTCGTAACACAAACGAACAAAAACTGAACTAGCAGAATTTCAAAGGTGTATGTAATCCACCGTCTTCACCCGACAAATTTAAATAAACAACCATAAATATGAAGAAAGCTTTGAAAAAGCCCCAACCGGGTAAGCTTGGGCCTTCACAAAACTGCATCATTGGCGAAGTTAAGCCATTGATTAGCCGTAATCATATAAATAGAGATAATTAAAACCAAGCAAAAACAAAAACTACGAAAACATCAAAACAAGACTAAAAATCGGACATATCGTATAGCCCAATGGACTAACCAAAACTAAAAACGACAAAATCTAGCCCGATTTAGTCACACCATGAAGCCAAATGTGACTATAAAGCAACAAAAAAAATGAAGATGAGCGGTTTAAGAATATTCGCGCTTTACTTAAAATATTTGTAATGTCTGTACCAACTATTTTTTTTTCACGTTGTGAGCCACGTCATTGATATATTACCGCAAGCCCTGCTGTTCATTACTTCGCCACGTGCTCGTGCACCACGTCGATAGGAGGTAAGCCAGAGAAAAAAAAAAAAATTCCCGCGCCTTCCCGCGAAGGGAACACGAGTAAATGCAGAGCATTGGGGGTCGTTAACGCCGCGTAAAGTCGCGTTAGGGTGGGTAGTTGGGTCGTAGTTGCGTTGGTGTTGGTTTGGGGTAGAGAGAGGAGAGTAAAGTCGCGTTCGGGTGGAGCGAGCGTCAACCAAGGAAGGAAGGAGCAACGCAGTGGCTGAAGCACGAGCGACCGCTAGCCGTTTTATATTTGCAGCGCGCGTAGTAGAGGGAGAGCAGTACGGGGGGAGAGCGCGCATGCGCAAGCAGCGTGCGCCCTTCCACGCCCCACCGCGCTGCTATCACGCACCTGTTACGCCGAGATCGCGACGGAGCGAACGGGCTGACTACGACGCATGCGCGCGCCAGCTGCTGTTGAGAGAGAGGAGGGAAGGAGGAGAGGCGCACCTGCTGCGGACGCGGAGCCGTGGACGCCGTCCGACGCAGGAAGAGGCGAGGCTAAGAAATGCTCTGCATTTAAAACATGCACAAGATCTGTGGCAATCAACCAACAACGGCGTATACGGACGCGGCGTCTTATCCGGGTAGGTCCGCAACGGTATTCGCCATAGTCGTCAAAAACAAGCAGCGTTGCAGCCTCTCGCTTGCCGGTGACAATACTACACAAGCGGAGGAAGTGGCATCGCCCACGCCGTCGTACAAACTAATGCAGCGGTCATTATCCCTTACTCGCAGCAGGCTTGTCGGAATATCGCTAGCGGACGCCTGCACACAACAACGCTACGCATCATCCAGCAGTAGCCCTCGAAGAGGCTAATCAGGATTCTATGGGCTTCGGCACATCACGGTATCCCTGGAAACGACGCCATCGCTCGAGAATTGACCCACCGAGCGGGCGCCGAGAGCAGCGTTGCCGAACCCGAGCGCATGCAGTACTTGACCTCTAACTCCGGGATCACGCAGCACTACAGGCTGTCGCGTCAGACACTCGCTCCCCCCCCCCCCCCCCCAAATCTCTACCCTGAGAGCACGAACGTCATTTACGTGCTCTCCAGACGAATACATTCCCATCCTAACCGGCGTCACCTTTTCAGCCGCCAGAACTCTACGCTTTGCCGATTTTGCGGAGAACCCGGAACGCTACGCCATATGGTCGGAGGGTGTGACCAATCCCCACTGATTCCCCCCAACCTGCAACTTTCTACTGTCGAGCTTTGATAGAGCGCCTTGGCGAGAACCGACCTGGACGACCAGCTTCGGCTGGTTCAAAGGGCTGTCGATGCTGCTCGCGCTCAAGGCATCCTAGACTGAGGACGCCTCCTTCAAGCATCAGTACAATCCCCCCTGTTGATTTAAATAAACCTTTATTCTCTCGCTGAGGAATTGAGCGAGGAATGCACAGAAGTTCTTTCGAGGTCGGTTCCAACCAGTGTGAGCAACACCGTGCAAGAAAATCCCACCTTTCCAAGCCGTACAATCTGATCTGTTGAGCCATTTCTCTGCTATGGATAGAAGATTGTAAAAGTGCAGACCCCAGGCATGACGCCTTCATTTCTCTCAGAATAGTTTGGAATTGGCTGATTCGTGGGACATAATAATTTCTTGGGTGTTCCATGCCATTAATACCCACAGAAATGGCTGTGCGAGCACGTCGTATGAATGTTTAAAAACTAAGTAAGGTGGGTTACGTAACTCATTCGTAAAGAACAAGCTTTTGTCCAGTTTTTTGAATTTTGATAGCCCGCTTTCCACCTACCTCGTCCGCAATTACTTGCTCTTTTTTTCGTCAAAAGTAGAAAAATAGTCAAATTGCCTAAAAACCTTCAACACTGCACGTAATGTTCAATTTCATTTCCAGATCTCGGTCAATGCGTGATTAGGGATCTTACTGTGCCCGTGGGCTACGCTTTAGCCGATTCTTATGTCTTGAAGCCGAATAAAAAAGCTCTCATCAAAGCACACGCACATAGAAATAAAAATAGAGCAGCGCCACGAAGCTTTGCAGTGAAAATCAGGCAGTTTTTTGGAGATCCACTATCCCGTGCTTTTATATGCGTTCTGTAACCGCAATTTACTGCACCTCATGTGGCATAGAGTAGAATACACCCTCTGCATCGACCTAACGGGCGCTGCCGTTGGGCTGATTAAACTGAAAAAAAAAGTAATTACACACATGCAATTTTAATACATGGATCCTAATTGATTTTTGGCTACTCAGCTGCCCAAATGAAAGTTCTGCACACTTACTCGCGAACAGTGTCTTACTTGCATCACATACCATAGCTTGTCCAGGTGGAACACGTTGCAGATGGTGGCACAAGCGAACACCGACAAATTGCGGCCTCCCCACCTCGTTGCCTTTCCACTCTATCTCACGACTTATTGCTGCCAATGCTTGCTACTATCTTGGTAGCACTCAAGCGGTGCGCCAAGATATCTTTTCGGCACCTGAAACCAGTGGATTTTTTAAAAAAACTCGGGTTTGGTGGGCCATGTTCCGTGCCACGTCCAGAACACTTTTCCCAGATTACAGCACTACAGGTTTGTGCACAGACATCTTTTGTAATTTCCGTCACTTTTTGCGCGCTCTCTACATCTGTAACAAATACTACCACGTCGTCCGCATAAGTCAACAACCACCCTTCACTTGAGTTCAAACTAAATTCCACAACTCGGTTACTTTGGGTTATTTTTAAACCAAAAGGCTCTAAAGCATGCAAAAAAGGAGAGGATACATCGCACAACCTTGCCTAACTGACGATAACACAGAAACGCTTTTGATGACTTTTTTTTACAAACAACTGCGGGGTAGATCCCTGGTAAGCCATATGCAATCTATTGTAAAACACGTCCCCCACATTTGCATGTTTCATAATGCAGAATAACAATTCGTGACACACTCTGTCGAAAGCTTCTGCAAGGTCGATCTGCATCATCGGAACATAACGGCACATCAAATCACAGCATTCCAAGACACTCCGAGCAACATGAATATTGATGAAAATACTTCGTCCCCTAATGCCACACGTCTGATGTGGTCCAACTAAGGACGTTATGACTGTTTGTAATCTTAAATTTTTCGCCAAAAGTTTCATCAGTATTTTATAATCAACACTCGCTGACGTGATCAGGCGGTAGCCATTACTGACCAGCCGTTTCGATTCTTCTGTCGAAACCCACCTATATATTCGGTCTTCTCTCGCAAAAAGGCAGTTAAAGCCCCCCAAAAGAATTACATGTTTTCCGCAATTTAAATAAGTATCACTGTCCTGAAAAAACTCTTCCCGTTCTTGTATTTTGTTGGGAGCGTAAATACAGAGCACCCGAAATTCATCTCCGTCAAATAGAAAGTCACATATAACTAATCTACCAGACCCGCCGGAATGAACATTTTTAACCAACACGCTGCTTGCTGGTCCTAGAAGTATACAACACCCTCCCGATGTTCTTTCCAACAGCGTGACTTACACACGTGTAAGAACTGTTACCGAATGCACTCGCCATGCTGCAAGTCTTGTCTTCTCCCTCTATTTCTCAATCATGAGGTGCTTCAGTTGGTTGAAGCAGTTTGGATTTTGGAATTTGACTTTCACTCAGAGTGCATGGGAGAAAGCTTTGCGTTTTATCCGTCTTTCTCATAAGAAGGGGGCTTTGGTTTTATTTATAATCGGTATCGCATATGAAGAGGCGGCATCGCAATACTGGCATGGTAGGTGTTGGTGTCGGCGTGGCTAAACGGCGAGAGCGGACACAGAGCATAGCGGAGGACAAAAGTACGGCGATCACTGAGATAGGAATACCGAGAAAGATGGTACGTATAGTGGTAGCACCAGAAGAAAAGCGTGGAAGGGTAAAATGGTGGGAGAGTGATGAAGGAAGTGGAGGAGTCGCGTACAGATAACACTTGTTCTTGGTCGTGCTATATCGGACAGTGGAATTAAGCAGGCTCTGAAAGTGGTTTAAACTTGTGCGACGACATGATTCCGCCTGTAAAAGTAGCAATAGAAATTTGCACTGGCATGTTTGAATGATGTGCCCTAATATTTAAACAAAAAGATGGGGAAAGGAAGTGTACGATTGATCACTGAAAGTTAAGGTTTCTATTTCGTTACTAAGCTTGCCGGGGAACGAACAGTGATGCTTTCTTGGGGCGAGAGCTTACGCGACCATTGCTCCTGCCTTTACTTTACGCAGTTTGTTTCCTCCAAAATCTTATATTAAACACAGCAGCCCACAGTTTCTGTGGCCACTCTTGAGATCGGTCTTTGCAGTTTGTCTGAGGTGGTTTTCTTGCCGTCTGCACCACTATTCGGCCAAAGTAACTGAAACACGCCGGTCGAGAGAGACACAAACATTTAATATACTCGCCCCGGTGAAAGGGGGAGTGGCTAGTGTCAGCTGCTCATCGTCTGGGGTTCGATGCCAAATATTGGTCATTACTTCACAGGAGCGACTACATCACACAGTGATTTAGCACGTTTTTACGTTTTCGCTTTCTGTCGATCACCTCGTTGACCTTTAGTGTTTTACGTTTGGGTACTTTCTTTTGTACCTGTGTTTCACAGTGTGGGCAACTTTCTAACGATACCAGCATCTGCCCATGAGACTGCTCCCTATGTGTACCAGAGTTCAATGAAAAGTTTCACGAATTGCGTCAAAGCGCAAGGCTGCACCGCTTCCTTTGGAACAAACGAGCGACTAAACGCGTTCACTATACAGCCGCACGAGGCGCTGGCTTGAGCATGGCTGAGCTTGAAGTTCCGTTTGACGATACGTGGAAGGGGCCCGTTTCTGAGTTTGTACCTAGAGTAATAGAACTTTCGTTCTGAAAATGGGCAAAAAATCAATAACTGCTACTCAGACTTTCATTTCAACAAATTTCCCAAATTTATTGTTCTGACAGAACGTACCGGTGGATTATTGTGCATAGAAGCCGTATTAATGTGTAAGGCATGATTGTAAGTTTCCCCACTGTACTTGTACGGCTGTCAGTAAACATTCGCTGGTCGCTATAAAGTGTAACATGTGGTTCTTGTAGAGAATCCTGACACTCAAATACGTTTTCCGAAGAAAATGTAAGCGTGAATAGGCAAGTGGCTTTAGCAAATAAGTGTATTTTGCAACTCTACAGAATTTGGTACGGCTCAATACGCGTGACCTCCCCTTCGCTACCCGAAGAGCGACGTTCATACTCAAGAATAGCAACGCAGCTGAGACTCGAAGACCGGTCGATGGATGATTGAATATTAGGATGGAAAGATGACTGGCTCGTAGTCGACGACATGTCGCAGACGACGACGGTCTACTTCAAAAATGAACAATTTTTTTACACGTAGAATTTACTACTAGTACCATAGATCAGAGAAAAGAAGTCGGGAAGAGCCCAAAGCTCTATCCTTTATAAAAACACCAAACACCTCGGTTTACCTACAAATACATCGCCTCCGAAAGGGACGTCCCAGCAGCGAGTAAGAGGGGCATTTTCGTTAGCTAACATTAGGCCTCTGATTGGCCGCAACAGCCACCAAGTAGTAGGTGCGTGTGCAAATTGTCCTGTGATCAATATCTCACTCTCTCTAATCCCGCACTCATGCTGGTACTGCAAGACGTTACTCCAAATAACAGGAAACTCTCAGCGCTAACCCTCTATGCCGTCCGCAAAAGGAACGCTGGTAATTATCCTTCTTTGTTAGCCCTCTCCTGTATTTCAGTAACTCGAGCCGCGCGCGCTTTAAAAACAGGCGTCACTCCCTCGACGACGTAACTCCGCCGCCGTACAGGCCGCGGATAACGCGAGACGAATTAACGAATACCGTGTAACTTTGCACAGCGCAACCTTTTCAGACACTCCTTTCCGTTTCTCCATTCATACTTCTGACCCCTCGACTGATCCCACAGTTACCAAATGGCATTTCAGCCATTATTTTAAACAACGTCGTGTAGCAGTTCAATGGCGGCATTTGAGTCTACCATTCGGTTCAAAGGCATTCCGAATGCCAGTGTAACAGAGGTATGAAATATATTCCACACGCCGCTTAAGAAACGGCGCATAAAAAGATTTCTGTACACAAGAAGAAAGCAATATTGTGAAAGGTTTTCTATCGACGCATGCTAAACGGCCATCTGACATCGCCCTGCATGAAAGCTGCAATGGGTTTCCTGCGTGAACGCGAACAAGCATATTTTATTGGTTCTGGCCAGTTGAGGCAGTCAATGGAAGAGCCAAGAAGTGAATAAACGTAAAACGAAACAAGCTAACGTTGCATTAAAAAGTTAATTTTAATTAAATCAGTTTTAAATTAAAAACTGAGCGGAAGGCCTTCGCTCGTCTCAGGTCAAAAGGACAGCCAGACGTTGCACATATTTGTGAATTGGTTTTCAACAATAAAACAAGAAAGGTATGTGCCCCTCTACCCATTGCCATTGAGAATGTGTGTAGGAGCCCAAGTTTGCAGCAGGTACGCGGATTGCTGCACGAATAATTCACAACTGTTGACCGCCGCTCGGGGCTCAGCTTGGGAGGCTTACCCAAGAATATATATTACCTGCCTAACTCAGAAGCTCCCCCATTTATACCTGTCGCCAGCGTGAGCACTCTGGAATCACGCTATTTCCATCCGAAAGATGTCCAGAGCTAATAAAACGTATACGGGTAATTGAGATCGCCGTAACTGCAGTTTTCTACCCAGGGGATACATGCTTTGAATCATATGATAACAAATAGATGAGGTGCTAATTTTTTATGCGTTACTTAGTTTTTACTGCTGTCTGCCTTTCAGTCGCACAGCCATGAAGGTCCAGAAGCACATCCAAGCTTTACTCCTTTTTGTATTGGTTATAACATTTGCCCATTGTGATGATGACGACGACTATGATCCCTGCAAAGACTTCTCTGAAAGGTGAGCAATGGAGGACACATTTAGCTCTGAATACAGCCAATAAACATGCATGTTCTAGACTAGACTGCATCGAATCGTCTCGTGATGATCCATCTACGAAAGGAAAACCCTACTTAACATAAGTACGGAAGTTATGCATGATTAATCTGAGAGGTGCAAATGACAATTGTGATGTACGATTTCAAGTATGAATGCTCTACAAACTGCATTATCTCACAGAGGTCACTAAACAAAAAATATTCATTAAGGCGTTGTAGAAACTCCGGGTTCATTTTTAATTGAAATCCCTCTTGCCAGAACAAAACGGTGCCGATAAAATGATAGCAAGGCTGTACGAATGTTTTTCGTGAAGCATAAATCACCCACTCAACAAAGTACAGTTAGGCTTCCTAGAACAATTGTTTTTTTTCGCTCTCGAGAGAAAGGCATTCGCATGGTATTATTATTAACAGTACCTTACTTCGGCGAGTTACCTTGATCGTGCAGACCTTTCTCTGAATGAGCATGCAAAGAGAACATCGCTTACTGCGACCGCGGTGCTAGCCAGCATGAAATGTATGTTTTCAGTAGGCTCCAAAAGGACCTCTAACATCCGCAGCTCATTAAAGTATAGCATCAAGGCAGAGTTCAGAGAAAAGTGCCGTAGATACAATCTTTGAAAATAAATAATCAAACCTCCGGTACGAGGAGCAAGCCACCCACTATCAATTCGAAGCACCGACTTCATTGCCGTTAAATAGTCGCCTGACATAAGCAGGCCTACAGTACCTAGTTATTTTGTAGGCAAATCTCCCAAATTTTATGATTTTCCTTGAAAATTCCATACTCATCAAATAATGGCGGGCGGCTTGTAGTTTACAAGCATTTCTGATATTCCTTGATCGCAGTAGTTAGTTCTCCATTCTTACTCAATAAAATATTGCAACGTGTCTTATTAAGGACACGGGTGCTTGAGAACAAAAGCAATATTACTTTTATATAGACAGAGGTAATATTACGTCTGTTAGAAGAACTGCATAAAATATTGAGCTCCGACGCCGTTTTATGTGCCTAAAGCGACCTCATCCCATAAATTAGGATGGAAAAACCAGTGAAGCCAAACAAAACCAACAGCAAAAAATAGTGGCCGAAAATTCTGGTAAAGTTCAACACGAAGTGTAATGTAATGAAAAAAGAACATATGAGTATGAAAACTTTGATGTCGGTTGTCTTTTCTGCTGTGGAGTAAAATCCGCTATGGAATTTGATTTGTGAAGAGCGAACTTATGACATAATAAAATTTATCGTTGATAGAGAAAGATATCCTAAAAAGACAAAGTATGCTGACACCAAAGAAAAGAAAACTTAGTGCCTCGAATACTGTGTTGTCCTTGAGAACAGCTTTACAAAGCGGCTTGGTGTTGCTAGTTAGTTTGGTACTCCACTTTTGTCTCATAGGAAATCAGCCTTGCTTATGGCACACAATTTATTGGATGTGACCTGTAACCGTATATGGCGCCTCTTAATTCTTAATATTTTTCGAAACCTTGTTGTTCTTGAACTTTAATCCTTTTTGGCCACACAATGAAGCTCAGAGTTTATGCATACGTTAGTGGTGTTTCCCTTTTTCTAAAACACCTATTTGTTAGTGCGAAACATCATTTGAATTTAGGGAAAATACAGGATGTAAGAAGTGTTACCTCAATTTTTAGCTAGTCTCCGAATGCCCACCAATTAACACGGTCTGACCCGGCGGAGGAAAGAACCAACAAATGAAATGTTCATCCAAGAATGTAGATGAAACCAGATATTCAAAGGAAGTGTCTATACTTCTAAAAGAACATATGAATACTGCTACCTGCAGGCTGCTGATTAAGAATTTATTATCGGTATCGACATACGTGGAGATACCAGAAAAATGATCACATCCTAGTTCTGTTAGTGTTTCATTTGAGTCCACTCGTGTGGTTTGTAAATTTGAAAATTTCAATTTGTAAAACAACTTCATTTGCTTTTACCATCTCTTTTAAGTTTGCGAATCAGAATTATTTGTGTTTTCAAACAAACTCGTAATCATGGAGGTTTTCTTACCGGAATAATCGCAACATGCATAAACACATCGTTTAAAAAGACTAAGAGAAATAAACTCTTTTGATCTCCAAACTAGCTCTGAAACCTGAGGAAAAGTCTTCTACTGCAGGGTTATTTTTAATAAACATCAAAATACAGACAACAAAATATTACTGACTAAAAATGATTGGCTATTATAATGAAATGCATCGTACTTGTTTTCCAGTGAAGAATCCGATGACGTCGTTTTATATGTTTCAAATGATGACTCGAACGTGGAGGATGGAAAAAAATGGAGGAATATCAGCCGAGTCTGCTTGCCGGAACCATGTAGTCATCTGAAGGCATTTTCTGGATTCATACCCGTCGACCAAAACCAGCTTTTGTTTTTCTTGCACATCAAGGCACAGGCAAGAATTGTTAAAACATGTTATCGGGTTCCCTTGGTAGAAAGGAAAAGCAGAGTATGCTCATCATCATCACCAGAACCATTATAATCATCATCCTCATCACCAGCCTGCTGAGGTCCACTGCAGGGCGAGGCATCTCTAATTGACCTGAAACCGCTTCAGTGTATACCAAGCATTATATACGCCTGCCAAGAGCATACATCCAAAATAGCTTGCACCCATATGGAGTTGCAAGGCATACGATAACCTAAGATAATCATGTCTTCTCGTTTTAAGCTGCTGAAAAGTGAAAATTGTCACAATGCCCAAGGCCGCGGGTTCGATTCCCGGTTGTGGCGGCTGCTTTTTTTTTACAGGTGAAACGCGAAAACGCCCATGTGTTCGAGATTTTGGCACACGCTAAAGATCCCCAGGTGGTCAGAATTAATCCGGAGCCCTCCACTACGGCGCGCCTCATCGCCCGTGTAGCATCGGCGTGTTAAACCTCATAATCAATCAATCGAAATTGTCACAACAGACGTTGAGATCGCTTTTAAAACAAACTAAATTTTTTCTGTCATTGCCATCTGATTGAGTGAACAATTTTGCTAATTTTAGCTTCGAATCCTACAGGATGGTTCACACCCACTTAGAGACAAAAGATGACCGCCCCCCCCCCCCCATCCGCGCTTGTACTCAAAACAATTGTTTATTATTGCCGAGAGACATTGATCGTGCAAATGAGTAGTTAGGACTAATACAAACCATACAATTTGAGAGTTATGCCACCATTTCTATCCACATGCTGATTTCCATTATTGGACCGACAGTTGTGCAACCCTGGCAAACATCGCAGAATATCGACAGTTATTGAACTTTCCAGTCAATGGACAATAATTGTACTTTCGAGCCAGTAACACTGTGGTGACTAAGCTCACAAACATGAAAGAAGCAGAAGAGACGCATACACGCACTCATAATTTCACGCACATGGGTGCGCTTCCGTGTGCGTGTATCATGTGCTTCTCACGCATTTTCGTGCTTTTAAACTTCGTCAGCGTAGTGTTTTCACAAGTCAGTTGTACCAAGTAGCTCAAAAGCAAGCTCTCGGTCTCTCTGTCAGCCCGGAATGCGTCAGCCCGGGCTGACAGAGATTTTGTTAGCCCGGAATGCGTCTGCACACTTGAAACCGGCAGCGCATTGACGTGTTTGCAGCGCGATGCCCAAGGGATGGGCGACGTAACGGCGGATGCCATTGCTGACGAAGGGGTTCTCCACCTTGCATGGAGCGGAGGCGAGGAGGCACCATAGATGACTCTATCCGTATGGCGCTAAGCCCCTTAGTGGCTCGGGCTGACGGCGTCTCCTGTCGTGAGCGAATACCACATGGTACTAAAACACCGCGACACTCGTTTTCCAACACCTCGTGCTGGAGCGTAACGAGTACTAAAAGTGTTTCAAATAAGCTGACATAATTTAAAAATTTGTGTAACGCTCCCTACCCACTTCAGCAATTGTCAAGCACAAGCAGAAGCTGTTTGCAGACGGGCTATATTTTGCTGTTGCACTCAAGTCCCCACCGGCTTTTGACGCTAGGCCTGATCGGGGGTGGTCGGTCGAGGCAATAAAATGCACACTTACCTGGTGCCGGGGCTGAATAGAGTCACAGATTGAAGTGTCTATTCTACCCTATTGACTGTTGTATTAGTCTTGACGTGTTGTCGTGAACTTTCGAGGATGTGATCTGCAGTGGTCTTTCAGAGTAATTGTGCTTCTAATAGTGTGAGTACTAGTGAACTGTGGAGTGAACTGTGTATGTAGTGAGTGGTGTAGTGAGTGAAGTGATACAAGTAGTGTGTATGGTTTAGGCGACCCGTGTAGTATTGAGCACAGCGGGTCTTTGCGCCTATTAATAATTTCCTTGAAGAGATTGAAACTCTGCAGCATGCGATGTTCGATTGCCAGGTTGCAAAGACCTACTGGACATTGTTACCTCAGATGTTTGGACACAAACTCGACGCACGCACAAAGTCGCGCGTCGTATTTGTGCAGTTTTTACTGTGCGTTGGTGCCCACATCATCTGGAAAAGGCGCGGCCACAACTGCTCCCTGAACAACTCGACACAAAATTACGCCACCAAATATCTCTCAACAACGGTCGGAGCGGGGACGTCACCGGTCCTACTCCCGGTGGTCTGTTTTGCTTGGCCCACCCGTTGCGATGGAGCCACGCCATTAGAGGTGCTGAAAAGAAGTGAACCATGATTAGCGAGAAGAACTTACGTATTGAAATCCAAGAACTGTCTGATTTCGCCAGTACTCTAACTTCCCTGACACGTCTTCATTCACCTGTTTAGGCCATTGGTCTCCTGTTTGAATGAAACGTTTTACTATTAGTAAAGCTACTACTACTGTAGACAACACAACATATTAAAAAACAAAACCGGCTATTTTTTATTTTTGCTTAAAGGTACTTGCTGCCGGATGAGGGAACGACGACGTAAGAGGACTGTCGTCGCTATTGAACTTCATGCCTCCTCCCTCCTTCTTTTTGGCCTTTTGCAGTTCTGACTACAGGTGTAGCGAAAACATTGTTTTTCCCTCGTTTTCCGGAAGCGACCTTAAGCTACCGGTGCTCAGCTTGTGCGGCCAATCTTCAATGAACATGCAACTCGTAACGTCCATTACTGAGCGTGGGAATGCAGCTGCCTGTTCGTTGGGTTGCCACACGTTTTTTTGGAACACGGCGGAATTGAACGTAGACGTCCAGCTCACCCCAATTTACACCCTGGTTATAAGAGAGAGGCGGAGGCTAACAGGGACCCCAGCTTAGGGCAGTTTCCTCCTGGCCTGATGTTCATCGGATGACAGGGACCAGGGCTGTAATGTGTTTACTTTGAGATAAACCAGCATATCGCTTTGTGGGGAGTTAAGGGCTAGTTTAGAGTATCGTAGCAAATAATTTCCCGACGCAGTAAACAAGCTGGCGAGCCGAGTTTACGCTCACATGGGCTTACTCACCCTAGTTCATGCTTGTGGCCGTGGCCGGACAGGAGGAGGCTGTCAGAGTGATGGCTAACTGGTCACTGTGGCCATTTATAACCACTTTGAAAAAATTTAAAGAGTGTAAATAAACTCGTACATAGTAGGAAAGGAAAAGAGTCAGCTCTTTTGCTTTAGCTTCCGCAATGAGCGTCGCGCCACGAAGCGAGCTGGGATTATGTTTATCCGCCCTGGATACCCAGGAACTTCGACTTTATCTGCAGGATCTTCAATGGGACAGTCCCGGCGCGATTGTTACTGGCATCCTCTTTAGAAAGCATCAATTATACTTAGATAGGAAATTTATTTTGCTAGTTTATATGAGTTTAAATGATAGTGATTGCTACATCAAAAAATGAAATAATTTGGCCTGGTCGATGGATGCAAAAGAGACCGTTTGTTGCCGTACATGAAGTTCACTTAAGTTGTTAAACTATTTCGCACCTAATTTACTTGTTTTTTTATTTTGCTATTTGGTCTAATCCGCAGGATGAGCCCGATACCAAGCCACTTCTTTTATGGCTGCAAGGTGGACCAGGAAAGTCTTCGCTGTATGGCGAGTTTCTCGAAAACGGGCCTCTGGGTATCAACGCCTCTGGAGGTCTCTTCTACCGGAACCACACCTTGTTGACACACTTTAACATCATCTACTTGGACCAGCCTGTAGGAGCGGGGTATAGCTTTGGGCGATACTTCCCTGGGTCGCTTGAAGAGTCCACTATCGACGTCATATTGTTTCTCAAACGGTTCTTGCGAATATTCCGTGAATATCGCAACGGAGATATCTACGTGGCCGGGGAATCATATGGAGGTAATGCGTTTCAGCAATTTTCTTCCAGTCTCATTTTAAACGCATTTGTCTCCCCTTACTATTGCGACAGAAATGTGCTTTGCCCTGGTGTCGTGGTTTTAACGAGTTTTTTTTTTTGTTGGGGGGGGGGGGGGTAATACTTTTACAGCTAACCCTGTAATATTCGTATCAGAACCACTAGCGCACTTTTTGCGACAGGGAGTTTCCCGCGTGAAGTATAGGAAACTAGGCCATAGTCTGCTCAGCATTCCTGCATTTTTTACCTTTTAATGCGTAGCGTTCGTTACCATGTGCCCCCACAGCTCAAACGATGCAATGCTCTGCATTTAGTTTGTGCATTTAATGGTTATGTAAACTGAACGGAGATCATGTGTCAAAGAGACTTTAAAAAACAATACACATGAAAATCGAAAATGATAAGAAATTTTACTATTGTGATGGTGGAAAACCAGCGAAGTTGTATTGGTGGACAACTCTATTGAGTTTTGTATGGAGACTTACTGTACTCCTCCACAGAAGACATACACATAACTTCCTTAGACTTAACTCTGATTAATTATCATATACTTTGTTTCGTGATAGTTTCGGTAAAACAAGGGTAACATCAGTTTTCTGTTAACCATACTCCCTCCGTACACGCCATGCATTTACAATAAATGGCAATGGTGTAATGTTTAACTTCCCTGTTAAATAACTCATTTGTGACAAGTAAATGAAACTCGGCATTATGGTTTTAACTTAGCGACAACTGAATATTTTTTTCTAGATACTTACATTGCAGGAACAGCTACAGCAAATTATAATGGCTCTGTAGCGAGAGCCCGCGATTCGCTGCCGACGTGCGAAATTTTGGCGAAAACCTAGGGCAAGACAGCTTCGCCGCAGCAAGGATACCTTTAGAGTGATACCACAAAGGAATGTCGCAATCGTATCTTAATTGTGCAGTTTAACTGCTGTAGTTTCTTTATTATAGTGGAAGACTGCAGCATTGTTTACGTTTGCTGTAATGGGCGGCAGGAGTTAACACCCCCCCCCCCCCCGTGTGCTGTTGGAGGCCGCCGCGCCAAGTAATTATGCAGGACTGCTTTGCAGTGTGTTTGATACCATCAACCGTTATAAAAACTTGATTTTCAACCGTTTTATGCTTCACGCTGACGTTTAGTTGTTCGCGCACACGTTGCCCCGGCAATACATACCACCAAGACCATAAATTTATCCCTTCCTACTAGCAGATGTCCCGTCATAGGTGACGTCATCAATTTGGGGGAGATGTTGCGAGGGAAAAGGCACTTTTCAAGCCTCTTTTCTTCTTAAAAGAAATATGTACGTAACTTCCTCTCCAGAAATTAAGACTAGCGTATAGATTGTACAGCTAAATCTGCCAAAGTTGTTAGAGTACGCCTTAAAGGCCCTTCATTGCCCTTTTAAATCTTGCCTGTAATATTAGCTCATACTACTCGATAAATACCGCGAAACGATTGCGTTATGCAGCACTGGCACTTTTATCGCTTTTATTTATGGATTTCCCAATTCGATATTATTTGACAACCATCAGAACTCTTCTATACTGTTTTTATGAGAGCTTTGCTCCTTTGTCAGATCCCCAAAGTTTAAAACTTAAGCCTCCAACCTTAAAGGACCGAATCCGGCGTATTTATAGGGAGGTAACCACACGAAATTTCAATCAATCAATCAGTCAGTTTTATTTTGCTAAATAAACAGGCGGAAATAATTTCTAAATAAAGAGGCGGAAATCAATATAATTTGGCACTAAGATTTGTGAAATCGGAAAGGTGGTGGCTCGTGGTGTCTAAACGTGACACTACACCATCGGTTTCAATGCGTGATTTAGAAACCGCATAAAGGAACAGGAAATGCTACATTTTTTCATTGTTTCATGTGGGCCAACTTTTTCGGTACCTGTTTTTACCTCACGTACAGCTAAAAGTATGTTAGATGCAACGCATCTCATGCTCGCCCCTCTGTCCTTCCTGCGTCTGTCCGGCGTTGTCCGCACAGCTGCGCCTCTCCCCCTCTCCTCTCTCGATAGCGAACACTCTCTCCCAAACAGCTGCGGGTTGGCGCAGCGCGCTCTCACTCCGTTGCTAGGCGCCGCGCTCCGACGGTTTCAGTCGACGGTCGTCCGTATTACGCTTGCACCGTTTTCGGAACCGTTAGGCCCAATAGAGGTAGAGTGAGAGAGAGAAACTTTATTTTAGAGCCTGTGCCCAAAGGACTTCTCGGCGTTAGGTCCGCGCTCCCCAAGGCTTGTTTCCAGTGATGGAGGATGAGCAGGAAGAAATTGGGTCGTGTGGACATTCACAGAGGGAAGTAATGTGGGTATCCCGTTGTTTTTGTTGAGAACTTGTGAGCGTGGTTCTGTGAAGGAAAGAGTGCTTTGTAGGAGACGCCACATGTTGGCGCCAGCGTGCCCTAGCGATCTGTGTGGTGTGCAGTAGTGCCTGATGAGGAGTCGGCAGTGCTGGGCGACTTCTCGGTATGTTAAAGGGCATATTGAGCCTCCGTTTGGACGCCGTGGCTTCGGATGAAAGGGCCTGTTCGGGTGGTCACTACCCCAAATTGATGGTAGACCACCGCATGGTAGACCAACATACTGCCTAGGCTGGTGTAGGCCGGCAGCGACCCAGGTTGAATGGAGTGCTACTTCCACTTTAAAGATGGTGCCCTCTGCAAAGATGCAAGGTGCTTGTCGGGAATGGGTGAGAATGTTTATGGGGTAGGATTTTGAGAGAAGGCGACAGCCACTTCCTATTCCTCCGCTGTCACCGGCGAGTTAGTGAGGATTCTTAAGGAAGTGTTTGGAGAGTCGGAGATTGAGGTAAGGTAAGCTTCCTTGGTAGGGTACTGCGCTGCGTACACGTACAGCGAGTGTTCAGAGGGTGGGTAGTGTGCGTTGTATTTTGCTCTAGCTTGCCGCGTACCCAAATTGAAAGTTGCGTGCATGTTTCCGGGATTCGGCGTGATCGTGAGGAGTTTACGTACATCGTTTGTGTTGACCTAAGGTAAGTCGAGTGGTAGGGGAGGGAGGGTTGAGTTCAATTCTTTGGACGATCTGCCATCCCGGGAGGAATTGTGACAGTCTGTTCGTTTGAGCTGCTGTATGGTCCTCGACGAGCTCCTCTACGGTGTTATGGATACCCAGGGCGGGTAATCTTGATCGGGGCGTGATACCCAGGGAGAGTAGCGAGTAATCTAGATCGGGACGTGGGGGTGGAGTAGGAGCACGGCACTGCAGGCTTTGAAGAGAACACGTCCAGGTCATTTTTCTTGATTTCGTTACGTTCACGTGGGGTAGATGGTACCAGAAGCGAGTTAACATGAAGCTTTGGGGAATTGTGAGCCCATTTATTTCTCACTTTCCGTGCTGTCTATTTGTTATTCGTTTTATAGGGACGATGGTCTGTAGGGTGTGATGTCGTATAATATGTTCTGTGGGGGTTGTGCCTCTATCTGCCCTAATCGTGAGGCCTAGGATGCGTAAGCGACTCACATCCGTTCATCATCATCGTCATCATCAGCTTGGGTGGGTACAATGCAGGACGATGGCCTTCTCCAAAATCTCCAGCCACCCCTATCTAGTGCTACCTGAGTCCTACTTTTTCCCCTACATTTCTGTGGCTTGTCCCTCCAACGAATCCTTGGGCGACCCTTCTGGCGTGAAGGTCTATTGGCAGCCAGTCTTTTAAACGGAACGTGTGCCTAATGCTCATGCGCAGGAGGTGACCCACCCATGCCCATTTTCCTCGCTTAATTTGAGCTTGAATGTCTCCCACACGAGTTTGTTCCCTTATCCAAGAAGTAATGTTCATATCCCTGAGCGTGACTCCTAATACTCTTCTTTCCATAGCCCGTTGGCTCGATCTAAGTTCCCTTTCAACTCGCTTATTCAGACCCAGGTTTCTGCGCCGTACGCCATTACTGCAAGCACTCATTGGTTATATACCTGCTTTTTGTGTGAGAGACGAAGCTTACTAATCAGGATATCAAATTACAACCTATAGCAGCCCACTTCATGCTTATTCTGCGGGTACCTTGGATTTCCTGATTTGTATCTGCACTTATCACTTTACCTAGATATACGCAATCGGACAGTTTTTACAAAGTTTTGTTACCTACTTTGAGTCACGTACCTTGGCCTGCTTCTTGAACGTAATCTTTTATATTTTCGTGTTTATTTTTAATCCGGCCACCACACTTCCCGAGCGCAATCGACAAAGCATGCTCTCCAATTTCCTACGGGTTTGACGGAACAAGACATTATCGTATGCAAACCTGAGGTGGCTCAGATATTCCCCATTGATTCGCAACCCTCTTTTCTCCAATTAAGCTTTCTGAGAAAGAGAGAGGAAACACTTTATTGAGCACATCCTTTGGTCGGAGGATACTCATGGCCGCAGGCATGAGCCGAGCGGCGACGTCCCTAGCTCGGGTGAGCAGGGTGGTTTGCACGCCTGGGTCCGGTCTACGCAGTGCGTCCTACCACTGCTCCTCGGATGTGATTAGGGGAAAGCTATTTTGAGGGTCGCAGTTAGCACAGGACCGGGGTAATCGGAAATTAATGGGAGAGGCCTTCGCCCTGCAGTGGGCGTAGATAGGCTGGTGATGATGAGGATGATTTTGAGGGCAGGCCCATATTATGTAATAAGGATGAGAAATCGCCCACAACTACCCTCATTGTTGTGGGCCACTCTTGCTTGTCTTTGGGAGAGGTCTGCTAGGGATGCTGAGCGAACGGTTTGGAGGTCCAGGCCCCGTTGGACTCGAAGTAAGATTTTGCTGTCGGGCTCTGGCAGGTGTTTTGCAAGCGCGGGTGGTTAATATTTATGGCGTCTCTGCATTTGCGGGCGTGGTCGTCGGGCGGGGTTCCGGGCATAGGGTGCTTATTTGAGGGCAGCTTGATGCTGGTGTTTTGGGGGTTTGGTGTTTTGGCTGGACAGTGGTTGTAAAACCACCCAGGTTCATGTAAGGTTAATGGGGCTAACGGTCCTTCTTCCACGGGGCAATCCATGGCGTGGCGCTTGCAACGCCAGGTCTTGGGCGTAAGCGATGTGCGTCTGGCTTAGCGAGCGCCCTCGTTGTTGGCGGAACCGTAAGACGCCGCTGCCGAAGCGAGCTGCTGCAAAGAACGCCGCTGAGGCGCGGAGGCCGCCTCCCCGATGAGGAGCGCGGAACGTTAGTCTTAGCAGAGTCCGTCAAAAGCATTGACGGACTCTGGTCTTAGCTTTGGCCTTCGAGGCGGCAGAGTAAAAATCGTTTGTGGTGCCAGTTACGCTGACCTCAGTTCACCTTGGATGATATGCGGGGACAACGGACGTTTAGCTGGTCTTCCTGGCGCAAATTATGGGTGCCTAGGTGGCTTCGTTGCGGGCACAGGCGATCTCGAAGCGAGAACTATGCGAAGACGCGTCTACTCGGTCCGGCAACCTGGATGCCTGCCTGTTCAATTTGAAGCCATCAAAGCGCGCACCAGAACAAACGAGGCAAAGGAGGATCGCACACTTATTTTACGCAAAGCAGGAATGAACACAGCCTATGCTGTTAAAAGTACACACAAGACTTTATTTATCAGAATGACCCAAAGCTTACGTTTTCCAAATTTGTCTGGCTTTCAACTTTACATCATATTGTAACTGTACAAGATGGAGCGCGAAACAAAATGGCCCAGGAGTACCACCTGTGAAGTTGATCTCGTGTTCACACGATGTACGCTATTGTATTATGACTGTTAACTCCCGATGAGGCTGTATGATAAAGCTAAAAAAAATACCGGAGTGCACTTTTTTCTATTTACGTACAAATGCAATTCGTATACCCCAACGTAGCACTAATATATCTTCTGAATACAATTTTGTTCGAACTAAGGTGGCATTTCCCCATCGGCGCGTAGGGCAGGGAGCTTAAATCATATATTGCCGGAATAGAAGCAGTCCATAAGCGCTGTACACATTACATTACGCCGGACTGCACCCGCACTTCAAGCGCACCAGAAATGAAATGCAAGCTGCTCAGCTATAGCGCCCCATGTAAAAATGGGCGTATCTTCACTCTACAAAAATTATTTACAATGCCATCTACCCAACTCGTCGCTGCAGTGCAATGGCCAAGTCATTTCGCTGCTGAGCTCAAGCACCCGGGTTCGCTCGCGGTTGCGTTGCCTGCTCTTCAAATGGAGGCGAAAAGCAAAACTTTTCGTGTGTCGAGATATCGGCTCACGTGAAAGGTTGCCAGTTGGTCAAAATTAATCCGTCCCCCTCCCCCCCCCCCCCCCTTCGGCATGGATAATAGCCCAGGAGTAGCTTTGGTCCGTGACGGGTCTAAAAAAATAGAGTATCCCTCCCGTTTACAGACATTGTAATAAAGCGAAATCTTTCTTAGTGGCACCGATGGCGTTCTGTCAAAAAAAAAAGCTAATGCATATCCCCGTAGACTGTATGGTCTACCGATAAGCTCTGATAACATCTCGGGACACACAGCACGTGCTTGAAACCGGGCGTCTACCGAGTCAAAACGGTTACTTCAAGAATAGGCGAAAAAGGAACGCTTCTAGGTAACACAGTACACGCATCGATTATGAAGGAGGAATACAATGGCATATCTTTACCTCATAAACCACGCATCGGTACACAATTATATAGTTCGTAGATGCGTTTACGTAGTGCACGAAAAATCTTCGCATGGGTTAATTCTTCGTCGGCGATTGGGTCTCTGAAGGTTTCAACTTTCTTTAGGAAGAAACAGTCCATTTTTACTATGCTTCCTTAGTAAACACTTGTACACTTTCAGAACCACCATTCATCAATTATGGAAAATAAATGGTGCCCAGTCCTATTCAGAAATATGACCATTCCTCTACTGTGATATGTCG
Organism: Haemaphysalis longicornis; assembly: GCA_013339765.2. Classification (NCBI taxonomy): domain Eukaryota; kingdom Metazoa; phylum Arthropoda; class Arachnida; order Ixodida; family Ixodidae; genus Haemaphysalis; species Haemaphysalis longicornis. The sequence goes on along the minus strand of CM023457.1, from coordinate 46,770,510 downwards.
TTTTGGCTTTGTTTCCCTTTTGTGATTTATGTTGTTATTATTACTGTGTTTTTAGTCTTCTAATTTCTCTAAAGCCCATTAGGTTCTAAGGCTATGACACCAATCAAGAAATAGCTGTAGTTTTTTTACTTGCTTATTTACTTATTCGAGGGCTACTGAGCCCACGAATAAGTAAATTTCGAATCTCTCGTGTAGCTATAGAATTTGGTTAGTTTCAAGTGTGTGAAAACTGAAACTTCTGTTGCGCAAGGAATGCCCGGGCCTCTTATCATATATTATCTCAAAATGCTTTTTTATTCCTATAAATATTTACAGTACCCGCAGGTCCAAGGGGAAGTCTTAGGGGAATGGTTATACAAAGAGGTCAACAATACAATAATACAAAAAGTATGGTAAATAAATATACATAAATTTACGTGTTTATACCGTGTTACCAATGCATCGGTACACAAACCGTTACCATGTATGGCCACAATATCTGCCGACAAGCGGCTTCAATATCTGGATCTTCTGAAAATTAATGGTTCAGAAAGTATGCGGTGACAAGGTCGTAGTGACTGCCAGTGTAAAATCGTGTGTTAAGCGTAAAATTAGAGAGAAAGAGAGGAGGGGGCTCTTTATGTGAACATGCGAGGTCAGCCCTGCTAGTGACAAGGCTGAATGCGCCAGATGGAGCAAATTATTGATTCCACCTGTATGTATTTAGTATGGGAGGAATGTATGGAGAATCTAAAATTAATGGAGGAAGGTAAAAGTTTGTTTGGGAGGGTAATATACTCATATGCTTTTGTTTTATCACGTTGTGTACATTGGAACCTTTGTTTTCTCTTTCAGCGAGGTCCGCAGTTGGAGTGGCGCACAAAATTTTGACTAAATACGACGACCAGGTTTTACTGAAGTTGGGCGGAGTCATGCTGGGCGTTGGCTTCGTTTTTCCCCTCTTGGAAATCATCAACTCTGCAGATTACCTCCTCTACTCCACCTTACTAGACCAAATTGGCAACGAAAAGTTTAGTCAACGCTTCCAAATTGCTCGAATGTTAGCGGAACAACGAAAAAATTATACAGCAGCTGCTGGAGTGCTTAGTCACACTGTGCTTAATATGCAGCCGCCGGGGCAGAAAAGCCTATTTCAAACGCTGACAGGTTTCGACATCCACGCTAGTATCGCATACACCGAAACACCTCCAGAGTCCTTAGCCTACTTTCAATACGCAAATAGTTCTTCCTTTAAGAAACGAATTCACGTGAGTAGCAAGAGCCATCTTGACGGCAAGAGATTTCATTTGGCCATGAACTTATCTGAGCACGATTTTTTTGTAGACATTGAGAACATGGTGCAATCTGTGCTTAACAATTCCCCTGCCGTCCTTTTCTACACTGGACAGTTCGACAACGTTTTTCCGGCAGTAAACCTCGAAACTCAGTTGAGGAAGCTGAGTTGGAAAAGTTCGGAAATGTATAAGCGTTCTTGCCGCACTCTTTGGCGCCACAACGATCACCCTTCTGGTCCACTGCATGGTTACGAAAAAAAGGTCCCAGGGCTCTTGTCCGCCACCGTACTTTTTGGTGGCCACTACATCTTTCAGGATCGATCCCAAGCTGTGAGTGAGTTGTATCACCGATTTCTGAAATTTTCACGGGTTAAGGTAAAGGATGTGGAAAAGATGAGCACTGACAACCGCGAATGCTACATGATGAAAATTTCCCAATAAAAGTTCGCCCTAAGGTGTCATCAGGCCCTTCGGGCGAGAATAAAATCATCGTTCAATTAACTACATGGTGTGTATGTCTTTCTCCGAAGCGTTGATGTGGCGCTGAAAGGGCCCACTTTTATAAAACAACCACTTTTTATGAAATGCAATAAACGCACGTGTGGGGATAGGCCCTTGATAACTAATTAAGGATGCACGAAAATCTTCAAAAAGGCCACAATTAGGAAACCTGCAAAACACCGGTTCTTTAATATCAACTGGAAATCGGGTCTTGCTTTTGAAGAGCAAGAAGAGTCAAATTTTTCAGACTCGAGTATCGAGACTAAAAGTGAGCATGCTTCTTCAAGGTTTGAAGAATTTAATGGCGTACTGCATGGTACTCTTCGTTACGTTTTACTGGCATGGGTGAAAGTCCCGCTCTTGAAAGGACAATGCGAAATAATTCCTTTTCACCCAGTAAAATTTCTGCCAAATTAGAAGCGTGAGAGGTAACAATAAAACCATGTGGAGACATTAGAAAATCTTGGGAGCCATCTATCAAAAACTAAAACCCTAAATATTAGTGTCCACCTTACAACAGGCGATCAAATGCTACGTTGTCATGCGTAACATATCTGAGAGTAGGAACAATGTCATCACCCTCTTGGTTCCCGCGGATTGCGTCAATTGCAGCAAAACAAACACTTGGGCCACCTGACGAACACAAACTTCTGCAAGCATAGTTGTTACGTGTATCCTTTGTTTTTAACGCGATAGCGTTAATAGGCTCATTTTTCGATTTCGCCGTGCCGGCTAGCCGTTCGCTATCAGCCGTGCCCATCAAGCGACCATGGAAGTACGTCATCGGTGCTAACAGGAAACTATAAGTGAGGATGTAGTATTTGAGGGCTCGCCGGAAGCGGGAGAACAGTGCAGTGACTATTCGAAGGTGGAAATCACAAAAAATTGGCCCCGTATCTGCTCATTTCGTTGCAAATGTCGTAAAAAGACGATAGTCTTTGTAGCCAAGGAAATGCCCACCTTCGCTTTCCCGCTCACCTCTCATGCTGTTCCTGTTCCGTCGCGCTCATCCCAGGGTAAACACACTAAAGGTTTGCTCGAGGTGATTTGAATTTACCGCGTTCCTCTGCTACAGGCCGGGTTCCTCGATGCCAGCGCTGCAGTACCGAGGGGACGCGCGTGAATGGAGGCGGCCGACTAGAAGGTTTATAGAGCCGCGCGGCCGTGCTCCACGTGCAAGGAGAACGTGAAACCTAGATGGTGGGACCTTTCTTTGCTGTTGCCACGTTATTTCTCATATGCCGCCAGGAGGTGGCGCGGGCAGCAGCAGGCGGTACGCGTTGTTCTGCAGTAGATGTAAAATATCATTTGCTATCGAAAAACCAAGCATCCATGAATTTTTTAACAAAGGAACACTGTAAATATCCCTTGTGTACTAATTTCCTGTCTTGTATTTGCGTACTGTCTCGTTCTTGTTAAATAAAGTTGACAAGTATGAACATATAGACCGGGCTTAGACGTTTGCATTTGGCTGTGAGTATATAAGACTATTGCGCAGTAAGCATTTTACTTGGGCCGGGTGGCTGAATGGAGTTACAGACAGACATATAGACAACCACCAAAATTTCTGGGTTCAAGTAGCCCAAGAAAGACTATTGTCTTTAAAATACAAGGGCCGAGGCAAAAATTCCCCCGCATTTCCCGAGGGGGAGAATGTGAAAGTGCGAATGCACGGTTGTCGGCCCGCTTGCGGCGCTTGCGCTCGGCCCCCGCAGCCCACCGCCTCGCCGCCTTCTCTTCCATCTCTTCCATCGGGTTTGTAGTATCACGTGTACACCACGCAGTTATCAAGCCGCTATAACGCCGCTGAGTCGCCAACGCACGCCGCTGACGACGTAGTTTGAATGCGTTAAAGATATAAGGCGCGTCACTAACACTGATATCAGCGTCGCGTCCGTGGCTTGGTCGGTAGAGCGTCGCGCTGCGGCCGCAAAGTCCTCGGATCGAAACCTGGCGCCGGATGCTTTTAAATATAAAGGAGCACTGCGGACGCCGCCGCCGCCGCCGGCGGTGGATGGTTTGGGGTCGCTTATAAAGTGCATTCGCACTTAAAAAAAAATTCAAGCATGTCCACCAAGTGAATCATGACGAGTGGGCGAAGCACTGGGGATCACGAGTGTAAATGAGTGACAACGCGTGTGTGCAGTATATACTCCGGGGTAGCTTGTCGTCGGCGTTGCCGTTGAACCGCTGCTTCCCTAGCACTCAACTCCGGGTCCGCTTGGCGTTTTTGCCGTTTTGCCGCCGCTTCCCGAGCTCTCGCCTCCGGGATAGCTTGTTGTCTGCGCAGACGTTGAGCCACCGCTCAACGTCTTACGTTTGTTTTCATCTATGGTGGAAAGAGAATGTGTGGTCTGAAACACGCTTATACACGCATTTGCACCGCAGCGCTCTCTCTCTCTTTCTCTCTCTAACCTTTTGTGACCGTTTTATATTGTGGTTGTTAACCTTTGATGAATCTTTTGTTAACAGATGTTGTGATTTACACGGTGCTGTGCATCTCTCTCTCAATCTCTTTCTCTCACTCTTTTTCTCCCTCTCTTTCTCTCTCTAACCTTTTGTGAAGCTTTTATTCTGTTCTTGTTAGCCTTCTGGGAACCTTTTGTTCACAGATGTTTCGATTTACACGGTGCTGTGCGTCTCTCTCCCCCTTTTCTCTCTCTATCTAACCTTTTGTGAAACTTTAACTTTGTTCTTGTTCACCTTTTGTGAACCTTTAATTCACAGATGTTTCGATTTACCCGGTGCTGGGCCGTGAGCGCGGATGCCGGACGGACAAGCCTGGGCCCTGAGGTGCTTCGCCCTAAAAAAAGATACGCGATTTGAACTGGCACCGCGCCTATGCAGTGTCGTTCGTTCTACGTTCCCTGTGTAGTCGCATGCTTGGCAGACATGGTCACCAGCCGTGCCGCAACTTACGCGACCCCCACACCTCCCCAAAGCGCCTCTCCGACGACTAAAAATGATGCCGGCACCAACATTGTCTCACCTAGTTGAAAAAAGGGGAAAAAGATTAACACGAGGCTCTTAGAAACCGAGGAAAGCCTAGGTCATAACCAGAAATAAAGTAAAGGGCGCCCAAATAAGAAATAAATTTAAAGCGAGTATATGGTGTCTAATTCCACAAATTTTAAAATACTTTTCTAATTTTTCGCGGCCCTGTCACCGCCGCAAGCTCGGCTCGACAAACGATGAATGGCCGCACGCAGTCAATTAAACAAAACCCCTAAAAATAGGTCAGCATGCCTGTGATTCCAGAGAACAGCCCCGTAAGAATCCGTGTCATTGCCCTACAGAGAAAAGGCAGAACCAACCTCACCATCGCGACAATACAGAAAATCTTTGACCATTTGGCCCATATTGTAAAACTTCTTTACAGGAAAAGAGCGGGAATGGAAGAAATGATAAAACTTACAAAGGCACTGATCATGAACGCGATAGTCTACAGACTGCCATAAAAGAAACTTTCGCGCGCTCAAGAAGGCCAAAAAAACACAATCGTACGGGCAGTACATAGGGCAGGGGTCTTTAAATTGTATGTTGCAATAGCTTTAAAGAAACCAGAGTGGCCCCTCTCCTAGCTCAAAACAAGCGACTGGGAAAAACAAAATTGGGAGCAGTCACCCTATCAAATATAGGCACAACTCCAGAGAAAGAACGGCTGGATGCCATGACGCATATGTTGCCGATCCAGCGACTTTGCATTAAAGCTCCCTCTACCAAAAAACATAAATCCAAATCTAATCAAGGAGAGGTGACAACCACAGATCGAATCCCTTCGAAGAAAGTTCAAAAACCATGGCAAAACAGTATACGCGGACGCCGGGACGTCCGAAAGTACGAAGGCAACAATTGTCGCTGTGGACTACCTTGGCAACCCCTGCGACTTCATTACTCTCGCCTCACAGGAACAAAAATAGAGGAATTCTGAGCCATCCTCTTGGCGACCTGCCTAGCGGAACTGTGGAATGGATGCTTCAACATTACACACGCTCAAAAGTCTATTAGTCTTTTCACTGCATGCACTATACCCAAACACTTCAGAAAGATGACCCAATGCACAATGACGAAAGTTAACATCCCATTAACACCCGAACACACGGGTCGGGATGCAAAGGAGGCACCCTACCAAGATCCACGCGAACTCGCACACCATGCTTCTCGTTGACCCGACTACCAAACTCCCTTCCTCGAGAAATATGGCAAACGTCTCCTCGATCCTACGCCTGGGAACACCAATCTTCCCTTTTGCATTCAGTATGCAAACACCCCTTTTGTCTTCAGTTTGAAATGGAATGGACTGGACTTTATTAGGAGGAGGCTAATAAACCTTGTTCTGGGACATGGCAAAAGAGGTAGGGGAGGATGATTCAAATGTCTTTTCAAGGAGCCGTTCGGGAGCAAAAAAGGGTGTGTTTGGGGGGTCATCTATAGAGGGGGTGAACGATCCGCCATCATGCTACTTTACAAAGACCTCTTTTGAGATTGAATTCTGTAAGTTGCTGCAAACTTTGGGGGTTGTTTCTGACATGTTGGACATGTTCTTCAGAAGTCGTCGGGCGTACTTGCGTTGTAGGGAACTGGTAGCGATCAGTTGAGTAAGCTGAACATGCCCAGATGAAGTGGAAAGGTTCGGCGTATTGCTGCTGCCTCAGTAGGGGCACCGAGGAATAGCAAGATGTCTATGCGTTGTACATTTGAAGATGACGTCCGGAGTGTAAGCCGAGTCAACGTAGACTTTATGGGCAACAATTTCTCCTGTTATTGGCAGGGATTGTAGAGTAGCAAGAAATTCAGGTGGTGAGGCGTCGGCAAGCCGTTGCCGGCTGAGGTTCTAATTCTACTGTATTTTTGCTACCAGTCCAATTCGCATGCCTGTTGGGGGTGAGGTCGTTCCTGGATGGATGCGGGAAGAACCGTGGGAGGATTGTGTAAACACTCCCGGACAGGTGTTAATCGACCAGATTTAGGGGAAACCTCCAAGGTGGAGTAAGCTCACTCACTCCCGCACAGCATTATGCGTCGAATGATTTCCGTCCACTGCATGTGTGTGAGCAGGAGCCCAGACCAGGCGTATCTTGAACCCTTCGTGAGTGAGGTCTATGACACTGTTGTGCTACAATTGCCTTAGCGGGCGTGGTATCACTAATACTGTCCCTTGGCTCGGATTTGACAGTTGACACATCTAATTAGTGTCAATGGGAGCCTATATTTATTTACATAAGAAAGATAAAACCGAATTTGAACTATTTGAACGGGGGGACAGACAAGACAGACAAGAACAGACAAGAAATGGAGTGGCAGTTGTGCTCTGAGAGCTAGCGCTGTACCAATTAGTCGTTCTCTGACAAAACATTCCCAATTATTCAGTCACTTTTAATCAGTCGCACGACATAGGCCACACGCACCTCGCCTTCCAACCCAAAAAACAAGAGGAACTCGACGTGCTGATTCGAAAAACTTACAAAAGAGCCCTTGGACTCCCCGTTCATTACTTTACTTCTCGTTTCCATCGACTTGAAATTCGTAATATCCTCGCAGAACTCATTGAAGCTCATCAAAACAGCCAAGTCACCAGGATCCTCCTAACCACAACCGGACGTCACGTCCTCCAGATCACCGGTTACACAACCCTACCTGCTTCACATGACCTTCAAGTCTTCCCCCCGGTTTAGCCTGATTGTATCCAAAATTCCCTTTGATGTGTACCCCGATTTCAATTAAGCAGAAGGCTCTCGCAGGTTAAACATCTTCGACCCCAATTTCACTAACCTCGATATTCGCTGTACGGACGCCGACCGTACCCCTCATGCCAAGCTCATGGTCTTTCGGTTTTAAACTTGGAAGGCACGCTGCCCACCTCTTTCATCACTCGCCACGTAAGCCAAAACTGCTGCAGAAATTGCCACAGCCCTTACAGTTACTACTAGCCCCGAATACAGTAATTACCGTTATTACACATTCCCATCAAGCCGGCCGCAACATTTTACGTGGACATATATCTCTTTCCACTTAACAGATACTCACATCAATCAGCCTTCCCCAAAGACATGTACAACGTCTGTAGCCATGGTCACTCGTCCCTCGAGACAAATCAGACGCCTCATGCCAGTGCTCGCGCCCTTCTTCACTGATAGTTTCCCTAAGGGTCAGAACTCACGGCCCACTTTACTCAATATCCCGCTTTCCATCGCGCTACCACGACATCCTCCAGCGTTATCGCAAACTTCGCCCTACCCTGCCTCAACGCCATCATTTACCAACCAAAAAGGAAGCTTTCATCTGTCGTCGTTGACAAACACGTACTACAAAAAACTTTTCAGGCGCTGAACTTCAGGCTACAGGTACCTGTTAACACCGTTATACCTCAACGCGTAACGCTAAGCCTAACATCCGAGCGTTGGCGAAGAGATCATCGCAGGTATGTGCTGCTCTGTGGGTATGTAACACCATATGAGTTTCTACTTTCACACGGACAACAGTGAAACCCCCGACGAACTATGGGAGATGACAGCTCCGTCGTGAAAGATAAACGAGCGCCGAAGTTAAACTTAAGCGATAAGCTTAAAAACGGATGACAAAATATTCTTGAATAAGTCGAATTGGATACGCGCTGAATGAGAAACAAATGCACCAAACCCCCAGAGCCATAATTAAACCGGAGGACAAGGTTAAGGTTATCGCGGTGCCCGTGCTCCCCCCCAAAACACCCTCCAAACGAACAAACAGGGCCACAGGCCGACGTGTCGGTTAAACGCGGTACGGAACATGCATTAGGACTTCAGCTAGAGCAGTTTTCATGGACCATGCTCCCGCCCTACACGTATATGACATATGGAGCCCACAAAAAGTTACTCAACTCGTCCATGCATTGCGGAACTTTCCTAATCAAGTGGAGCTTCCCGGCTCATCGGAGTTATTTCAGTAGTGATTACTCTGTACTTATTTAGCGGAATGGAAACTATTTTCACATTAGGGGTGAAAGCTTGCTTTGCGCGCTGTTTTAAGGTCAGCACGTTAATCTAGCAAGCTAGAGGTTTGTTGAAACTATGCGATTGAAATGTATGGGGAGCAAATTTTGCTAACCAATTATACATAAAGTATTAAGAGTCCTAGAAAGTTTTTTTACAGTTTTTATGTCCTAGTCGACCGTTGCTCTATGCGAAATATCCCTTTCCTGCGATAGTTTTACTAGGTTTCTGAAAGGCCGTAATTTTGAGCGGGAAAGCCAGTGATTAAAACTCATACTGCAAAGGTGTACACCGGAAATTAGAACGACCGAAGTCAACTTCCAAGGTCGGCTATAATCATACTTATGCAATTATTCTCAGAGGAATGATTAGCACTAAAAGTACAGCGTTTATTGCGGGAACGCCACGATACAGCAGCAGTACTGCTGAACATACCTGCGAGCGGGGGAAAAGAGGGCTCCTGCTCGATGCTGCGCGGCCAGCCACTTGGCGCAAACAGGTGGCACACGCTATGGAGAGCTGTCATTGAACGTCGCGAGCCGTCAAAGCGCAGCAGCCTGGTCCACTGCGGTGGTGGCTCTACTAATTCAATGCAAGCTGTCCGAGACCTCCGGGAGGTACTTCATCAAGTTCCCACATCCCAAACCATCCACGCAAAGGCTGCGACCGTTAGCTTTAGAGTGAAGATTACTTGGGCCCAGAGGAAGTCGACCCCTGGACAGCGGCAGGCGGATGCGGCTACTCTTATACCTCCAACGACGCATCCACTGCCCTTATGTCTCGTCGACGCAATTTCAAAGTTGTCCACCGACACCGTGGGGATCAAACCTCCCTGGTGGGCTCACCCGCCGTGAGGAGGTGGCGCTACGAAGGATTCGCGTCGGGGCAACTCTTACACCAGCTGTCACCCACACCTGGCCCCCGGATCGACGGGCTCCGTTTGGCCGGACATGTCCCTTTTGCTCCACGTCGACATCGACTGCAGACATTCGCCATCTTCCGTGGACTTCCCGGGTCTCGAACGTTCCCGACAGCAAGTACTAAATACCGTGGGACTCAACCCAGGCTAGCCGGCCGACTACAGACGTTGGCTCTTTGGGCCGTATCACCGGAGCATTTTATACTTTGTCAGTGAAAACTTCCTGTTTGCGTACATTTAAACTCACTCGCCCCCACCGTTTTATACTCCAGAGCAAACTTTCGTAATTAAAAAAAAGAAGTCCAAAATTACTAAGCCACCAAGTAGCCATTATTGATAGAATGTTTAATTTGATCAGTGCAACAAAGCAAGGCTAAAACAGTTGACCTTCCAGAACGAAACCAAAATTGACATATTAGTAGGTTAAGTTTACCTAGATATTCAGTTAAAGGGTTAACAAGCAATTTCACAATGACCTTAGATTAGGAAGAAGAAATTGAAATGGGCCTATAACAGGAAATTGAATTTTTGTCCCCATTTTATACACCGGAATGACATTAGAGCGTTTTAATACAGGAGAAAATATGCCAATTGCGAAAATGAGTATAATTATATTACTAATGGTTTCGCAGATCAAATCTGCCACAATTTTTAAATGCCATGTGCATATATTGCCCAATCCCTGACTAGCGCTTTTCAAGTGGCGAATTGTTTAAAATACTTCTTCAGGTGTGCAGGACAAAGACGGAATGAAGACGACGAACGAGGCAAATCTGTTTGATATATACCGTGTTGATTTTCGTGAGCTAATGAAACATAAGCGCTGAAAGCATTAGCTCGGCAGCTAGGCTGACTGTATGTTTCGTTACTAAAACAGATTTTCAGTATGGTTATCAGAGCAAAGGAAAGCTTCAAAAATTCTTTCAAAAGCTTCCACTGTTTTAGGAGAATATTTGTATTGTTTGTGAAGGCATTGAGATAGAGACACAGGTTGGCCACTTTAAAAGCTTATTTTATGGGTCACATTACTGTACGCTTGAAGTTCCCAATTGTGTTCATTTTATGAACCGGTCGCGGCAGACCACCAATGTTCCGATTTTTGGAAAGTTTCCCAAGTCGGTATGTGTCGCGAAGGAAGAAGCAACAACGACAGAAATTTTGTTCCGCAACTGGCAACGTGGGGAGACAACACAGCGGCAGCGTGTCGCACTGCTAGAGCAAAGAACCGGGTTGTAATCCAATCACCTCACACGAGTTATTTCCTAATTTTCTTTTTACACCGGTGGCCACTATTTTGACCGGACAACAACAACGACTAGGTAGGTTTTTCGCAGAATGGGACACTAAAGTCTTGCGCCTTAGTAAGCTGCTGAAGAGGAAACCAGAAAATAGGCATGCACCCACCAGTTGCTTTCCCACGTGATACTTCTTAGTTATTATGCGGCGCTGCAATTTGCTGATGCCGAGAAACTCCAATGGATAAACAAAAAAAGTGTTATAAGTCTGCACATGTACTCATATTTATTTAGAGCCCCACGGCTGTGCTTTCTGATTGTAGTTCCTCAAGCATTGTTTGCTGGTGTTCTGCAGTCTGACTAAGCAAGACTAGGTCGACTGAAAACCTCAAATGGCCCCAAGTACTCCCCCTTTATCCTTAACGCTGCGTTTTTCCAGTCAAGCGTTCTAAACACCTCTACTTCGTCATCTCCATATCATTGTGTTTTCCCAGTCCAGCTTTCTAAATACCGCTTCGTTATTTTGAATTCGATAAGTATAGGATTCAGTTCTTGTAGCTTCATTTGCAAGTGTCGACATATTTCTTTACTGTATTGCTTATAAAACGTAACTAAAAAAGACACAGGACGCGGGTTCGCTTCCCGGCAACGACGGCCGCTTTCCTGATTGAGGCGAAAAGCAAAAACGCCCGTGCGTGCGATATTTCGGCGCACGTTAACAAGGAGGTCAAAGTTAACCCGGAGCACTCGACAACGGCGCGCCTCATCGCCTGCGTTGCCTCGGCGCGTGAAACCTCATAATTAATCCACTTGCATGGAGCTGTTTCGAAATAGTGGTTTAAATTCACACTTTAAATGCCAACAGGCATCAACCCCACACATTACATGCACTTCTTTTCTTTCCACCTCGTGGGCCAAATAAACTTTATGATAGTGAGCAGAGCAGAGAGTTTCCGTATTATTGATTACGTTCTTCCATTGCGAATGGTGTGCGATTTGGAATGAAGCAAGATGACTCATATCGTCGTAAACAAACATGCGTCATGAATGTTCCTCAGAAGTCTGACATTCCAGGTAGAGCACATCTGCAGTGTCGCGAGGCCACCCAGATGTCACTTTTAAAGGTAATATGGTCACTTCGTCAACAGAGTACGCTAACCATGTTCAAAACTCATAAATTTCTCTCCTGTAAAACACCGCAATAAAAGCACTCGCGCACACCAGATAGTCCCCAGACAAGCATTATTAAACAGTACGGTCGTCAGAACAACTTAAGAGCAAAGGCCTGCGCAAACATTTAAGACCAGTAACTAACTAAATATCCTCAACACAGCACAAAAACAAGTCGATGTGAACCAGCCTTCTAAAGGCAACAATTGACGTTCATCCAAGTTTTAGTGCCAAAACAACCCTAAACACCACCAAGAACGACCCTGCATTCAAAGTGTTGTGATTTTATCAGTTGAAAGGGGGAGAGGCATTAATTACAGGTGTTGAGAAGCTTAGACGGACAGCTCTATAGGAAAGATAGATTTTAATTAAGAGGACGTCAAATGCAATAATTGCTGTACATGAATCAATGATAAGCGCTGAGTTGAGTCGGGAAAGTTTCTCAACTTCACACACGAAGTGGTAAAAGGCAGAAAGATCCTGCTATATCTATGAATTTTTGGTGAAGTACCTATAAAACTATAACAATTATTAATGATGGCTTTTGAGTTAAAAACTCGTCGCCCCTGTCAGCGCAGCTCGGGAGGGTTGCTCGTGTTGGTTTGGAGTTCTCTACACCGTCGGCACTAGTTGGCGCTTTTTTTATTCACCTTCGTTTTAGAATTTCCAGTTCTTGCACTTTTCTGCGTATCGTTTTTTTATATGTTCACTTTCTCGTTTCCTTCTCTTCATTGCTGTCTTCCCAATATCCCACTTTCCCCCCAGCTTCATTGTAATCCCCCCCATCTGTCGTTGCAAGCACTGCCGCTGGCAAGGCTGACCTTTCCAGTTAACAATTCAAGATATCTCTCCTCTCCTGTTTCTCTCTCTCGAAAACTGGTTCCCACATATTTCTGACTTGCTACCAGCTGTGAACCTTAAGGGCCAAGAACAGCAACTTTCACAGTAAAGGGAGTAAATGGCACCGTGTTTGCGTAGTTGAGTGTAGACGTCTTTTTTGCTGACGGCATCAAGGTATCGGACATTGAATTGTCAGGTGTCGTATTTTCTCGACCAGTATACCAGGGACTCAGTAATGTCTTTTGCCAGTTTTTGTGCACTTCTTGCTGAATATCGAAATTCCCTGCGCGGGAAACGCGTAACGGCATTTGTTTATGGGGCCTGCAGTGGTTTTTGTCAAAACCAAGCCTCAAGTCACCAGCACCTCTTCATATCCTCTTCGTTGAGTGTCTGAAACTTCATCTTCGGCTTTGATTAAGAGTTCATATTATTTACCGTAAATCGGAAATCTTTCACTGTCTTTATACTATCGGAGTTCCGAATTCTGCCAGCTCTACTCTCAATAGAACTTTCCACTTATGGCTGGTGATCTCCAGTCACTGCAATGCGACCAAATGAAGCCAGTATGACGATTTCGGTTCAAAAACATGTGAGGATATATTACGGGTTTAATTGTAGTAAAGATTAACATGGAACCAAGTTCGTTGTTACGTGCTCGCACCTATGGCAAATTTTCTCTGTAGCCGGGATAAACATGTCATATTGGGAAAAAGGTCGGGCTCGTATTGCAGTTCACTGAATCGTAAAAGGCAAGAGCATCAATTCTACGCTTTCCTGATGGAAGCAAAAAGCAAAAACGACCCGTGTGTACGAGATTTCGGCAAACGCTAAAGATCCCCAGGTGGTCAAATTATTCCGGATGCCCTCCACTACGGTGAGCCTCATCGCCTGCGTTGCGTCGGCGCGTTAAAACCCGACAATCAATCAATCAATCAATCAATCAATCAATCAATCAATCAATCAATCAATCAATCAATCAATCAATCAATCAACTCAGCCAACCAATCAATCAATAAATCAATGTCAATCAGTCAAATCAATCAATCAATCAATCAATCAATCAATCAATCAATCAATCAAGTCTACCTAAGATTGTCAACCAGGAAGAAAGCACTGAATATAGCGAGAAGTGTAAATCCTGGTTTCTTCAAATTGTTTATTCGTAGCACTTGCAAAGCAGGCACCAAACCCCCGCTGACAATATATGCTTAAGCTCGCATTCAAGAGACATCAACGTACAGTGTATGCACAACGTATGTACAGTAGGTATTAAACCAGGTGTTATGCCCTTGCTAGAATGCGTAAGTATTTCTGCTTATGCAGAACTCTAGTTCTTGTCTGGTTCATCGTCTGTGAGGCCGCCCCTAAAGAATGAGTTGTGGAGATTGGCACCCGCACTCGGAATGGCGTTGCGTAGGAAGGTAAATCAAACACTCCAAGTTTCTTGCCACTTGTTCATCCGTCCTAAGAAATTGTTTAAGCGTTTAATACAGTTCTTATGATATGGTCACTCGGTGAGCAGTTAAGTATCTGCATGATATGCCTGGACATTAAGGTTAGGCATTCGTTGAAGGATGAAATGTTTCAGATCACCTAAGTAATGCGCATGCTTCACGTAGTAGAAATACGTGCTGTCTGCTACAAAATAGTATTCCGCATATACAGCGTCTGTTTACACGGTGCATTGACGTGGCATTTAAACCGATATTTAAACTAACGCTCTTTGCACCATTCCTGATGCAGAGACAGACAACACGTTTGAAAATTCAATCTATGTGGCAACCAAATAATGCAAATCCGAAACAAGAGCATTTGGGTCTATATCTTCTTAAATGAAAAAGGGAAGATATACCACATTTGGGAAGGCTTAACACACAAATTGGACTGGCGTCATTGATTAGGTTCTTATCGCATTGCTTAAGAAAATTAAACGGGTTCCCTTTTATGAAGAGCAGTGTTATACAAGTGCACGGATAAGTAGGAGTGAGTGCAAGGTCCAGCGTTGCGCCTCTAGAAATTTTGTTTACAATTCCCACGTACACATGTTTGCATTTCATACTTTTTTCTTGTGCTTGCCCTTTTGGTGAATTTTCGGAATTGCTTGTTTAATAGGGCACCCTCCATGCACTTATTTGCCAATTAACTGAGACAAAGTTGTAGACTTACCTTTCTTACCCGGAAAGCTTCCGCTGTGAGTCATCAATTCTGCGATAAAGTAAAAGCTAACATGACATGGCACGCAGCAGACCTAAACCTTAAAACAGTTGACATGAACTTTACTAGGTGATACGCACACCCGAAGCGGCTATGTCATTTTCTTAAGACGCAGTGCATGTGATCGTATATGCTATAGTCAAAGCCGTTGATATCGACACGAAACACGGAGGAAACTAATTGAAGGAAGGCTGAAACAAGGAACTAATTCAGAAACGCTGAAGTGTCAAAGCTTTAAGACACAGGAGCACACAGAATAGGCGGAGCTGTCAAAATCGATTAACTGGAGCAAACAGAAGGGAAGTTCTGCCGACACGACGGCAGTGATTGAAGGACCATGAGGGCAGGAGTCGGCAGCCTACAAAGATACTATAGGGTATGCAGATATTGGGAGTTATATACATAACGTATTAACTGAAAGATGACGCTCGCAACGTGAGAAATAACATGGATGATATAATCAAAGTAGAGGAAAAATTCTGCGCAGGTTAATGCACTAGGAACGTTACACGAGAAAGCAGTACCGAACAAACTTGATTCTTGAGGCTACAGGAACAACTTATTAAGGCCGGGCGAAAAGCTGCTCAGGAGACCAGACAGACGAAGCCGCATTTCCGGCGGTATACACTGATCCATGAAGGAATTTAAGTGGTGTACTAGAAAAGCTAGTATCGTTATTCCCAGAATGCCAGAGGACATAAAGGCACTACTAGCATGAATGAATAACAGCACAACTGTATTTCAGAAGAAGGGAACGTAAGATAACTTGAACATTACAGGGCTATGCGCTTAGTTTGCGTTGATTACGAAATATTTACTAAGATAATAGTTAACCGCAGAAGTAATATTTTGTAGTTCGAACAAACAAGGAAACAGGCTGGATTTAGGAAAAACTACTCAACATCTACCTAGTAACGGGGTTTAGAGGGAGTATAATATACCTTTTTGCACGGTGTTTATATTTTAGGAAAAGTCGTTTGACCAAGTAAAGACCACCGCAGTGACAGGGACATTGGGGGACCGCGATGCAGAGGAGTCCCACTTAGTGATCTTAGGAGGTATACAATACAACTTACGTACGGGCACGATAACGCTTCATAGAAGAGTGGGAAGTTTCCTATAAGGAAGGTGTCAGACATACGGGCACGATTTCCGAGAAAGTATTTACAGCACACCTGGAGGGCTTGGTGAAACACGAGAGGTGAACTCATTTATCGGGGACGACGTGGTAACTCAGCTTTCCACGATAATGCTCGATTTCCCCACGCAGCAGCAACTTGTTCTGCGCTAGAACCTGGCTGCGAACCAGACAACAGCTTGTGTGTCGCAAAACCAGGAACAGTCAAAGACCGATTGTTCAGACACCAAATTTGTATTCCGCTTTACTTGCAAATTTTCAGTGCTCGTGTAGTTTGTCGCGGTACGAGTATGGCGTGGTAGAGTTTGGTTTCGTTAGGTGACACCACAAGACCACCAACGCGTTCACGTGCTCATGGGAATTTGAGTTGGGTTTCCCAAAGCACATCTCCTGCATAAATATGGTATACCAGCATTCGCGTAGGCACTTTGCGGCAGCGTTTAAGAGGGAACAAAAGGGAAGCATTTGATTCGGTCGAAACCCTAGCAGTCATTCAGGCATTTCGGAACGAGGGGGTAGATGAGCGTTATGTAGGAATACTAGAGGATATCTACAATGGGTCCACAGCTACAATCATCCTCCATAAGGACAGCAGTAAAATGCCTATAAGGAAGGCCGTCAGACAAGAAGACAAAATCTCTCCAATGTTATTCACAGCATGTTTACAAGAAGTATTGAGAACGTTGAATTGGGAACAGGTGGGAGTAAGGGTTAATGAAGAATACCTCAGTAACCTCAGATTGCTGATGACGTTGCCTTGCTTAGTAATTCGGGGGACGAATTGCAAAGCATGCTTACCGCACTGGACAAGCAGAGTAGAACGTGGGCCTGAAAATTAATATGCAGAAAACCAAAGTAATGATCAATAACCTCGGGACAGCACAGCGGTTTGAGATAGGTGGCGAGGCCGTGGAAGACAAAAGCATATATGTCTACTTAGGATCCCAACCATGAGGCAGAGATAATTGGAAGGATCAAAATGGGGTGAAGTGCATATGGCAGATATTCTCAGATAATGAATAGTACCCTACCATTGTCCCTGAAGAAGAAAGTGTATGACAGCTGTATCTTACCGGTACTCACCTACGGGGCAAAAACTTGGAGGCTCACTAAGAGGGTTCAACTTAAATTGGGAACGACTCAGCGGGCAATGGAGCGGAAATTGATAGGTGTACCATTAAGGGACAAGAAGAGAGCGGAGTAGGTCAGGGAACAAACGCGGGTTAAGGACATACTGGTGGAAATTAAGAAGGAGAAATGGACGTGGGCAGGGCATTAATGCGCAGGCAAGATAACCGCTGGTCATTAAGGGTAACAGAGTGGATCCCTAGAGAAGACAAGCGTTGCAGGGGGCGGCAGAAAGTTAAGTTAGATGGACCGATGAGATCAAGAAGTTTGCAAGGATATTCGTCACAGTTGGCACAGGAGCTGGGTAATTGGAGAATAATGGGAGAGACCTTTGCCCAGCAGTGGGCGTAGATAAGCTGGAGATGATGATGATGATGATGATGATGATAATGATGATTGCAATAGTGTATTTCGGATCTAGGTGTATCAGCTTTTGTAAGCGGAGCAACACCAAGGCAACACGAGTTTTTTGACAATCTAGAGATGCAAGGAAGCGGAGCTCAAGGTGATTAGTATCACCCGTCCCGTAGGATGTACATGACAAAGAGCCGTGATTTCAATGCCCCCTTGAAGATTAACTTTTAGTTTAATAAACTTTGTGTTTAGATTCTATGTAGTGAATAGAAAGCCAATAAAAACTCGTACTTTATGGACTGAATCCATGAGGAAGTCGTAAACCTTTTATCGCACGAACTCCCCAAACATTCAATTGCCTTAAATACATACGCTTCATATGTCTTGAAGTCAAGTTTAATACACTCAATATTGCTTTTTTATACAGTATACCAAAACTCTCATCTTATCAACTGCGGCCAATAGAAAGTCAATAACCTCTTTATCCCCAAAATTCAATCAGCATTTATTCGCTATATTGAGTTTTAACAGACTCTGTGTTGCGTTTTTATTGGGCCAATTTAACTGGTAATTTGTAAACTGTTGTCATTAGACAGGCAATGAACTTTTATTACGGACATGTAGCAAACATCTTACTGCCTTCAATGCATGGATTTCTAATAGACTACGTATTCTGTTTCGGTAAGGGAATAGAATTATACACCTATGTACTGTCGTCATAAGAAGCTCAAAAATTCTCAGACACTGAAGCCTGCTTACATGATTTCAATGCGAACGTCAGCGATTATCAGACGTCTTTAGGGCCAAATCGTGTTTGCGTCTATTTCTTCGCTTTCGTTTCTTCGTGTTTCGACGGGAATTACTCCTACAAGTAGACTGGCTGCAATTCACGAGACGGCCACCTTATAGTCAGGGCTCTCCGCGAGAATGTGCCACCACATTCTCCTGTCACAGGGCATGGATCGCACTTACCAGTTCCGCAAAGATAACGAACGTGCAAGAGTGTTTAAATAGGGTTTTAGTTGACCGTTTCTGACGGCCCGCTCCGGTACCGGCGGCCTGATCAGCGCAACCGGAGCGAATGCCGCTCGCGGCCACGCGCGCCACGCATGCGCAATGGCGCTCCCTCCTGCTAACGGAGCACAGCTGACGGTAAAAAACGTTAAGCTAAAAGTGGCTGATGAAACGCGCTCACCAAGTGGTTGGCCGTGTGAAGCATGGTGTAAAGTGCTATCGTGGCACCGGTCAACTATCGCGAATAGGTACAACCAACTCCCTGTCCTGGCGGTGGGTTCTTGTGCGGGACTACAACGCTTAAGAAGTTGACGCTGTTGGCGCGAGAAATCGCCTCTATAGAACGAGACTGCTGAAAAAATGCAACTTCCTTTGACCGCAGCGACGACTCACAGGTACAGCACTCACCTTATCATTGAAAGCTCTTCTTGGACCGTGGTCATCTCCATCATCCTAGCGAAAAGTGTTAGATGCACTGTTTGATTATTTAAACGACATCGGCGTCGCAGAGACAGTGTAGAACTATACACCGTCATCCTGTGAATCCACCTGAACTTTTACGTGACCCACGGAACACTCTATGTTGCCTTCTCTTTTACCTCTTCCTTTTTTCCCCTCTCTTTCGCCCTGCTTCCTTTAGGGCCTTTATTCCTTTCACCCCATCCCCGCAGAGTAGCATGTGGGCGAATACATGCTTGCAGACCTCCCTGTTTTCTTCTAATAAAGAGCTCTCTCTCTCTCTCTCTCTCTCGTATGCTGGAGTTACGGGGTACTAATCCGCGTACCGCCGGGCACCCACCGGTTTCTTTAATGGATACATTCGACCCTGGTCGAGTGCGGACCCTCTAAAGGGGAATTCAAGCTGGAAAGCTGCCTTTATCCTTGCGAGGGGCCCCTGCGTCCTGCGCGAAAAAGAATTGGGTTATTTGGAGCGGTCGTCGCGATAAGGTGTTCCAGTGTTAAGAAAGGTGCGTTGTCAACAGTGGAGTGTTTTGGTCGTGATAGTATGTCATTGGCTGGTGTGGGCACGTGGGTGGGTGGGGAGGAGGATTCTGTGTATGTATAAGTAGTTACGTCTTTTCCAACAAATCGAGTTTAAAGTCAGCGCTAGTCCTGTCCACTTCTTTCTTATTGTGTCCCTGTTAGTTCGCGCTGTTCCCCAAGATGCACGGTGATTGTGGCGTTCGAGGGCGAAAAGGTACCCGATTACGGGTTTTATGGGCCGGCAGTAATGCAATGCGGCCTATACCGCAAACACTATGATGTGCGTAAGACATGCGGCAAGGTGGGACATAGGAAGGACGTGTGCCGAACGCCTAACAACGGGTGTGCTTCGATTGCGGGGCCAACAACCCCGGCGAGGGCCACGCGGATATCTGCAAGCCGAAATGCAAGCTCTGCGACGGAAAGCATCCGACGGGAGGCAAGGGCTGCCAGAACAAGTTCAAGATACCGTAAATCGTTACGAAAAGGCGCTGGGAAAGAAAGATGGCTGCACAAGAGGAGCTGATGAAACAACGGGAGAAGCTTGCACTGAGCAACTTCCCGGCCCTCACACCAGGAGGCGGCGAAAGGGCAAAAAGCCAGGGGCGTGCATCACGCTCGAAGAGCCGAACCGGAGATGTTATCGGCGGTGGTAACAATAACGTCAACCGCGGAGCGATCAAAGGTCGCTTGAAATCGGGAGAACGGATGAACTGGGCGCAGGTGGCCGGCAGCAGAGGAGTCGGGAAAGGAAAGAAAGTCACGCCGCAGTCACGCGCGTCGAGCTCGACGTGCAGGCAGAAGCATTTCCAGCTCCGCGTAGAGCGAGGTCATCAAGGCGCTGCGGGAGGCGAATGACGCGCTCCGAAGAGAGAACGCGCAGCTGCGCGAGGCCATAGAGAGAAACAGCAAGAGAAATGGAAAATGGAGGAAATCAAGGAATGGACGAAAGCCAACACACGACAGCAACCGCAGCAACCGCAGCAGCCGTCGACAATGCAAAGGCCACAGGAAAAACCAGAGGAAGAAGACGTCAAGGAGACCGGGAGACGGCCAACAGCGTCATCGGAGCCGCCAATCAAGAAAAGGGCGGTCGAGAACCTCCGCGAACGCAAACTTGCCGAGCGGATAGACAAACTCGGAGACAACGGGAACCGAC
The DNA here is from genome assembly GCA_013339765.2 of Haemaphysalis longicornis. Classification (NCBI taxonomy): domain Eukaryota; kingdom Metazoa; phylum Arthropoda; class Arachnida; order Ixodida; family Ixodidae; genus Haemaphysalis; species Haemaphysalis longicornis. Next base: position 46,749,609 of record CM023457.1, on the reverse strand, counting down.
TGGGAGACAAAGTGACACGACTGGAAGCCCGAGTTCCGAACCTAGAGCACACGTGAAAGGGCATCTCAGAAGTGGTGCAACAGACGGCGACGGCCTTGCGGCAACTGACGGGACAGATGAACAGCATTCAAGCATGGATCGCGAACCAAATCAGACTATAAGGTCCCAAGAAAAAACCCTAAAGGTCTAGCATTGGAATTGCAACGGCTTCATGAGCAAGAAGGCGGTCTTGCAGCAACACGTACAGCAGGAAATCAGGAAACCGGACGTAATAATGTTACAAGAAACCCTCGTCGAGGAGACCGGACTCCCGGAGTACAGAACCCACGCCAGCCCGCCCAGCCGCGCCGTCAACGGCAAAGGACGGGGGGTCGTCACTGCACCCTGGTGAGGAAAGGTCTCAACTCCGACGTAGACAGGGAGGGAATCAAGAATTCGGCCATGGAACACACGTTCGTCGAAATCATAACGGGAGGGAAGAAGAACTAGAGCACGCTCTTGATGAACATCTACAGCAGCACGGCCAACGCCAAACAGAAATTCAAAGCAGTCCTACACAAGGCCTGCAAGATGGCAAGACCGCAAGACAACCTGGTGGTGTGCGGGGACTTCAACGCGCCGAACCAGGCTTGGGGCTACGGAAAGACACTCGCCAAGGGGAGAGACCTGTTAACGGACTACACGGACGCCGGACTCACCCTGATTACGGACCCGTCGCAACCCACACGCACCGGAAACTCGGTCAGCCGGGATACGAGGCCGAGTCTGACGCTCGTGCGGGCGCCGAAAGGGAAGAAAGAGTTCGAGTGGCACAACAGCGGCCAAGATCTGGGCAGCGACCACTTCATTATCGAGGTGAAGATTCCGCTGCGAGGCAAGACTGAAGAGAGACGAATCCATAAAATCACGGACTGGGATCTCTTCAGGGACCTGCTGACCGCAGCAGAGACTGACAACACGGACGACGTGGAGACGTGGACGAACAGGATTTTGGAAGCGATGGTGGGAGCCACCAAGGAAATCGAGACGGAGGAAGAACTCGAAACGATCGACAGCCTCCTGGCGCACCTGCTAGAGGCGAAAAGGACGATACAGGAGAGATGGCGCAAACAACGCACCAACAGGCGCCTGAGGAAAAAGGTGGCCAAACTGAACCGCGCGATCGAGAAGCACTGCCGCACGCTCTGCCGGCAGCAGTGGTTCGAGACATGTAGCGCCGCCGACGGCCAAATGCACAATGGAAAGAAAGACGTGGGCCATGTTACGGCACCTGCTCGATGAGAGGCAAACGATGTCTTATCAAAAAGACAAGCTGGCCAAGATCCTCAATGGAGCGATCTGCGAGCTAGGAGAAGACGAGCTGCGAAGACGAATCAACAACAAGTACCTGCCAACGAGCCCGGAGGAGTCGCACCCAGACTACCGGGGCGAGGCAAACGAGAAGCTCGACAGAGGCATTTAGGTCTGGGAGATCAGAGCGGCGGTGCACGAACTCAACTGTCGCTCGGCGGCCGGCCCGTAAAAGGTTACCCACAAAGCCCTAAAGAATGGCAGCGAGACGGCAATAGAGAGTCTTACGGCGCTGTTCAACAAGTGCTGGAAGTCGGGCAGCATACCCAAGAAATGGAGGACGGCGAAGACGATCCTTATACCAAAACACGGAAAGCCACCGAGCATTGAGAACCTCCGGCCCATTTCCCTGAGTTCATGCGTTGGGAAGTCAATGAAGCACGTTCTGATGAACCACTGGCAGCGTTACTTGGAGGAAGAGGACCTGTTCCCGGAGTCGATGCTCGGCTTCAGGGGAAAGCTGTGAAGGCGGAAATGATCTACGACAGGACGAGGACGCGGGACAACAAGGCGGTGCTGGGGCTGGACCTGCAGAGCGCGTTCGACAAGGTCAAGCTCTCTGCGATCCTGGCCCAGGGCAACAAGCTGAACCTCGGAGAGAGGTCCTACAACTACATACGCGGGTTCCTGACAGACAGAACGGCAGAAATCCAAGTCGGTGACCTGAAGCTAGAGGAAAAGCAGCTCGGAATCTCCGGGACCCCGCACGGCTCGGTAATATCACCACTGCTCTTCAACATCGTGATGATCAGCGTTGGCCGGCGCCTAGAAGCGCTTACGGATGTGCGGCACACGATATACGCTGATGACATCACGTTGTGGGTCCCGGGTGGCAGCAACGGGTTCATCGAGGCATCCCTTCAGAGACCGGTGGACGCCATCGAGGCCCAACTTGACGGGTCGGGTCTGATCTGCTCCCCCAGCAAGTCAGAATTCCTGGTGTTACCGCTGAAGGGAGCAAGAAAGAAGACCGAGCCAACTGAGCACGAGAAGATCAAGATCAGAACCAACAGAGGTCAGGTGATTCCCGAGGTCGAGAAGATCCGGGTGCTGGGCCTGTTAATCGAGAAACACCGAACCAAGGGCGAAACGATCAATCGCCTCACGGCCAAGGGGTCTACGGCCACGCGCCTCGGGAAGAGGGTCGCCCACAGAAAGGCCGGCATGCGGGAGGACAGCCCGTTGCGGCTCGTTCACTCGTTCGCCATGAGCCACGTGGCGTACGTCGCCGCCTTTCACAACTGGCGGCTAGACGAACGCAGTAAGATCAATGCGATGATCTGCAAGGCCCACAAGACGGCACTCGGACTTCTCGACTGCACGAGCACAGAGAAGCTGCTGGACCTCGGCGTGCACAACACGCTCAAGGAGATCGGAGAGTCACAGAGAGCCGCCCAGCTCGAGCGGATCGCGGTGACCAAAACCGGAAGAGCCATCCTGAAGAGACTGGGCGTAGACCCAGACTCGAGCAAGGAAGGCTACGACCGCACGGCAGAGATCCCGGACCAGGTACGAAGAGGAATGACAGTCTATCCCATTCCAAAGAACATGAGCTCCGAACACAACCGGGAACGGAGAGCGGCGAGAGCCAAGGCAATGGTGGAATTGCACGCGGAGCTGCCGGGGACGAAATACGTCGACGCCGCGGAGTATCGAGAACGCGGGGCATTCACGGTGGTGGTAGCGTACGCACGCGGCGAGCGTAGAACGAGGAGGCGCGGTGCGCGGAGAAGGTGGCGATTGATTTAGCCATCTCGGATCCGGACTGCAAGACCGTGCTGTGTGACTCTAAGAGTGCAGTGCGAAACTATGCCAAGAACAGAGTATGTTGTGGGGCAGTGCGGGTGCTCGCCGCGCTGGACCTCAAGGATAGAGAAGTGACAGTTAAGTGGTTTTCGGCCCACTCCGGGAACGAAGTCTCGGAACGTTACCAAAACCACAATGATTACGGCGAACTCGACCGCGCGAGAGTTAACAGGCCGCGCGGCCGTAGCGAACCCGTCTGCGAAATGGTGGGGGGAGACCAAGGATAGGCTGGCCACATATAACAAAATAACGAAGCACTACAGGCTAAGCAGGAGGAGAATGGCGCCGCCCGACCCGAGTCTGACTCGGGAACAGGCGGTGGTGTTCAGACAGATGCAGACGGGTTCGCTACTGACCCCGGTCATCATGAAACACGTGTGCCCCGAACAGTACGAGGACGACACGGGCAAGTTGTGTCACAGTGCGCGAGCCACTGCGGCCCACCTGGTGTGGGACTGTACGGCAAGGCCCAGCGAAGCGGCAACAGCAACAACGATCCCGCCGTGGTTCGAGGCTGCGGCGCGGAGCAACGACAAGAACGACCAACTCCAGGCCGTCCAGCTGATCCTGGCGGCCCTTGAAAGGCAGAAGCCGGTCGAAAGCCGAGAGGGCTCGGCCCCATTCAGGGGCGGCTGAAAGACCTCGAGGGTGTAGAGCTGCCGAGGGCTGCCGAATAGAGGGTCTTTGACGGGATGACGTAGGCCGCGTCATGATGCTCTATTAGGGACACCACAGCAGGCGATTCAATAAAGTCTTTACTCACTCACTGTGTCGATTTATGCCCCTATTTATGTGTGTATTAACGCCATCTCTTAATGTTCTAGTCTCAATGTTTTTAGTTGCCAATTCTTGTTTTGCTGTAGTTTTCTTTAGGAATGTTACTTTAATGCGTAATAAATAAAGGCTAGGTCTTTTTCCTGTGTGGAATTGCAGCAGAAAGTTTTTATGCTGAGATATTTTAATGCCAAACAAATTTTGTGTGAAAGTGTAGAAAAAGCCAATTTTTGTGATAGTTTCGAGGAAATTCCTTTATGTGATCCCATGTCTTTATCTGGTCCCGTGTCTTTAAGTTACTCATGCCTATCTATTGGCAACTCCCAAAAGGTGAAACTGCTCAAAAGCACGAAAATGCTACAATGTATGTGGCTCAAGGGAAAGGGTGGCAGGTAGCAGGTGGAGTGCAGAGACACTGCTTCGCGGGTAATAGCAGAACACTTTTGTGGCGTAACCCAATGCTTTCCTAGAGAGGTTGGTACTACTCTTGTGAGGTATTCAGTAACGCCGTAGCCAGTAGAGCTCATTCACTCTCAAGACGAATGATGGAAAGCTGCCTTGAGATGACATTGTAAATATACGGGTTTCAGGTACTCTGCCGCGAAGAAAGTAACCAAATCCCATAAGCAGTGTTTGGATTCCCATTATGGCGGCCCACGCGGCGCTCACGGAAAGAGTAAGTGCGTGTGGTCGGCTGGAGAGTGCCGCGGCTCCCTCGACAGGAGTACAGTTATCCTGTGCATGAGGGAGCAGCCCAATGGTTCAACAAGAAGGTAAATATGGGACATTTTTTTTACTCCTAGAAAGAGTGCCCAGCGCTGCTGGAATTCTTAGAGTGTGAATGTGGGAGGACGTGTTTGGCCTCGTAAAGTAGGGACAGGCAGAGTTCGCGTAGGTGGCTCAAGAACACACCGGTTGCTTTCCCTTGTTCGAGCAGGCGTGAGAGCGGAATTTGCTAGCGAAAGTTCCGAAGTTGTGTTGAGAGTGTGTTGTGTGTACTGAGTGCTACGTGATGTGAATGCACCGTAGAAAGTGTCGTGTAAATGCAGCGCGCTTCGCTGTAACGGAAGCTAGGATTCGGGACTAGAAGTGCACGTTTTTTACCTTTCCTAAAAGCATTGCATCCCTCCATCTATATACGACAATGGTTGAACGCGAAGCTTTCACGTGAGGGATTCCTTGGCTGACCAATCCCACACTGCGAGTATGTGCTACTCTGGAGGTGCGCACCACTTTTCTAGAATACCCACAGAAACTCTCGGGTGTGCTCTTCATAGGCCTGGTGTGCACTCCGAACAAGACATGGCACCTAAGTAGAACCGGCGCACCCCAGCCGTCGAGAACGCTGATTCTGAAGAACTAGTTGCGTGAGTGGAAGGTGATTGCCCTTTTGTAATACTCGATCAAATGAAAGAATAAAACAAAATTCGTCGAGGTAATTAGGTCTGAAACCGTGTCACCAAGGGAAGCGATATTGCTTTCGGATTCAAGACACATAAGCAGACAAATGTTCGTATGCCTAATGTCACGATTTGTGTATTCTGATTCCATTGGGATAATAAACCACCACCTTTTCGTGCCGTCTCTTAGCGGAGATATTCCCATGCTGCATAGCGCGCTGACGTGATATATTAACGAGTATTTAGGGAAAGCTTTTTTTGAGCATGCCCTGGCGCAGGAATATTTGAAGAATACAAAGGTCGTGGCGAACACAAAATAAAAACCAACGCAGAAACATTTTTATCCAAATTTTGTCAACAAGAAGCAGATGTGTCCTATATTTCGTGGCCACAAAATTTACACAGAAGTTTGCCTGCCGGCACAGATTGATTTCATCGTGTTTCTTGGAAAACCTAGACATGTTGCCCTTTCTTTTCTTTTTTTTAAAGCCGCGGGTTCTAAAAAGTACACATCTTATTGGTTTCAGTGCTCGGTCAGATCAGCGGCGCATAAATTGTGGTTACAAACCCCTAATTTAGCCGGTCTCATTGTCGTACCTGGTTGATGGGTGTAGTTTCGGTGCGTTAGCCGGAAATCTGCTTAGTTGTAGGAAAGCCCCCGCCGCGGTAAGGTGTTTGCGCTGCTGAGCCCGAGGTCGGGGTTCCGACGGCCGCGGCGGCCGCTTTACGAAAAGCAAAAACGCCCGTTATTCGTTGCGCGCGCAAAAAAACTGCAAAATTAATCAGACAACGGTGCGCCTGATCGCCTGCGGTGCGCCGGCGCGTTATTGTCGGATTGAATAAAAAACTGGTATTGAAGGTACTTGGAAAGCTATAGCTATGAAAAACGCATTGTAAAACGAACCAAAAAGCCACGTGACATGTACGTAACGAACCCCAGCTTTAAAACAGTTTACAAGAACCTTAGTTGACTGAACCTTAGGAACACCTGATGGCAGTTGCAATACCGGATACCCTGTATTTTACACTAAGAACAGTAGTTACCGAGTACGGATGCCTCTAATTGTTGCTAATTTTTAACATTGCAAACGCGGGATTTCGTAAGCCTTCGTATGAGTGCCTTGCGAGTCTACATCGAAGTCGACTCCCCCGTTCAGTCAATGTAGCAAAGACCGAGCACTACTCCTCAATGGAACCATCCAAAATAAAAGCCCTGCTCCACCACCGATATTATCAAAAAATGAAAGCTGGGCATACACCTAGAATTGGGAGTGTGGTTGGAAAGAACCAGGCAGTCTGACACCGGGTTACTTTGTTGAAATCCCATTTTAGTGTAAGGTCGCACAGCCATGGTGCCAAAAGTTTGTCCATCTACAAGCAATTGTTCTTTGCGTCATTCGCCCTAATACCTAGTTTTTAAGCAGCATATAATCAAAAGAAACTTCATCCGGGCAACGTTTAGAAGCAGCTTTGTGAAAAAGAGGGGCCTCAGCTGGGCAACTAGAGAAGCACTGAAATATTACGTGAGATATCATGTAATTCGGGCCTCCAGAACACTTGAGGGCTTTTAGGAGTTAAATAGCGGGTGCACCCTGAGGTTCCAGCGTTAGATTCACTCCACGAGCCCAGGAGATAGAAGCGTTGGTAGAACAGGAGGCAAAGGACCCGTACATTCATGGACAAATGAAATAAGAACACGAAAATATGAAGCAGAACACCCAAAATAAATAAAATAAATACTGGACGCAAAATAATAGGTTGGTAGTGATATATTTGGAAATACAAAGTTTCAATCTTGGTTAGAGTAATAAAGCCACGTCACAATCACACTTGCACGGAAAGAAATCACGCTGTTGGTGTGTTCTGGCTCGTATTTTCGTGGTCGCGTTTCATTTGTCTATGACTGTACGTGCAAGCCTTTAGACGATATATATACTTATGTATGAGCGCGATTAGGTTTCAAACGAAAAGCCACAACTTTTTTACAGAAAGGTCTCAGAGGAAGTGGGGACATATTACGCAAATTATTTTCAGCATGCCTAAAGGGGCAACTTAGGGGTTCGCCCGCAAATGGAACATATTGGAGGCAGTTCCGATTTTTGAAAGGCACACTATTATTAAGTGAATCGGGAAAATGTACGTTTAGAAAGTTCCAGGAGCTGCTGTCAGCAATTTTAGTCATAAAAATCAATGTAAACTGACGAAGTAGAAACAAGTGTTAAATAAACATGCACATAGTAGGTCTCACGCCCAGGTAAAGAAATACTAGAAAACGTGGATGAGCATAATGGTTTCGACTACGTTATCAGTGCCGATTATAATGACGAGAACGTAATCCGTCGTAAAACTACTATGAGCATTAAAAAAAACTCTGAAATACTGAAAAATTCCTCTGTCATTAAAAATAAAGGTGCACAGCCAATTCGTACCCCTCTGGTCACTTGTGCAAGAAAACGTTTTACAGTCGTCCACCGTCTTAGTTGGAGTAACGCTTTACAAACTTATTGTCTTCTCCCGCCTTAATGTAAGGAATATTAGCCATAACTGCCGCATTGCTCTCAATTTTAAGGGCTAACTTCAGTCCTACATATTTTTTTCAACCCTATTTCATCAGACTTTTCGAGACATGCCACGCCAAAGTCAAATATGCGGCTCGACTAAGCCTGTGGACGCCTGTAAAGTTATTAATCAGGTTGAACAAAACTTAGGTCGGCCCAACCAGCAATAGAAGAAGAATGTGAGAGGAATGCTCAGAGGTAGTCAAGCAGCGTCTTCGATGTTGGAGCAAACGCGCGTGAAATACACAGTACTTGAAATAAAACGAAACTAGAGTTTGGCTTGGTATCTAATGCAAAAAACGACCACCGGAGGCCCATAAAGGTAACAATACGGCTGTTAAGAAACGGGCCTGTGAGTATGACAGCGCTAACGGGTTTGAAGAATAAGGGGAAAAGTTAAGTGGAAAATGATGGGATGGGACAGCGCAGGACAGCTGGAAATAAATGGGTCAGGAACTCTTCCGCTTCTGGACATTGATAGGCCGATGGAAATGGCGATAATAATGAGTACGGTGATGATTATTATTGATGATACTGAGTCTGATATGTGGCAGCATTTTCATGCTTTGCAGCAGTTTCTTATCCTTTCTATTTCCTTTTGTCCTATCAAACCACGCCGGCAACGCCGATATAGTCCGCGCGTATGGAAGAGGGTTAATGGTTTTGATGCGGGTGTTCTTTCTCTCACCAGGTTTCCACTTCGCTGGGCTTTAAATCGTGGGCAGACATTATATAGCAATCCAGGCACAGATGCTGAAGTTTTAATATCTAACTCCGGCATTGCTGTGTAGATAGTTTTGTGCACATATTGTATGCGTTTTGTCTACATATATTGCGTAGATATTTCGTGTACATATTACGCACGCACATTTTTGTGTACGTAATATCGAAGTGTCTCACTATTTTCTTACCTGCTTTTATTATCGCAAATTCAAGATTTCCGAAAAAAACTGAATACTATATGACAGTTTCAGCGACTCGCTGGCGGAGATTTATGACAGCCGCACTTCTTGTAACTCTTTCTAATTTGGTTCAAACGTCCACCATATTTTTATTTATTTACTTTGAAACATAATACTAATCCCGATGGAGGTCATTGCGCATCGCACATTACGAAGTCTGCAAACAAACATCGTAAAGTTTCACCAAGAGCACCATTCCTTCAAACTGGGGTAATACGTTAAATCAACGCCAACACTAAAGTGTTCAAAATGCCAGCTCACCTATCCCCGGAAAGGTTTGAGAACATCGGCATGAATGAGAATGAGAACATCGGCATGAGAACATGAGAACACGAGAACATGAGAATGAGCAAAGAATGAGAACATCGGCATGGTCATCGTTGTGGACGCAGGAAGTCAGAAATCTGTTGTGTCATGATTTCTACTACCTTTGCCATTAAAGCATGATTTTCGGCATAAAACATGGTGAAATTATTATAATTGCTGTCTCTACCTTCGTGTGTGGGTTTTAAATGGCATGGTGTAGTGACCCACAAGTTTAGAAATGACAAGAAAGGTTTTGCTGTAACGTTAGGCACGAATAAAGATCACCGGCAGCTGCGCACAAACACCACCAGAGCTTCTTGGACCGTAAGTCAACTTTCTAGGTTCATGGTGCTTTCTTTGAGGCGTCTGAAGAGATGTAGAATTTGTTATTCACATTCCTTCGATGCGGGCAGCTTTATGTAGGTGATTATTCATACTGCCACTATTCAGACGAAACGCAACAATACCTCTCTTGTGATGGCAGGCTACGTAAAAAATTTCCCCGCATTTCCCCGAGGGGAAGAATGTGAAAGTGCGAATGCACGAGTTGAATTTGCGCGGTTCGGTAATGTTCGCGAAAGAGAGATCACACACACACACACACACAACACAAAGAAAGAAAGATGCATTTATTCACAGACACCATTTGTGTTGTCGTTGTACTTGATTGCTAGAGCGGATCTCAGCTTTGAAATTCCATGTCAGTACTTTTAAGCGGGTGCATTAGCCCTTCTCACGCCCGATTCCTGGCCAATCCCCACGTGGGTATGGGCCATGTCAGCGGCCAGGCAGCAGCGCGCGCCCATCTCCCCCGTTGCCAAGGAAGACGAGGAGCGCGCGCACCCGCAGCTGTTGCTATGTGGACGGACGGCGGTCGCCGGAATTCAGGGTCGCTTATAAAGTGCATTCGCACTTAAAATGAATGAGCGAGCCATCGTGAACAGCATGTGGCATTTCTAACGGTATAACAATATAGCAAAAAATCTCCCTTCAATAGTAACCAGCGGTTAGCTGATATCGTGACTCATCTTGTTTAAGAAGGTGTACGCATCACAGTTGGTTAATTAAAAAGAACATTTTAATGTCTTGACCTCCCAAATAAAACTTGTTAAATGTCGTGTTCCCGTTTTTATGCCCGCATTATTGCTCCATGGTCTATCCCATAACTTTCGAAATATGCATGACAAAGTCCTTGTTACGATATCTTTTTTGCTGCCAAATATAAACTGCTACATTGCTTGTTAGAGAAACACCCGATTTCCGCATACATCAGACGCGCTAAGCATACGAGAGGGTAAGAACACACCTGGTATCTGCAGAACTTCATTCTCTAACCTCATAACAATACCACAAATTAACATGTCAGCAGATGTACCCAATGACCTTGCAAATGTAGCAAAACAACTATGCTGTAGAAGGTACAAAAGTAAAGCAGAATGATGATGACAATTTGTGTTTATTGTCGCCAGGCCAGCTATGGCGAAGAGCGCAAAAGATATAGACATTTATGATAAACTTGTAAGTGTAAACACAAAATTATTACAGCAATAACAAAACAAAAGTCAAGCGAAATGACATCCATTGAAGATGGCTTGTCTATAGCGCCAGTTGATGATCACACATCATATGATATCAGTTCTAAAAAGTGAATCAAACACCCGTGTGTGCGAGATTTCGGCGCACGTTAAAGATCCCCAGGTGGTCAAAATTAATCCGGAGCCCTCCAGTACGGCGCGCCTCATCGCCTTCGTTGCGTCGGCGCGTTAAACCCCCACAATCAATCAATCATCTAAAAAGTGAATCTCTGTCAAAAATTGAAAAGCACGTTTAATCGAAAACATGGGGTTATCTCCTAGAAAGTACGCTGGATGCAGCGGAAGTTGTATCTGTACAGCTCTGGGAAGTGTTTATGTCGTGTTGTGTCTAGTGCTTTGCATTGTGTGAGGATGTTTGTTGCGGATAGGCCCTCTCCACACCTGCTACATAATGGAATAATGGAAACTGAATGCATAATGGAAACTGAAGCGCTAGTTAGAAACGCGAACAAGGGAGGAAACATGGCAACTATTTTTGCTCTTCCCTCTCTGCCCCTTGTTTCTAAGTCGGGCTGCAGTTTCCATTAGGAATTACCAAACATCGGTCACTGCCCACCAATGTTACCTTAACGTAACTCCTTGCGACGTAGAGAATAGGAAAGCCAAACTGCATTTGTGACTATATTTATACCCGTTTTTGTTTTGCTGTGTAAACTTCTTCCTTTTTGCTGTTCTGTCATATATGGTTCATCGGCACCAATTGCTCTACACTTTTATTCATCTTTGGCTTCAGAGTTTTGCGAATTACATTTTATAGCGTACCTTTTTTTATGTTTTGTTTTAGTTTTCTCTGTCATTATCGTAACCCTAACTTCCCAATTTCACTATACTTTTTTTCTAGTCATTGCCATCTGGCATATCAAACACTGCCGCTTGCAGAACTGACCCCTACAGGCAACATTAGGAGCTCTCTCTCCCTCTCCTTAAACTAGGCCATGCGATGGCACCCATTCATACATTACGGGAGGCACCAAGTAAGAAGAAAGGTTACGTAACTTTTTGTCGACCGCGCGACGACGGAGCATAAAAAAATACATAGACACACCATGAAGAGCCTCGCTGTAAACCACAAAAGGTAATATCTGCTGGCGATTATGCCTCGATTTCGTTAGGCCGGAAATATTTTCAAAGCGATCGAACAAGTGTAAGAATCCAATGACATTTGTCACAACATTGAGAACAGCCAATATTCAATTTTTCTTACAAAAATATTTTGAATTCCTTATATCCTGTATTGTTGCGAGAACTCATTGTGCAATTAAAGTTCAAAAACTAAATTATCAGAGCTTAACGCGCCGAAGCTACGCGTTGGCTATGAGGATGGTTATGGAGGATTCAGCATTTTGTCCACTTGGATCTTGGGTTTATCCACGTAACTAATCTAAATGTCGTTATTGTTCTCCGTTGCACACCTAGTGCTTTTTTCACCAACATTTTGCAGAGAAACATGTGACCAGGGTAAAAATATGTGCGCCGCTTGCACTTGCGGTGCCTTGCTGGAGAAACACCAGAACGGGGGGTAGACCTAGCTTCTCCCCACCTGCACGCCCACGCAGGATTCAAGGATTCCAGAGGATTCCAGACAATTCCAAATGTTATAGCTCTTGTAAAAAAACTCCGCCCTCCCTTTCCCCTTTCCCCTCAACTGCATTCTTTTGATCCTCTTAAAGGAGGCATGAAGACGAATACAAGTTTGGTTCTTTAGAAAGGCTGCTTTGTCCTGATAAAAATGATACCGATTTCATCGCAAGCTTCGAAAAAATAACGGAGATATTACAGAAAACATTTGGAGCTGTGGCGACTCACTAGCTAGTTTCCGGCAACTTTTCTATGACGTCACATAATCTTGTTTGGTCGATTGACGGCAGCCAAACTAATCAATCGCCAGGACACATAACTGGACGGTTGTAGTGGGGCCGCTAGTTCCGTTTGCTCGAATCACTTGAATGCTAACGTGCACCTAACCCACTGAAAATTATGTTTTTAGTGCTGGCCCATATGACGTCACTCGCGCCCATAACACGTCACTGTGGTGCGGAATTTGAAAGTTCTTGAGTATTTCTTGCGTTTTTATCGCCTTTCGTTGTCTTTCGTGGCCGCAATGAAGCTGCGTGAGGTACTGAAGCCTAATTCTTTAAAACTAAACAATTTTGTATTTTCTCTTCACAGACCCTTTAAGAACACCTTGCCGCGGGCATCCACAGAACAGAGATCTGCACCGCGGCACCGAGAAGAGATTATTACGCACACTTATATACAACTTTCTACGAGAAGTATTAGTCAGGCATGGCACTTAAAAGCGAACAGACAAAAGCGCACCGCTAAGGCAACTTGGCTGAAACACCTGACAAATTTTCCCTCCATGCTTCTTGCTTACAGGATAAAGTGAGGGAGCGCTTGTCAAAGCGTATGTGCCTGAATGGTTGGCACGCATTGATGTTGTTGACTACACCAAAATACTTTGAAACGCCAGTGCCTACCTGGAGGTCTGGATGGTGGTACCGTATCTCCTCACGTTTTCCTGTGTTATCATGTGTTGCGTTGTGCACTTACGTTAAAGCCCGGCAATAAAAAAAACAGGGTTCAACGTTAGCGCATCGGACTGCAGACACCTTGTTTCAAATTTCATTAGATCACGCAAGTTTTTTTTTTATTTCAGTGTGATTGATAGGTTGATTGCAGGGTTTAACGCGCCAACGCAACGCAGGCCATGATGCGCGCGCCGAAGTGGAGGGCTGCGGATTAATTTTGACCACCTGGGGATCTTTATAGTGCGCTGAAATCTCGTGCAGACGGGCGTTTTTGCTTTTCGCCTCCATCAGAAAAGCGGCCGCCGCGGCCGGGTATCGAACCCGCGACCTTGAGCTCAGCAGCGCAACGTCTTAGCCACTGAGCCACCGCGGCGGGTTTATTTCAGTGTGTCGGACCGAAAAAAATACCGGTTTGGTTGCGGTTCGGGTTCAGATAAAATTATATCGTTCCGGTTCAGTTCCGATTCGACAAAATCCTTTTCAATACTAGTGCGCACACCGGTACACGAACCGGTTCGGAAGCTTTGAACTGGATCGGGAACCCGTTCGGCGACCGAAATTATTAACGAAATTTGAAAGAAATGTTTTGTATTTTAAAGAGGCCATAAAACGGAAATACAATTCTGGTTCATTCGAAGTATACGGCGTTTTCCCAGTAAAAGCTGTGGCATTATAAGAACAGACGTCAGCAATCATCGACTAGTGACGACTTACCAACTACTTTGCCTCGAAGACCTGATGTTGTTCGAGGGACCGTTTAAAGCCACCGTCAAGAAACATGAATGTGCGATACTGCTTCGAAAATTTGCGTTTTCTGTTAAAATTGTAACCCTCTCTATGTAATCGCCTATCACGGTGACCGTAACACCCTTAGGGTTCGGCTTGCGTAGCGGCGCTCCCCCTTCCTTCATTAGGAGGGGACATTTATACCCCCCCCCCCCAAATTTTTAATAATAACACGCATACGACGACCGATCGGGATGTCAGCGTGTTATGACGGTATGCAGCGGTGAAATAGGCGAGGCAACGCGCCGCGCATAAAACATTTTGTTGTAGGAGTGTCGTCTGCTACGATGTTCATTTCATTGCAACAGGCTCCTACTTTTCTTATCGACGAAAGTCGTTTCCTAGCCGCCAAAAGTGGCCAAGCAGCGTAAACGTGCCTAACGAACGTGCCGGGCAAGTGTTACTAGGGGAACACCAAACACGTATTGCAGATGCGCGTTTGCTTCGAATAACTCCGGTTTCTCGTAAAGTTATGCAGATACCATGGCACGGGGTATATCTCTCCAAAGGAAGCAGCCTAGAAGACGATGTTAACACTGGGTCGGACTTTATGCGCGTGCGCGTACTCTCGCCAATTTCGCCACTGGGCACCATGATTTCTGATTGTAGGGTTTAACGCGCCGACGCAACGCAGGCGATGAGGCGCGCCGTAGTGGAGGGCTCCGGATTTTTTTGACCACCTGGGGATCTTTAACGTGCGCCGAAATCTCGTACACACGGGCGTTTTTGCTTTTCGCCTCCATCAAAAAAGCGGCCGCCGCGGCCGGGAATCGAACCCGCGACCTCGTGCTCAGCAGCGCAAACTGGGCACCATGAAGGCGCTGACTCGCGGATCAGTCACCGCTCCCGTGATACTAGTATGTTCAGTGTCCGTGTTGTACGTAGTTGCCGTGTTGACCTGGTCCGGTCTGGGCACTTGGGCATTCGTTCAACTAGGGGGGATTAGTTCCGCGGGCCGGCCCCTAGCCATGCCCGTGCATTCGTTACGGTCGGGTGCGCCTCCTCGCTTTTCCTCCTCGCACTTCTACGCGCGCAGGCGCAATCGGGTCCCGGTTAACACGGTAACCACGTAAATGACGGAACAGACGAACTGCTAAAACTATGAAGTTTTAGCAGTCTGTCTGTTCCGTCGTGTATGTAGTTACCGGGTTGACCGGGACATGTCTGGGCCCATGTGCATTCGTCGCGGTAGGGGGATTAGTTCCTTCGCCATGTCCTCGCATTCATCAAGGTGGGGTGCGCCTCCTCGCCCTTCCTCCTCGCCCTTCCACACGCGCAGCCGCAGTTGGGTCCCGGTCAGCAAGGTACCTACGTACACGACGGAACAGACAGATTGCTAAAACTTTATTCTCTAGTATTAGAATTTTGGGAAAGTGTACAAATATTATTGGAGTATTTTTTCGTCGGCTTCTGCCACGTAAATGCTAGCTATTATTTTATTGTTTGGCCACATATGATAATTTGTTAGCAGTCACCTTATAAAGGGCGTAAGCCAAACTTTCTTTAAATGTAAGCTTTAGTCAACGCTCAGTCACTGCGTGTTTTCGTTGATCGCAGGAATGCAATTTGAGATAGCTATCACGGGCATATGCGTTACTGAACACATTTCCGTTTCGCCTGAACCCCGCCGTCGTTCCAGATTATGCGATTACAAACTGAAACGGTGATTTGACGCGTGAGTAAAGCAATGGAACTCTTTTGAGGACACACTCTTTTATTTTGTCGACAGTACTCTCCTTACGTAATGAGTAGCAGAAGCAGAGTAGCTAGTTACGCTGATCAGTAAAAGTGGCCCTTCAAAAAAAATTCCACCGCATTTCCCCGAGGGGGAGAATGTGAAAGTGCGAATGCACGGTTGTCGGCCCGCTTGCGGCGCTTGCGCTCGGCCCCCGCAGCCCACCGCCTCGCCGCCTTCTCTTCCATCTCTCCCATCGGGTTTGTAGTATCACGTGTACACCACGCAGTTATCAAGCCGCTATAACGCCGCTGAGTCGCCAACGCACGCCGCTGACGACGTAGTTTGAATGCGTTAAAGATATAAGGCGCGTCTAACACTGATATCACCGTCTAATACACTGTTCGCGAGTAAATGTGCAGAAAATGCACCGTATTTTTGCTGTATTCATCTGGGGTTCCCAATGGGAAAGAACCAGCCGTACGAATCTCTTTCGTAAAGTTCAAACGGGAGGGGTGGGCTTATCACATCTGTTTTTGCGACAACTTGTCAGCAGATTTATGTTTCTTCGCGATGCGAGTGATGCCTTTCTGCGCACATTTCTACAAAGTGTCTTGGTGGGTTCACTCCCGCAGTTTGTTGTTTCCAGTGTTGATGAACGTTACACATTGAAAGGTTACCTGAAGGAAACCGTTGAATCTTTAAGATTCCTCTGTGTAAGGTTTTCCCTTGAATACCTTTCAAGTGTTTCAAGAAAACGTCTGTTAGAAGATCTTAGAGATGTTCTTTTTCCAGTACCGCTGTACAGAACTATGTACCGCATTGGGCCAGGGCAAGATGTATTGTGTCGCGTCAAAAAGATGGCAGTCCCAGCATGTATGAAAACATTCTTTTTTAAGCTTCATTCGGGAACTCTTCTAGTCAAAACATGGATGGCTGAAAAAGGGTTGTTTGTGCCATGGACAACAGTATGTCTTTTGTGTAAAAAACCCGAAACAATAGACCACGTTTTCCTAGACTGCTGGGATGCCGTCTTTTTTTGGGACGTTCTTCAGCGTACCCTGAAAAAAGACTTGCCTGTGACACCACATGGAATCCGTTTCCTTCCCGTAGACAAGCATGACAGTGTGCCGTACGACCTGATAATGCTTTTGGGCCTACACGCCATCTGGCTGAGTCGGATGGCGGTGCGCCACTCTGATGCTGACGCGAAGACTGTCAGCAAGTACTTTGCTCAGAATGTCAGTATGCTGAAGGAAGTCATTAATATGCAGTGCCCGGAGCTTACGTGGCTACCCATTTTGGAGGAATTGTCTTCTTTCGATGTTTATAATAGTTTTCGCCAACCGAAGTTCGGTGAGCGGGTTTTAAACCGACACTGATGCGTTTTAGAACAGCATTGTAGACATTGTAGGGACTGTTTGTTCAATGTGCAATAAAGAAAAAAAAAAAGCGTCCGTGGCTTGGTCGGTAGCGCGTCGCGCTGCGGCCCGCAAAGTCCTCGGATCGAAACCTGGCGCCGGATGCTGTTTCTTCTTTAAAGAGCACTGCGGACGCCGCCGCCGCCGACGCCGGCGGTGGATGGTTTGGGGTCGCTTATAAAGAGCATTCGCTCTTAAAACGCAGCATCGCTGAAAGATACAA
The DNA here is from genome assembly GCA_013339765.2 of Haemaphysalis longicornis. NCBI lineage: Eukaryota > Metazoa > Arthropoda > Arachnida > Ixodida > Ixodidae > Haemaphysalis > Haemaphysalis longicornis. The sequence continues at coordinate 46,732,222 of CM023457.1, read as the reverse complement.
AACAGTAGAACAAGCAATATGTATGGATCCTGGGTAATTGGGAAAGTGCGGGACTCGCCTGTATTTCTGCGTGTGTCATCTACGTTTGTGTATTTTTTTCGACTCGTGCGTTTTTTTTCCGTGGTCGGGGATACTTTTGCGTGCAAAAGGATAAAATGCTTTTCTCTGATATATCCATTATCATTATCTGAACCCTTTAAAAAACGCGAAATTGTCCCGTTCTACGCGTCCTAAAAAACTGATTGTGGCATCATGACGCCAGATGCCTTCCAACTGATGGCACGTTTGGTTGTGAAAGTTCCGGAAAAGGAAGGAATTTCTGCACCAGGATTACCTTTCCGGTGTTTTATTCGTGTGTGAACTCCACTTCAAATAGTGTAAACCAGCAGATGTGCCTTTTCTTTTTTTCTCTCGGAAACGCGCTTGTTAAAAGACATTGGCGCATGTAATGCCCCAAAGTTGTGCCAGTGCTATGAGAGAGAGACAACCTTTATTAGAAAATGATGACCACTGGTCGCGATAGGCGAAATGAATGTGGAGGGAGTGTAAGAGAAAATAAACAATTGCTGGTCGTTCTCAGTAGACTTGGTAACTGGGCCAGTTCTTGGAACCTGCAGTTCATGGGCCAGTTCGTGGTGATCGCAATAGGGTTTGTGCACGTTCGCCAGTTCGTTCGGGGGAGGACCCGCTCAAACAATTCGTGCCAGACCGCTTTTACTTGAATAAACTGCTATTTCATATAATAGTTGCGCATCAGTTTGTTGTGGATCGGGATGGAGTTGGGGCGATTTGAATGTACGGTGTGGGACTAAAGCTGGGCACCACCAAACTAGGTGTGTGAGGTCTGATGGAGTGGTGGTACGGTAGCAAGGACATCGAGGGGGCAGGTGACGGGTATACCACTTGCGAAATGTTTCGAGCGTGTAGTCTGAATTTGCAATATATTTGTTAATAAAAATTATGCCTGAGCGGAGAATAGGAGGCAGGCGGCTGAGGTAGCCAGCTGGAGTTAGGGCTTTTAGACGGGTGCGTCGGTCCTTCTTGTGCTGATGAATTCGCATCGCTGGGGAGGGCGATGGGGACTGCGTTGGCCTTACCACAGGTACCAGTGGAGGATAAGAGGGGGAACTCTCCTGAGCGGCCAAATGGGCCGCCTGGTTGCCTGAATAAAATGGTTCGTGGCGAGGTACCCAGTCGACGCGGATGTTGGTGTTGTTCCGTTGGAGGAGTTGAAGTTGAAACCGAATTTTGTGGACGACAGGGTGGGTGGAATCATACGATCGCAAAGCTGTGAGGACCTCGTAAAAATCTGTGAGTATGCGTATGCAGGGCAGTAGAGGTGGGTCACAAAGACGATAGCTGACACTGCGTGGTTAGCGTACAGCTCCGCATCGAGGCTGGAAAGTTCTCTGCCAAGTATGGTGGTGTACCCTGAGAGAACCGGGGCCTCAGGGCATGTCCAAGCAAGGCCCGCGCCATGATAGTTTACGTTTGCGTCGGTGAAAATGTCCAGTTCGTTCTGAAGGCGATCCCTTTGGAGGCGTCGGAATCGCCGCTGTCGCAGTAGCGTATTACTACGCTCTATACGTTTGCTGTAAGTAGAAGTATCAAGTGCTGGTCGCCGCCAGGGTGCTATGGGAACTGGGTAATCGGAAAGTACTGGTGGTCTTCTGGCGTGCCACGCTGCTAAGGCGTGTCCCTGGTGTGTAAGGGGTCTTTTAAAGCCCGCCTGGGCTTTGGCCTCCTGAATGATGGCTTGAATAGGTGGAAGAGCTACAGTTTGCTCGTTTACCAATGGGAAGCGCGTTATATTATGCAGGGCGGCAGAGTAATTTAGACGAACAGGAGATTTTGTAGCGTGAGTCGCAGTCTTGGCACATGGACGTTGTCGTTTTTCGTGTACATCATAAAACGGCCACCGCGGGTGGTGGTTGTGCACGTCTCCTTCTGGTCAGTAGACCACTAAGCCCCTGCGGGCAGTCTGAGCGGATGAAGCCAACATGTTCCTGCTTTAAGACCTTTTAAGCAAATTATAAATTTGCTTATTATAATTATAAATTACAAATTTGTAAATTGTAAATTTGAAACGGCCTTTGCCGCTGCGAAGTGCAGCAACCTTGCTCCCTGATTGCTCCTACACCATCGCAAATGGGGGATGGCAAGGTCGATTTTCATTACGTCTGCAGGCTGCCCAGAGTGTGACATTTCGTCTGCTCATCTTTGATCTTCCTTCGCGCTACCAGCACTAGCATATGCCACTGTAGCATTCGTGCGCATCCTCTTCTCACTGTTGCGTCCGCGAAGAGAACGTTGGATAGTGCTGTAATTGATCAGAAGGAGAAAGTGCGTGAGAGCTTACCAACCTAATTGTGCTTGAAAGAGAAAAGCACCGAATGGCGTTGACTGCGCACTATAAACAGCAGATGGTCGAACCATTTCTTCGGGAGGCAATATCCGCTATTTTGTTTTTCGGTTCAGTTCCGGTTGGGTTCAGCCTTAAAAAAAGGTAACGGGTCAAGTTCGGGTTCAGTTCCCGAAAATATACTGGTTAGGTTCGGGTTTTCGGTTCGGCCTCAGTTCCGGTTCGACAGCCTGATTTATTTACACTCTACAGAGGAGGCCATTTTTATAACCGAATAGAAGCAAAAACAACGATCATTGTTTTTCGAAGAAAGGGGCACTGCAAGCTTTCGCTGTAAAAATATTGCGGTAGTTTCTGGAAGCAAATAAAAAGACCCATTATTTCTGTTTCACTGTAAGCACCATCTTGAAAGAAAGTAAACAAAAATGGCCGGCACTTGCAAATAAATTTATTGGAAATGAATCTTACTCATCCAATTCAGAAGAACGAAGAGAAAGTCAAATGCCGATGTATTCCTTATGAAATGTAACCTAAAAAGGACACGTGATAATGCCCGGAGCGTGCAAAGACACGAATTAGGTACAAAACAAATTCAAAAGTTCCTGTCATAGACTGATTAACTAACACACAATATTAAAGGCGATACTGATGTTTTTACGTTCGCAAACTACAAGAATTAAGTCACCATGTGCAAACAAGCAGCGAAAAACCTTTCATTAATACCTCATTTGTTGGCCGAATCGACAATAATAAAATCTATTTTCTGAACTTATTTCCGAACGAAAAGTTGAATTAACTAATACAAATCTACATGTAACCATAGCACTTTCTTGTTTGGTGATCCATGAATGTACACATGACTCATGCGAATGTCTTACAAGTCCCTTCTATAACATCCTTAAAAAATCGCCTAAGCTCCTGTTAAACTTGGATGTAATGAAGTTGATAAAAATTCGCAATTTTTCGTTGCATGCAGGTTTCGAGTCAAAGCTCCCGTAAATGAAGCAGAAGCTAAATCAAAATGCTAAACATCATGGACAGTGGACCCTCCCTTTAAGAATTTATTTCCCAGTGAAAAAATGCGTCCTTTGCGCCCTCTGCTTTCCCACGAAGTTATTCGGTACACGGCAGTCCAAAGAATTAAGGCCACTTATACCCCTCTATTCGCACACGTAACTTCAGTATCAATTTTGCCTTTTGACACGCTCCGGTGCCTTACCCCGCTTCAAGGATCAAACGTATGCTGAGAGAGCGGCTTTTCGGGAACTTGATGCTCTTTGCCGCAAGCCAACTTTTTGAGATTGTGCTTGCTGGGATACTGTACCGGACGACAACGTTAATCTTTCCCGCGGGGGGAGGCTCCACCTGAAATTGTGAGCCTGACTTGAAAAGACAAAAGTTTTTGTTTTCTGGCAGCAGAGCTCATCACCGACGAACCGACACCATAGATTAGCAGTAGCATGGCCGTGGCCGTGGAGACCCGCGCCTACACGCCGACAGGCAGGCCTAGCCCATAACTGACACCACACTCACTCGTGGAAACGAACGGTTGTTTGTGGTGAGGGCGAAATTCGCTAAACTAGTGCATTTCTCTAGCGATTTTTCAGAAAAAGTGCAAAAAGCAATGGCTCATCAGCGTAGCGAATTCGTTGCATCAAAGTTGCCGTAGCCATGTCTTCGTTACCTAGAGGTGGCAAACACATAGGTTTCGGGCTGGCAATGAGGAATCGAAAAACTTTCTTAAATCGAGGAATTTGTTACATAGAGGTTCGTTGCATCCAGGTTTAACTGTACAATCAAAATAACACATTTTTAAAACAATCCCTGAAGCCTTGATAACCGGAAAATTTTAAATAAGTGAAGCGCACAAGAATCACATTGTGAAAAGTTGTCAAGTTGCTGCCAGAAATCTTCACTGTTCTCTACAGTTCAACCCGTTTATAGCGAATTGCAATATGAACCGCGATTAGTTCGATATATCCAATAGTTCGATATAACCGAACCCGCCTATAACCAACTTATCGTTACAAGTTCGCAATCCGCGGGAGCCCCCCTCCCCCTCCTCAGCTCCACCATCCCCACATGCGAAAACGAACACAGTAAAGTAGCCGTTACCATACCCAAAATAATCCATTTATTGCAAGTATTAAAGCTACTTTCCGCCTGAACTGCCTACTTTGCACAGAAAAAAGCGGTGATTTTTGTTTTCACTTTTCGTTTTTGCAGCTTCAACTAGCATAGCATTCTCTACACGAAACATTATTTGCACCAGTTCCAGTCCGCGTCCTCCAAAATCTAAGAAGCATTGGCGGAGCACATTGACTACCGAAAGCGCTTCATTATAAGCGTCGGACGGCTTTCACTCTCGACATCATCGGGAATGTGGGGGAGCTCTTCCCACAGTTCACCGATACTGCTATCTGGGTCCGGACTCGCTGACTGCGCGGGTTCCGTCGTGAGTCCCGCGCGTCGGAAACAGTTACGGAAAGTGTCGGGCGTCATGTCGCTCCGTGCGAGGCGCAATGTCTAAGTCGCAACTCTTGCTACGTGGTCGCGGCCAATCCACATCTCAATCGCCACTCCGAGACCATGCATTTTTTCGGCGGCCATTCTAGGCGCGCAGAGTTCTATATATCGGATGTGAAGTTCGTTATAAGGAATATGTTTCCCATGAATTTCCGTAACTGAAATATTTTTGTTCGATATATAGCATAATTCGCTCTGTCCGGGTTCGTTATAGCCGGGTTTGACTGTACAATGAAGAAAAGAAACATTTGCCACCACAACACAACCCTTACGTTTCCACAGACCGAAACACCCCCGATTTTCGGAGATTCCCCACCTAACATTTCGCAGTCACCATAACAATAATATAAATAAACAACCAAGCTCGCGAAGTTTTAAGTGCTTATTAGTAGAAATTAAGAAGAAGAAATGGACGTGGGCAGGGCATGTAATGCGAAGGCAAGATAACCGTTGGTCATTAAGGGCAACAGAGTGGATCCCTAGAGAAGGCAAGCGTGGCCGGGGGCGGCAGAAAGTTAGATGGGCAGATGAGACCAAAAAGTTTGCGGGGATAAATTCGTCGGAGTTAGCGCAGAACCGCGATAATTGAAGATTAATAAGAAAGGCATTTGCCCTGCAGTGGGCGTAGATGGGCTGATGATAATAATATAATGATGATGATGTTGATGATGATGATTACATATAAAGTACAATGTAAACAATCCTCCTTTTCTAACTTTCAAAATAAAAACCTGGTTCTGGAACATGTTATCTCTCGTTTTACTAGGAGGAGAACTGATTTATTTAGTTTTATTATTTATTTTATTTACAAAATGCCGCAGGCCCAGTGAAGGACCCAAGCAGGAGGGGCGTAATCAGAAACCGTATAATATGGACCACAGAAGTTGTCCATGGTGAAGATCGTGAAGCCCGGCAGAAAACTTAGGCTTGAACTGATAGACGTGAACAGAATAGCGGGCAGCATTGGAAATAGGCACGTTTTTCAGTGGTACGGAATTCACTTCAGCCCCAGGCAAGGAAACAAGATGGAGTGGCGCTTAGGTGGGAGAGCGGTAGATTTTTAGGGGTCCCGCGAAGCTAGGGAAGGCAAACTAGGAGACAAAGGGGAAGCGAGGGACACATGCACGCTCAACGCTGGGAGGCAGCCAGAACTAGAGCTACCGAAGAACCTACAGACATAGCTGAGAACGTATACAAAGGCTATTTAAGTGCAAACAAGAGTAAATAATTTTGTAAGAGACACAAATAGACCCCGTCAGCAGAAAGCGAAAGTGAAAAACGAATCCAGTAAATATTTAATCAGCTAAAACCATGCAGGGAAGCAGAAAGCCTGATATGTGAGTAGAAAATCAAAACTAACTTGAACAGGAAGAGATAAACGTGTACTCCTTAGCCGACACTCCCCTCTGAGACCTAGAAGCCCGACCTGTCAGAGATAATTATGTCTGGGAACGATGCAGTAGGACCGCTGGAATGAAGAAAGGGGGAGGTGTTGGCATGCTCATTAAACAAGGGAGCGGCTGTCAGATAGGGCATGAAAGCTGTAAAGACCATCAGTGGGTTAGAGGCACCAAAGCGGGGAAAAATACTTGGTTAGGAATGTATTTCTTGACCGGAAGCAGAGCTAGGGAGGAAAATAAAGAAATGGTAAACTGCTTGAGAAGAAATAAACGAGTTCAAAGATGCAGGTGAAATAATCTTAGTTGGAGATATGAATGCCCACATAGAAGATCTGGACGGATACACAGATCACAACGGTTCTCTTGTGATAGATCTATGTCGGGAAGACCGGCTTGTAATAGTAAACACAGAAAACAAGCGTGACGGAAAAAGTAATGTGGGAAAGCGGTAACAGACAGTCCAGCGTAGACTATACAGTCTGGCCTCCGAAACAGTATACGAAAGGTTCCGGGAAATGACATTAGATGAAAATGGAACAGAAAGCTTAGGAAGCGACCACAAGCGGCTTACCTCGCACTTTGCAGGCGCATCCCGGACAAATTTAGAAATAAGTACTAATTTGAACAATGAGCAGTTAAAGATCATCGCTGATACGATGGAAGATGAAATCAATAAATACCCAGAAAAATATTGTGATTACGAGGAAATGATCGAGATCATAAAGTAGAAAATGAATGAAGCCAATCAACGAAACTGATGGAAAGGTAAGGGAAGGCCGAGAAGCCGGTGGAATGCGGAAATAAAAGACGCTATTGACCAGCCAAAAAAAGCTGTCGGGAGAACAAAGAGAGTCAAAAAGAGCTGGTATGGAACCAGAGGTAGCGAAGAGAAAATGGGATATGTAGCGGAAAAAAAAACTAGAAGTGCAGAATATGGTACAGTCTTTTCAAATTTTGTGGGCCACGCGACCGTGGCCGGAGCAGGATCGCGGCCTGACAGGGGCGCTGCGCTTGCCGCTGTCGGCTGGTTGCGCGGCTAAAAGAGCGAGGGGAACTTTTGCTCTTGCTTTTGTAGTCTGTCGAGAGCGACAAGAGCTGCGCAAAACGCCTGTGCTAAAGCGAAGTGCGCCTGCTCTGAGAAACCGGCCTCGCTGCACTTATCGCCGCTACGAAGGAAGCGATAAAAGTTCCCCTCACTCTCTTTGAGCCGCGTAACCAGCCGACAGCGGCTAGCGCAGCGCCCCTGCTCGACCGCCCGCCTGCTTCGGCCACGGTCGCCGTGGCCCACAAAATTTTGACAAAGACTGTACAAGCAAAGATCAAGCGAAAAAGCGAACAATATATGGTAGAAATACAGAAAAAGGACCAAAGCGTATGATAGAGGTTTCGCAACCATGTAGAATTACTAAGCCAAAAAACGATATCCATCAAAAATTCTTCATTGATGTGGAGGAGAAACATTTAGAAGGAGAGCACGCGTTAGCGCATATTCATCGACTGATTAGTGAGATGTTTTATGGAAATAGAGGTAGGGAAGCCTGAAACGATAACATCAGCCGCACAGAAGACTGCGGAAAGGGAAATAGGTTGAGCAACATTGACTGAAAAAAAGCAGGGCAAAAGGTTCCCCCCCCCCCCCCTCATAGAAGGTCGGGCCGGACGGAATACCAACGCAGCTGATAAACCTGCTTGGGCCTAAAAGTAAGGCATCGTTTATGAGGGCAATAGATAAGGTGATGCAAGCCAAACTAATACCCGAGGATTGGCTAGAAAGTAGGATGAAAGTAATATATACAGGCAGAGGCAGCAAAGCCAGTATTGAGTCATACAGACCACTCACAGTAATATCAGTGGTGTATCGATTCGGATTGCAGGAGATAAAATAAGAAATTCAAGCATGGATGGAAGAAAATAAAACCCTTGCGGGACTGCAAAATGGATTTATACAAGACAAGCGCTTGGGTGATAATTTTTTCGCAATACCACAATCCAGAGACATTGCAAAAGCCAAGAATAGACAATTATAGATTACGTGCTGGGACATTAAAGGGACATATGACAGCGTAAACCGAAAACTGCTGTGGAGAATATTGAAACTCCGGGGATTCGAAGACGACTTCATAGAGTTCCTTATAGCAGTCTGTAAAGATAATAGCGTGAAACTTAAATGGAAAGGGCAGAAAGGGGCTAAGCAGGTCAACACCAATCAGGGACTGAAACTGGGATGCCCTTTGAGCCCAATACTGTTTGTGTTTGCATGGCAGTGTTAGAAAATAAACTAGAAGGAAGTCAATTAGGGTTCAACCTTACGCATATGTTGCAAGGCGAAGTGGTACAACAGCGTATTCTGGGAATGCTGTACGCAGACGACATTGTTGTTAAGCTGATAACCAGACCGATATGCAAGGGTTCATAAATATTAGCGGTCAGGAACCGACCGACCTCTGGTTAAGTGTAAGCGCAGAAAAATGGGGAATTATAGTTTTCAATCACACTAGCAGTCATGCAGTGTCAATCGAGCATGGTGAATTACCCGTAGTCCGGGAACATAAATATTTGGGTGTGTGGATAAACGCAGGGGATAAGTTCGTAAGAATTCACGAGGAGCAAGGGTGAGTAAACGCGAAACGTAGCTATAATAAAGCATAGAGCTCTGTGACGGTACAACTAATATGAAGTAGTGAGAGAAATGTGGAAAAAAGTAATGGTTCCGAATCTTACACTTGCGAATGCAGTACTCTGCTTGAAATCAGAAGCCCTAGCAGGCCTTGAAGTGAACCAGATAATGGCAGGCAGTTTGGACTGCGGAACGCATAGAAAAGCAACTAATGAAGCTGGGCAGGGAGATATGGGCTGGCCGTCGTTTGAAGTTCGAGAAACGCAGAGTAATATATGTTTATAGAGGAGTTTGAGAGCAATGGATCAACGTAGGAGAACAGCTAAAGTTTTTAAGACCCTATACATGATAACAATGGATACGCAGTGGCTAAGGAAGACTAGAAGGCTCACGATGAAATACAAAAAGAACAGCGGAGACTCCGCGACAGCCAAGGTAACAAAAAAGAAGCAAGGTAGATAGAAACGAATAAATGGAGAGAAAAAATGGAAGCTAAAACGTCGTTAGATGAGTACAGGGCTGAGAAATTGGATATCAGAAAGAAAAAATTCTAGTATATTTCCAATGGCACCGCTTTGCTTTTAAGCTACAGCAGGTTTCTTGCGAACTAAGAGCTTTGTTGGAAAGTATACACAAAATGATGGGGTATGCGGGGTTTGCGGAAAAGAAAAAGAAACTATGAGGTGCATAGTGTTAGAATGCGAGTGTATCCATCCAAATCTACATGAGGGAAATATTCGGCTTCCAGAAGTCCTGGGATTTAAGGGTAGCACAGAGGCAGTTAACTTCAAGGCTGTCGAGGCGACGAAAAGAAAATTAGAATCCTGGTGAACGAAAAGCAGAGAGGGGAATATTGCATATGACCAGTACCATGTGTAAGAGACAAAATAAGTATGTTGTGCCTGCCCTAAGACCATCGCTAGTATTAAATGAAGAGTATAAACCAATTCGCTTATTAGTTTTTTTGGTAAGATGACACGTCATCACCCCGCTACAAAGGGGATACCACTAGCAACTATCATAATCGGCAGCAGACATACAGACACTCTTTCAGTCGTCTTCGCGTGTTAGTGATGGACGGATGATGTCCCTCTGAGGGGCAGGTATGATGATTCGGCTTCCAATTCTGTAGAATAGCAGGTCATCATGCTTGATGATTGGAGCTATCATTAGTCCGCATTTGAAAATCAGCAGCCACGTATCATTCTATATTTCTCTATATTAATTCACGTCTGTAATGAGGAGCAGGATCACGCTCGCAATGCTTCTTTCGTTCATCACTAACCGGAAGAGCGGTACAACTGCGTACTCTGTCATCAGCCGTGGGCCTGTAATTGTAGTCGCTTGACTGAGCAGAGTGCCCGTTCAAAGTCTGAAGTGATGACGACGAATCGGGACCTTCGTTAACGTAAGTGCCAACAAACCATTCTGTGGAGCCATGCAAACATTACAAATCCTTGAGTGAGTGAGTGAGTGAGTGAGTGAGTGAGTGAGTGAGTGAGTGAGTGAGTGAGTGAGTGAGTGAGGAGTGAGTGAGTGAGTGAGTGAGTGAGTGAGTGAGTGAGTGAGTGAGTGAGTGAGTGAGTGAGTGAGTGAGTGAGTGAGTGAGTGAGTGAGTGAGTGAGCGAGCGAGCAAGCGCGTAGCAAGTGCCCTCCTTACGAAAATACATCTGCCAGCAACAAAACCAGCGTGAGAATCAAGTGGCAGATTCAAGATCAAGAGAAACAAGTGGCAAGGGGAAAATTGCTTTCCTCCTCGGGAAAATGTGCGATCGTTAGAAGTTTTTCACAAAAGTGATCAGCCAACCCAATGTTCTAATAAAAGCAGCGGGTTGGAACAAATATTGCCTGTTTCAGAAAATACCACGATTTATGTTTTCTCTCCTGGCAGTTTTTGCGCCGCTTCAACAGTGTTTCGATGCTCCTTCGCACGACGTCTTTACTTCAATTTTCGAGGGTAGAGACTTCCGGCTCATTATGGCTACGAATTTTTCAAAGGAACACTTTGTACAACAAGATATAAAATGAGCCTTTAAGAGAGAATGCCCTTCGACTAGCATGGCATCATCTCCAACTTTTCGGGGTATTAAAAATTGGCTGCATCTATTTAAAATATAAAGGTCGTTCAGTCAAGTGCATAGAAATCGCCGCATTGGGCATCTAGCATATATATACACATGAAACATGTCAACAATGTCAACAATATATTTCTGTTCCTTGTACGAAACCACCAACGGATCAAGTAAAATTACCCGGCGAATTTTCAGGCCTTTTAAGGGCATCTATTCTCTAGGGGAAACAAAACAAGTCCGTCACACCAGGGCCAACCAAAGGAGCTCCCACGCGACCTTGCGCGCAGTCCATAAGCAGGTATGGTTTAGCTCTTGAATATTTTATTTAGCGTATTTCGATATGAACGTGAGCAATATCAGTGTTCCAGTCATTAAGTTTGCTTTACGAGGCAACACTCCAGCAGCTATGGGCAAATAGTTTTTACGATAGTACTGATGCGAAACGTCAACTGTTAATTACAAAGTGAGCGGGACAGGGTATAATTTTAAGTACACTTGACTCCCGTTAATACTAGGTACACGGGGACCGCAGAACACTTCGAATTACCCAAACTTGAAATTCAACAAAAAGCACAAGAGCAGTATCCTTATTATTCCCCCACACGTGTTTTTTCCTGATGTTAAGTATATGGGCCTTCGTCACCAAGTCGAGCGTACGACACGGGTTGCCATGATAGTTGAGACAGCACTAAAATGGGAGTCTGAAGCGTACACCTTACGAAGAGTTGACGCGGCACTGTACACAACAAGGAAGGTTGAGGACGACAAAGGAGAGAGGCGGGTACGGTAGCTCTAGTCTCAATTCGACTGCCGCTTTATCAACTCAGCTGCGATGGTGCCGACGAGATCGCTACAGAACACAACTCTGTTTTTGCGCTTGACAATATAAAATTTCATCAAGAAATTACGTTCATCTATATGCTTTGTACTCGAAATGACTGGAAATTAGGGTATATAATGGGTTTTATCTTTCACTTATCGAGAAATCTCTGCCATGGGATTGCATGTAAAAATGGCGGGACCAGCAATTCACTTCGAATTAACAGAAAATTTCAATTAGGCGACGATGGATTTTTGCGAGCCAACTATTAATATTACCAATAAAGTGGAGGCATTGACTTGGGGCATTGTCATTCACATGAACACATAAAAACATCAATAAAAGTAGAGCAATGCCTATAGCAAACAAATAGGCTAATTATAATGTTAACTTATCACAACCCTGCATAAGGTAGGCTTCGGAAACCTATTAAAACTGGGTTGTATCTCTTTCGCATCATACCGTCAACCCACCCTAATTTGAAGTCGCTTAATTGAAACAAATTTCGGTTAACTGAAAGTGAATCGCTGGTCCCGACAAACTTACATAAAATCCAATATACAAACTGCCAGGATAATTCAAACATAAAAACCCATTACTAAAACTGCGTTTATTCGGACACGTTGCCGCCACCCCAAAGAAACGTATTTCATACCCAGGTGTGTAACAAGGTAAGGTAGAAAACAGGGATGTTTTATGCACCTTACGCCTTTTATAAACTTCGTTCGAACGTTCTCGCTTTTCAAACTTATTTAGGCAAATAAGCCATTAGGACATGTGCGTTTTGTAAGTAGTGTCTCCGTATTACATGTGAGCTGCCTGAGGAAACGTATACATTATTTTTGGAGGTCCCTGCATTTCGAATTTTTTCCGCACTTACAGGTACTGCGTATCAAACACTATGTGGCACTGGTGGGCCTATATTCTTGTGCGGTTATTTTTGTAAATAATAAAGTGTTTTTACTACTTTCATTAACTACTATTCTAAATACACACTATCACTCTCTCTTTCCCACCCGCTATTGCCAGCAATGAAGACTTCCAAGGCTCCGGAGTTCCTTCTCCTTCTCTATGGTCTTTTCACTGTCTGCAATTGTGGCTACAGCGAACACGAGTGGGACTGCAGCTATATTAACAAACCGTAAGTTACCAATATTACACAGCCAAATTATAAGTCAATAAACGTCTCATGGACATTGGAAGAGGCTGTAAGCAACTACGGATATTCCGGAGCATTTAACACTTCTGAATGGAGTGTCCAGAACTAAGTATAAAGTTCAGAAAACAGCTTCGCATCATCTTGGAAGATAAGGGGTATGCTGTACGAGGTGGCTAAATGCGTAAAATTAAGACAGATGCTGAGAACTTTGCGACGGTTGTTACACTGCTAATTGACATTCGCAAATCAAGTTTAAAGAGGCTAATACATCGCCACAGATGCCCATACAATGTTGCTCTACTAATGCGCACCATTTCTATGCAAACTCACTGACATTTAAAATTGTTTTGGCACTTGGTGATCAGAGAGTCATCTATAAATATACCATTCAGGATTGCATCCCCCACATTACATAACAAAGGACACAACCAGGGCTTCACGTCCTAAACTTAGCCTCAACATCACACCTATATTTGCACATACGAATGTTTCCAAGTATTCGTTTTTCACGAAAATAGTTTCTGATTGGAATTGTCTGCCCAATGATTCACCTATGCTTGTCATGCCGAGGTAACATTATACATAACTTGTTCTTGCCGCTTAGTCGGCCTATTTGTTTGTATTTTCGTCACTTATTTTTGACGAGTGTCTTGTGAAATATGAATTTGGTAGGGAAGTGTATGCAAACAGAATTTTTGAACTGTATCGCCCTCTCCTGCATGGACCATACTTGTTTGCAGCGTGTAATAAATAAATAAATAAATAAATAAAAAAATAAATATTCTTCCGTGGCGCTCTGCAGGCACGCGTTTTGGCAGCAGAGCTACTTAATGGACGGACTGGACGACAGTTTCTACTGGTATCGTGTAACCCTATCTCGGGAGCAGGTTTCTCATTCCCAGTGCAGAAAAAAATTCGTAAGAAATAAAAAAGGTCCTAGGGTCTTCATGTTTTAATATAAAATGGCTTGTTATGTCCCAGAAAATTGTATTCCAAGCAATGCCTTCGTGGTTAAAGGCGAAGTCGACTTTAAGGAAATCGGTGGTAGCATGAACTTTGTAATATGTGTGTTTGTTGCACAGTGAAGCACGGCAGTATACGGAAAGACCATGATCATAGAAAACGGCTCCAACTCTTGTATTATCGAGAGATACCCGAACCAAATTATATGACAAGTAGCCGCTTAGACGACCCTATTATTGTGCCGGATTTTATTTACTTATCATGAGTGATTTAGTTCACAAGGAAGTTGCAAACTTTGGAGAATTGCGGTGTGCTGTTAGTCTACGGCCAACTAAAGAGGTAGTATATGATTACAGAAAGCGGCTTAAACACAGCTCCGCTTTTTCAGTAGATTTCACACTGGGTGGAACTGGGTTAAATTTTTGCAGCACCCTTATATGCGAAAATTCGGGTTTTTTTCCGCAAATACATTTTAAGCGAGACTGTGTTATTCCTTCAGGCAGCTGTTTGTTAAGCGAGAATGCCGCGCGAAGCCACAGCGCCGATGCACAAGAAACGGCATTCCTGAATCAGAGGGGGGAATTCGAGCGGAACTAAAGTCAGCCACAAACAAGAGAAAACTTGAAAAGGTGATGAATGGTTTATATTGCTCTTTGAGGGTACGATGGGGAAGTTCAGTGTCCCAAGGAATCCCGCACCATAAACAGGCGGTTAGAGCATTTGCACAGATCATCCAGATAGCTAGCTGCTTTGACTCCGTTGTGAGTCGACACAGCAGTAAGGCAAATGGCAAAGACGCTTGAGGCAGAACGTGGCTTGAAAACCCCGATATGTGGCGCTACGGAAAATCAAATTTGCTACTTCCTAGGTAGTCTTCTTGATGCCGGCAGAGAGTGGGAGATGAAATGTGTTTGTGCAGATCTTATGCTCAGTGAAAATTACTTATGCTGGGCGTCACGTATTGGGTGGCGTAAATTATAAATACGCCCTCCAGTACGTGGCGCTCAGCATAGGTAATTTCCACTCGCCAGAACATTACAAATGAGTCGTCATTTATTGAAGTTTTACTGTTCGAAAGCCGGAGACAGTTAAGACTTTGTCACCACATCACATCGCACTTTTTCTTTCAGGGAGGCTCTCGCTGATCTTGCTTTATTTCCAACGAATGATAGAATTGCTCCAGAAAAATTGGAAGAAATGAGGAAGAAGACACGCGTGTGTTTGCCACCACCTTGTAAGCACATAAAAGCCTTTTCTGGGTTTATCCCTGTGAGCAAAGACGACTTGTCATATATGTTCTTCCTCCACATGAAATCCCCGGTAAGAAATTCTGTTCGTTGTTGTGTTTGATGTACTAAACAATTTTTGTAGCGTAGTGCGAACAGCTAACGCCTAATGAAGGCGCGCGCCGTGCTCAGTGAATGCATTGAATATACGTATGGTGTAAACGTAAAACGGTTAATTTACACATAAAATACCGTGTCAAGCTTTTGTATTCGGTAATCTAGGCAAACAATAATGGTTAAAAAGCTTAGCACTGCTATACTTTTTAACGCGAAAGTGTGTTATGCTGGGATCAACCAAGATCTGACTGATGTCATATCCGTCACGGAAATGACATCGCCACAAATACGCGGCTGCGCCAAGATTCCAATTGGGGTCTCCGTCGCCGCAACAGGACTTGGCCGGCGCTTTACCGACTCCGCTACGATCTTAAGCGCAGACAGCTGTGTGAACGCGCCATATATCTTTCTAATTCGATGGTGCTGCCACCTGAAGGAGGTGAAGCGAAGTAGAGCATCACGATGCTAATGAGCGCCGCGAACAGGCGCCAGCTGAGCTCGTCGCAACGCAACCGGCTGCCGTACACTCCACGGAGCAGGGACGCAGTTGTCGTACATTTGCGAAAGCGACGCGCCAGCAGGTTGTTGCTCTCGAAAGACGCCCACAAGACAGCCCCACAAATCATGCTCTTTCACAGCAGCGGACCGGGATTTCACCAAACGATTCGCTGGCAACCCATTCGGTTTCGTTCGCATGGTTTGCGAGCGCAGGTGGTTTCATTCGGGTTTAAGCAATGCTCCGGTGCGTGCAATCCAGTGTCTATTGTTGATACGTCTGACGGTGCCCTGCCGACGAAATATAAATAGCGATGTGCAAGTTCATATCGATGCAGAATAAACTTTCAACTGATCCTGTGGAGGCACATCTCACGTCTTTTACCGATTCTTATGAAAGAGGGATCAACCACATTTCTTGTATACCTATATTTTCGTTTAATTAGCCTAAAAAACAGCGTTATAAGCGTCGTACAAAAAAAAAGTTTACTGCAAGCTTTCTTTAGTCCGCTGATTTAATATTCTGCAAAAAGATACCCGTATTCGATTCAGCGAGAGCACAGAATGCCTTGATTTAGGTGGACACTGTTAGAACCAGCGCCGCAGAACATTATGCACAAAAGCAATCAGCCATGCAATACAGGGCCATCGTTTGTATTTTATACTATATAGTCATGTCTTTCGTTAGGTTTCACTACATTTAATTCCGGGAAAGAATACCAGCTGAACACAACCATAAACGGCGCCCTTTTGCACGGCCTTAATGGCAGCTTAAACGTTTGTAGCCCACCTTAGCTACACTGCTCTCACCTACATCAAAAATTCAGCTAAATTTTTGGCACACGATCGCCTCAAAGATATCCGACTATTTATGCATTGAAATTTTTTTATTGTGATAGTATGCCTTACGGAATTGAGTATGCATTCAACTAATGGTGCGCGTCGGTACACTACCAGTTGGATGCATAATTGTTTCAACATAATTGAAGCGGCCACGTCCTCAGCGTACACTGTTTGTACCCGAACCCGACCTGGAGGTGACTGCCTAAACCACAACTTATGTAATACCTGAGATATATCGAATATTAACAAAACCTCGAAACCCACACCGTGAAAGTGCACAATGTTCAAAGTTACCATTGTCCCACCACGCGACCCATATGAATAAAAATTTCGGAGGGTTTATCATCGGCTGTATCGCTCGCCCCGTTTGAGATAGCCACGTGGGGTTTCTTTGATCCCCCGCTCATGGCGCAGCAATAATTCGATACAACTCGGGGGTGGTGGGACCTGATTTCCTGCAAATGTAATTGCACTAGTCTACCTTAAATGCAGCCCTATCCTACCGAAACGGGCCACGTTTCTGGTAAAGGCAGGGTGGGGTGAACTAATTGACGAATTTCGGGAGGGCCACGTTTTCCACACCACGGCCCGTCTCGATTAGACGAAAAAGATAACCTTTTCCTCATGCGGCGTAATAGTTTCCTACACTTGCAAGCATGGCTTTATGACCAATGACTCTCCTCTGGCAGCTATTCCTGAGGCATGTTGTCGGAACTTTCGTAACTTCATTTGAAAGGACGTAGTGTTGCGAAGTAAAAGCCTTGCCGAAAAAACGAAATATTTGGAAGTACTTTATTGTACCACCCTTGCATGACGCTTCGACAATGATGTCAATTACGTCACCTTTCGTCAGGCGACAGAGTAAATCTGCCGCATAAACACTGATTCGCAGTTACGACGAGGTGGAGGGTGGTGGATTTTTAGTGTGGTTTCAAACGGCAACTTTCCATACTGTTCAGCATAACAACAGGGCCATACGACAAAGGCTTGAAACGGTATTACGTGTTTTCGCTTGTTTCCAAACCCCAATTTATGCATCGAGATACATTCGCGAATGTAAGCCGAATGGCCTCAGTAAACACTCTAGAAATGTCGTATTGAATTTTTAGTGGTGAGTCACCACCGATAGCATTACTGAACGTTACTCATAAAAAATGAGCTTTTTAACCCAAAATGTTCATTTCATTACAGCTTAGACGAACAAGTGGCGGAACAAAATGGTATGGGGGACTCTCGCCGTAAAGTGTTTTTAAAAGTTTCTTGCTGGAAATGACGGTTTATTCATCATCAACAAATGTGAATTGAAGTTTATTGGCATTAGTGGCCTCTGGGGAAATAATACCGCATCCTCTAACGGCTTCAGCAAGCCATTGTTGATAGCACAACTACATTACCGAAAAATCGATAGAAATACGGAACAAATTATTCCCCCTTTTTTGCCTGCGCATGGCGAAATTCGCTGCTTAGTTGTGCCATATTTTTACTGGTTTTTTTTCTTTACAGCGAGAACACAGGAAAAAACCTCTTCTTCTGTGGCTCCAAGGAGGCCCTGCGAAATCTTCCTTGTTTGGCCAGTTTCTGGAGAATGGGCCACTCGGAATCGACGCTGACGGAAATCTATACTACCGAAACCACACTATTTTAAACTTCGTGAACGTAATATACGTTGACCACCCTGTGGGAGCAGGGTTCAGTTTCGACGACAGCCACAGATACCCTTCCACGCTAGAAGAAATGGTTGATCACCTCATGCGGTTTCTCAGGAGATTTCTGCGGCTTTTTCCTGAATACGAAGAAAGGGATTTCTACATTGCCGGGGAGTCCTACGGAGGTAAACGTTTACTGTAGACATAATTGGGATTGATTGATTGATTGATTGATTGATTGATTGATTGATTGATTGATTGATTGATTGATTGATTGATTGATTGATTGATTGATTGATTGATTGATTGATTGATTGATTGATTGATTGATTGATTGATTGATTGATTGATTGATTGGACTTATTCAATCTTTCTATTACTACTAAGAACATACAACCTCGGTGTAGTTGCGAAACATATCTGCATTTGTTCCCGCTTATTGCTAGCAATTCTCTTTAAAACAAATCTTAGTTAAAGGATCTCCTAAACAGAGTCAACAGCACTAATGTGTGAATGATGCAGTATGAACGTACTTCCTTTTAAAGTGCACAGTGGCACCTTTCGAATACTAGTTACAACGTGAAGGTCTGTTTGCGCTGCCTTACCTTGTTTGTGAAAGAATTGGTTACTGTTCTCTCGACTGCAAAACTACCAGAATATTCTTGCATTTCTCCGAATCCGCTTGAAAATACATAGACATCACGCAAAATTCTATGTGCTCCCTGCCCCTTTTGACAACCGGATGAACCGTCTTATGGCCATCTCGTACTTAAACGTCTGTATAGCGTCTGGCAGTTTAGACCTTATGATGTCCATGCCTAGAAAACTTAAACAACGTTGCCAACATAGCATTTACCATAGTCTTTTCGTTAGAAAGCATACCCAATACCGATCCAACTACCCCCGCAGGGTGTTTTGGTTCGAAATCGTTTTCCGTATGGAACTGCTTAAAAGCACATCGAGTGCTTAGATTAGCTGGCCATGGAATAGCTAATACTATTATTACTGCCCTAAGCACGAGTGATGTTCCGTGCGGGGAATGTTTCCTTTTTCGGGGATTTTCGTATGTAATTTTATCCAAAAGGGAAAAATAGAATCTTTAATACATTCAGGGAATTTTAGGAGACGCGAAGTAAAAAAGAAAAATAAGGTCAGTAAAATGAACCCCTCATTATTTATTACTCTTTTGTTGCTTTTTTTTTAATTTCTCTAACACATCATCGAATTTGCGTTCAAATGTCCGCATATGTATTACCGCAAGCCACAAGCATCCAAGACCGCTTCCGACTTGCGGTAATACATATGAGGACATTTGAACGCAAATTCGATGATGTGTTAGTGAAATTTAAAAAAAAGCAACAAAAGAGTAATAAATAATGAGGGGTTCGTTTTACTGACCTTATTTTTCTTTTTTACTCCCCGTCTCCTAAAATTCCCTGAATAAAACACGCCCTCTACGCCGACGATATTACTATCTGGACAGGCACAGATTCCATTGGCGGCCTCCAAGACACGCTCCAGCAAGCAGCCGATACTGTCAATGAGTATGCTAAATAGTGCGGACTAACATGTGCACCGCAAAAATCGGAACTTCTGGTCGTGCGCAGGCGAGGCCGAAAGAAACACAAGGACAATATACAAATCATGCTGGAAGGTCATCCCATCAGGCCTACAAAAGCGATGCGAATTCTTGGATTAGACATTCAGGCGGACATAAGGAACACCGGCCTGATTAAAAAACTCAAGACGACCACAGAACAAGTCACTCAGATGCTATGCAGGGTGGCCAACAGACAGAGGGGACTGAAAGAGCAAGACACCACCAGACTGGTCCAGGCTTTCATACTCTCACGCATTATTTACACTGCACCGTACGTAATTCTGACCAAGAGTGAAGAGGAACAAATCGACGTCATCATACGCAAAGCCTACAAACAGGCACTAGGAATCCCCATCAGCACTTCGACAGCTCTACTGCTAAAGTTAGGCCTCCACAACACCATATCCGAACTAATCGAAGGTCACCTCTCAAGCCACAAATTAAGGCTTGAACTGACACCCGCTGGCAGAAAGCTCATGGGGAAACTTCAATGGACCCCCCAGGGCTAGCTACAATCCAGAGCTCTTGTGTCAAATACGAGGCAGTGCATACAAATCAGGCCAATCTCTCGGAACATGCATCCCAAACATCACGAAGGAAGACGACAGGCCAGGGCCAATGCCCTAGATAAGACTTATGGCAGTGATGAGGGAACAGTGTATACAGACGCAGCAAGCTGCAAACAGAAGAGAGCAATAGTGGCGGTGGTGACGACAAGTGACAAATGCCTCACCAGCGCAACCATTCCAAAAACATCAAGTCAAGAGGCGAAAGAAGTGGCCATAGCGCTGGCTATTACTCAAACCAATGCAACTACAATCATCTCTGACTCACAGCAGGCTTGCAGAATATACATCGCGGGAATGGTGACTCCAACAGCACACCGCCTCCTGAGCGCAAACCCCCCAAACCGGAAGGTCGTGGTAGTATGGGCCCCGGCACACTCCTCTCTCGCGGGCAACGATTTCGCCCACGAGACGGCCTGCGCACTCGCCAACCAGGCCACGGAAGGAGATCCTGACCCCACCCCCGTTGTTTCCTACCGAGACATTACCCAGCACTACAGGCTTGAACGAAGGATCTATTCACCGCCACACCCACAGTTAAGTAAACACCAAGGATCCACGCTTCGACTGCTACAAATCAACACGTTCCCTCATCCGGTTCGACTTCATAAGCAATACCCTAACCAGCATTCACCGCATTGCAAGTTCTGCGGACAAACAGGCTCCCTGTATCACATAATTTGGGAATGCAGTCAAAACCCAGACTTTCCACCCCTTTTTCTAGCCCAACACTCGAGCAGTGGTAGACGCGCTGTCCCAGCGCACACCTCGCCGACCAGGTCATGCTGACGGAGAGGCTGAACGTGCGAAGACAGCGTTTGGACTTCTGGACTGAGAAGCCACTCCCACGCATAAATACGCTAAATAAAAGTTGCTCTCTCTCTCTCCGCTTCCGATACCGTTCATAAAACACGAGGGTGCGTAGCGGAAACAACACTGTGAGAACGAGCTAGTAAAGTGTGAAGCGGCGGCTGGTGATGCGCTGAAGCGTGTTCGCATGTGTTCCTGGGCAATGTAAAAAAAGGTATTTCGGGTGTCCTTAGTCCGCGTTCTAGCAGTCAACAACCGATGGCGCCAGAAGTCCCGGCGCTAAGCGAAAATCATGTTGATTACCAAGTAATGTGTAGTTCTTTTTAGGGCAGTTTAAACTTAAATCTTTAGTATGTAAAGTAAGCATGCTGTCTGGTACAAAGCGTGAAATACATAGTCAATGGCTAATGAGCGGCATGTGCAGTGAAATATAGTTCACACTGAAACTCTGTTTCTCTGAACGGTGCCTGCGTCCGGAAGGCTACGTAAAGTAGACATAGGTGACGTTGGCTAACGCCGAAAACCGGACAGGAATCCACGTAAACATCTGTAAGGTGCAGAAAGAGAACGTAGGGAATTTTGCAGGGCATTCTTGAGAAACCTGCGGGGAAAATATGCTCAAAACAGGGACTTTCTTAACCGATAAATGGGAATTTTCCTCCCCAGTACGGAACATGACTGCTAAGCACCTCTGGTAGCTTAGAAACTCACTGAAAATAATCTTTTTTGTTCTTTTCGCGTCGTTCATTAACGACAGGCACCCTTTCGAGAACCGATAAAGAATCATCTCGGGATGGGTGCCTGCTAGGACAGCCGTGGTCGCATGCATGTTTCCTAGCAATTCCTTCGCAACAACAAACAAAAACAATGCACAATGTAGAAAAACTTTCATACCAGCAGCCACACGCTCAAAATTACGCAATTCTGAAGGTTCTTTTATGTGAGCATAAATCTAAACACTCTTAAGCGAAACGCAGCATTCAAACTCCGTTAGCTGCATTAAAATTACAATCACTCCCTTATTTAACCTGTTGCACAACGACGATTAATGGCACCACGGCGAGATACTATCCCGTCCGTGGTCGTCGTTGATGTAGGCAGATACAAACCTTGAAGCGCTCTCTATATTCACTTTGTAAGGAGCGGCTGACAAGTTTTGTCCCTCTTGATAAGAGGAGCAGTGATTCCCCTCCAAAAAGGGAGAGGAGGAACGAAGTTACTGAGCTTCGGGAAGAAACACACACCGTTGACGACCATTCCGTTAAAATGTTGCTACTATATATTGCACCAAATGAGCGTCAGCTTCGACTCGTTACTTTTCAGTAAAGGATAGTTGTTCACCGTAATTTATTCGGCAACTGAATTATTTGGTAATCTTGGCCGACAAGTTTGTCAATTAGATTTGTTTCTTTTCTGTTTCCTTGCAGCGAGAGTCGCCGTTGCTCTGGCACAAAGAGTAATGACAAGATATCCAGAGGAACTACCACTGCGCTTTAAGGGAGTGATGCTTGGAGTCGGCTTCCTGTTCCCTCTTCTGGACATCATTAACTCCACCGATTTCCTCTACTACTCCGCGTTACTGCACGAGTACGGTCGCGGCGTGTTCGCAAAGCAATTTGATACGATTAACAAATTAGTAAAAGATGGAAATTTTTCAGCAGCTGCCAAAGTGCTGAGTCTAACAGTTCTCAATTTACGTCTACCTGGTGAAACTAGTTTATTCCAAAAACTTACCGGTTTCCAGTATCACGGTAGCATTGCGACGCCTCAAAGACCGAAAGAATTTGCCAGTTACTTTCAATACGCGAACAGTACAGAATTTAAGAAAATAATTCACGTTAGCCCCTCGAGGGCTCTAGATGCCGCAAGGCCACAAGTGGGCAATCCAGCTGGCCCTTGGGGATTTTTTTGTGGACCACAAAGCTATTCTTGTGGATGTTCTAAACAACGCACGTGTTCTCTTCTACAAGGCACAGTTTGACGCCGTGTTTCCAGCCATCAACATTGAACGGAGCTTCAAGGAGTTGGAGTGGCGAGGCTCTGATATGTTCGAAACAGCCGAGCGCCGGTTCTGGCATCGAGAAGGAAACTTTTCACTCGAACTATTAGGATACGAAAAAATTGTTGGTGCAGTCATGTACGCTGATGTGCTTTTTGGTGGCCACTACGTGTCGTTTGATCGCTCAGAGGCCGTGAGTGATTTGTACTATCGCTTTATGAAGTTCGTGAATTCGGGACCACCACCGTTTACGCCTACCACAATTGGGTGCTAAAAACATTTATAAAATAATTACAGCGTGCATTCGGAAAATGAACAGTTAGTTATCAGTTCTTAGCCTGTTTTTTTTTTTTGTTGTGTTGAAGAAACTTCAATTTGTAATCTTTAATTTACTTGAAAGTAATTTACCGGTGAATGCTTTTGTATTCATTCAATTTATTGTATTTACTGCAGACATCTTGGCCATTTTGAAATGCTTAATCATAAGGAACATGACAAGACTTGGTGGCACGTCTTAGCTTACAAAATAAAAACGGAGGTAACTTCAGCAAAGTATTTAGGATCTCATTTTGAGAATAATGGAACATTGACAGTCACGCTGGCTGGTGTAGCGTACTCCAACTCATTTTTCTTTAACATTTTTAGCGCCACTGACGTCAAATTTGGAATGGGTTCGTATGATAAAAATTCGTCAGTTACGGGGACTCCCATGCATCAATATCGATTGTTTTCAGGCTTTGCAGTAAACGTTCTCGTAACGCAAGAAATATTTACACTTCCACCGTTATAAATGTTAACTGGAAGTTGTGGATTGTTTAATATTTACCTAATATAGGCTAGCCGTACATATTTCCTTTCAGAATTCCCAACGATTGATTCTGGATATTCTTTCTCGCTTGGCATGTGGAACTTTATCTTTGAAATATATGAAGCATGGTTTTATATAATTGAAATTTTTTAAATGATTGAATTTTCAATTGAAACAGAGGGATTTCAATAAATGGATTAAAAGTATTCCTCCGACTGTGTTTTTTCTGCGATGGCCAGTCTCCGTCAATGGGGATGCCGTGCTTCATGTGTTCAACTATGTGTACTAGCCGATACTAAACTAGGCATGCCTAAACCTCTGCGGGAACGGCATGCATCACGAATGGTACAGTCCGTGAACCGGAACTATAAATTGAGCAGCTAAGACAGCAGTGCAATGGTTCACTCAGTTTTTATACAGTCGCCTTATAGCACCCTAATAAAGCTCCGCATTGTGTAAATATAATCACTTGTAGCATTGTAAAGCTTTGCGTCGTTTTCAAGCCCACTTCAGGCTTTTGTTAACGTGGTTCAGATGAAGATTTTGTCGAGGTGGTATCTGGAGCTCCGACATCGTGTTTTATTTATTTATTTATTTATTTATTTATTTATTTATTTATTTATTTATTTATTTATTTATTTATTTATTTATTTAAACTACGTGCGTGACGTGCTCTCCGCAAGCCCCGTCCCTCATTGATCCTTTACTTTGGCAATGTCCAGGACTGCACGCGGAGCCCACCTCTTTTAAACCCAGCAGCGCTACGTGTTTTCAGGACTGGCTCTATCCACCCGCAGCGACAGCCAAGCGGGTGTTTGCCTCCTTGTGGGAATTTGCTCTCGCCACTGGCCTCCGTCTGAGAATGTAAACTTGACCGGACTTATTTGACGCCACCCTCCCCACCCGCCCGCACTTAGGCCGAGTCGCCATCCTTATGTTAATAAAGTTTTATTTATTTATTTATTTATGTATTTATTTATTTATTTATTTATTTTAACATACTGCAAATCCCATTTGGAGTTTTTCCTGTAGGGCGATACAGACGTTTGAAAAACACAAAATACAAGTGTTTTTTTTTCTTCGTACAGAAAAACAAGGCTACAAACATGTACGTCAGGTTTTCTACATGAAAAGCGGAGATTAACTATCAAATAATAAACCTTAAGTTGCAGGCATCAGCGTCACCAAATTTATGGAAACAAACCAACAAGACATAAGCAAGTTGAATGCATCATCATGAAACACATACAGAAATTGTAGGTTATGTTTTACAGCAGCGCTTGAAGAGTAAACCAAACAAAACATTTTAGCGTAACAGTGTTATCATAAGAACTACTCTGTAGTAGTGAACATCAGAAGTGAGCTAGAGAGAGAGAGAGAGAAAGGAAACCATGTAGACCCACTTAGGCTCCCTCTGTTCAATCTGCTCGGAGTTGCTTTGGTTAACATGCTCATGTAAGTGTTTTCAACTGCTGTTGGGAATTGTTTCATGGATGCGCTCGGATATGTTCCATGAATGCGCCGGATCGGTTTGGGAGAAAGCAGTACAAGAAATGCTTTTGTTAGCCTTCTCAACCTTGTTACAAACAACGCTACACCGAAGAAACACAGATAAAGACGATTGAGGACAGAACAGGCATTATGGTAGGTTTAGCGCTGTTTGTAGTTTGTATCGCTGTTTAGCACTGTTTGCCCTCAGCCGTGGCCTGAGGAATACAATCCAAACGAGGATAGAGCAATTCAACACAAAAGGCGCCGCAAACATCTCGGCAAACTCCGCACAGGAAAAATAGTAGTTGCCTCCCCATCTAAATTCATGTCACACAGAAACGCTACATATATTATACAGGCGCACACATTGTCCCTTTTTCTGTGATCTGTTCCTCTACTACATACAGAAGTCACCAGGCCGTCCGCACTGTCAGGTATGCGGTGGCTATCTCGACAATGAACAACATATTGGTGCTGTGTACGGGCGACCTCGTCTTCCACATTTCTTTCCGCCAACCCCTTCCCCCCTGATATTCCCTACTCATGGTATAGCTGGGCCGCTTCCCCCCAAAACCTACGGGCAGCCCTGTGGTCCCTCTTGGCTGCCCACATTGAAGGAAGGAAGGAAGGAAGGAAGGAAGGAAGGAAGGAAGGAAGGAAGGAAGGAAGGAAGTCTTTGTTGAATGCCTGCAACAGACACAGTGTGTACACTGCGCCCGGACGTAGCCACTCGTCGATCCCGACGTCAACCCTACTCGCACCACCCCTTCGCTACTCGCTACGGGGTTGGACGCCGCTACCAAGGAGGTTTTTTTTAAACCTCCTTGGCCGCTACTCCGTAGAAACACTTTCTGCCCCTCCGCCAAGCCCGCCACGATCGGAGGACCGTGGGACACCCCCTTTCTCTGAGGACTGATAACGCCGCGGCTCGGACTTGAGCTGCAGAATGAAGTTTGATCTCTCTCTCCCAACACCTGCTCGTGGGTCCTTGCCTCCTTGACCGTTTCCCTCAGACTTCTTGACCTAGTATTTTCAACGTCTCCACTTGGACCATGATGATAGATTTCTGTTAACGCACCACGGTGGAACTAACAGCTGAAACAGCTCCGCTGTTAAAAGCGCAAGAATAATTGTACATGGCCGATAAATTCTTTAGGTGACGTAAGTCTCCTTACGTGCCCCGAAGCCAAAATCCTTGAGATACTAAATTACAACTTTTTTACGGTACTAGTTCGTTTCTGCTTCTTTTTTTCTCTTCCGTTTCTTTGTCTTTCTCTGAAATGACTTGAACCGTCTCATTTTCTGATACACCCTGCTTGGGCCTCATTCTTGCGGTGCGAATTGCGGCAGCAAGCCAGAATAGCACACGCCACAGCGTCCCTAGAATAAGAGATCTCCGCGGGTGTGCTCATGCTCTACTCATTTGCCATGAGGTTAGGGGGTGTCGCGGTACGCGCTACTGTACGTTCTTTGCGCTTCGCAATTCAAAATGTTGTTACTTTTAAAGCGAAGCTTTAGCGTCCTCACTGATGCTGTTGTATGCCAATACGCTCTACAACAAAGCCAACTTTCTCTGACGATGATGATGAATGCTGGGGGGTAAAGTGAAATAAAAAGACGCTTCAACGTAGGCCGAATCGAATCTGGGTCCTTTACGTTACGAAGCCGGCGTCTGACCGATGTCTTCATTTCGACATGCTCGCTAACTCCAGGCAGCAGGTACCGATTCGCACCCTGTACACCCCCGACCAAAAATTTGAGGCCTACGGAGTGCACACGAGACAGTTGGTGTGTTTATTCCAGAAAGGTGGTGCGTACCGCCTAGAGTAGCCCATACTCGCAGTGTGGGATTGGCCAACAAAAAACTCCATAACGAGAAAGCTTCGCGTTGAACCACCGGCGTCGTTAGACGGAGGGATGCAAGATTGTGAAACCGCGCTGCAAATAGCCCCCCCGGTGCATTAACTGACTGAGAACCGATACAAACGAGTTCACGTGCTCACAAGAATTTGAATTAGGTTTCCCAAAGCACATTTCACGCACAATTATCGCACACCCGCATTCGACTATGTACATTTCAGCGGTTGTTGAAGAGGAAGAAATATTGCAATAGTGTGATTCGGATCTAAGTGCGTCAGCTTCTGTAAGGGGAAGCACATCAAGGTAACGCGAGTGTTTTGCTAATCTGGGGATGCAAGCAAGGGTAGCTCAAGGTTATAAGTCTCCCACGTCGCGTAGGATGTACATGACAAGGAGCCGTCACTTCAATGCACTCATAAAAATGGACTTCGAGTAATATTAAACTTTGTGCTTGAATTCTACAGAGTTAATAGACAGTCAATTAAAACTCGTATTTTATGGATTGATGTCATTAGGAAGTCAGTAGACTTTTGATTGCTCAAACTCCAGAAAAACATGATTGCCTTAAAGACATACACTTCATATATCACGAAGTTAAGTTTTAATACACTTCATTTTGCTTTTCTACGCAGTGAACCAAAACGCCCAACTTATAAACTCCGGCCAATAGAAAGTCAATAAACTTGCAATCGGCATCTTATTTCCTTCCCTATATTTAGTTCTTACAGACTGTGCATGGCGTTTCCATAGGATCGATTGAACTGCTAATTCCTGGAATGTTCCGATTAGACAGACAATCAACTTTTTATTCCGAACACGCACCAATGCGTTGGGTTTTATTACACTATCTATTGTGTTTTTATTAGGAAATAGAATTGTCAACCCACGGACTGTAGCCATAAGAAACTCAAAAAGTCTCAGGCACTTAATCCTGCTCACACGATTTGAAGGCGAACGCCAATGACTACGGAGTGTCCAGACTGCCGTCCGGCGACATTAGACTGTGAAAGACTAGCCGAGCTTCGGCCAACGCGTCTGTAGTTTTACTGTAGAGGATTCGTCTTAGCTTCGTAATCACATGTACCGACGTTCGATACCGGCTCGGTCTCAGTTTTTTTTTTCATCTTTAAATTTAACTATAAATTTTATGGCTTAGGTTAGGTTTGGTATTTTAAACGATTTCTTTGTGTGCGTTAGGTCATGTTGTCATTTTTAGGTTAGGCTGTCTACCTTTACGTTTTCTAGAGCGACGTAGTTCCAGACGCGGCAATGTTGCGCCCGTGGGGGTCGATTTATATAGTCGAATGCGTATAATACCGTCGGATGGCACTCTAGACACGGCCCAATGATTACCCGACTTCTTTAGTGCTACAACATGTTCTCGTCTGTTTCTTCGCTTTAGTTTCTTCGTCTTTTGGTTGGAATTACCCCGCGAGGCGGACTGGATTCAATTTACGCGGCAGCCTCCTTATAGTCAAGGCTCTCCTCGTGCACCTGTTTTGCTCACAGGCCGCCACGTTCTCCTTTCACATGGCACGCATCGAAATAACCTCTTCCGCAAGGATAACGAATGTGCCGTAGTGTTTCGATGAAACGCGCTCACCAAGTGGCTGGCCGTGTGAAGCATGGTGTTGAGTGCCTTGGTGGCGCCGGGAAGCTACAGGTGAAATAGGTACAAGGGACTGCCCGGCCTGCGCTAGGTCCCTCGTGTAGGACTACAACGCTTCGGAAGTTGACCCGGCTTGCTCGGGAAATCGCTCCTACGGAATGAGGGCCGCTGAAAATGCAGCTTCCTTTGAGCGCAAAGATGGCTCAGAAATACAGCACTCGCCTCGTATGGGGGGCGGTACCGGGTTCGAATCCGCGTACTACCGGGAACCCATCGGTTTCTTTCACGGGTACAGGGGTCCCTGGTCGAGTGTGGGCCCTTGAAATGGAAATCCACGCCTGGAAAGCCGCATTTATTCTTGCGAGGGGCCCCTGACAACTGTTGATCTGGTTGGATCCACCGGCCTTCCACAATACCGCCTTATCGGGCGGTGAAAGAGTCGGGCGGCAGGTTCTCCCACAGGCGGTTACCAAGTTGAGTTTCCATGTGGCTTGTCACCAAGGTGTGCCTCGGTGGCGCCGGGCACCGACCGGTAAATTAAGTACAAGCGACTCCCCGGCCTGGCGCTCGGCCCTAGTGTGGGACTACAAAGCTTGGTAAGTTATCCCGGCTTGTACGAGAAATCACCCTTACGGGATGAGACGAGCTGAAAAAAGCATTTTTTTACCATAGCCGCAACAGGATGTCCCGACTATAATAAGAATTTCATGGAAAGCTACTTGAGATAAACTTCAAGAAAACTAATCAGAAACTCTAAACAAATCTGACTCCCACAAAACAGGGTGTTACGACAATACTGAGCTAGAACTGCACAGAAAGCTTGTTGAAAAATTTAATTCAATAAACTCACAAGAAGGTATATTGACTTGTCTATAGAATTTTGATTAAAACCAGCTTAGGAAAACTCAATAGAAATATTCTGTAAACTGTTAACAAAATTCTATAGGATTCTTTTGAACAGCCTCCGTAACAAGTTCATGAAATCTCAGTAACCATTTTATGATGGCGCAGGTTATATACCTACCGTTATAATTTTGAATGCAGCCACCGCTTACTTGGTGTGTAGTCATAGAAAAATGCCAATCCGAACACGAAAACACAAACCAGAACATGCAAAATTGAAAAATACTGTTAGTTTAGGTCAAATAATGATACTATTGGTATATATAGAAGGCCTCATTTCCCAACTTTGAGTCTCTAACCAAGCAACACGTCATTTTAACTTGCACAAAAAGAAATCGCGCTATTTGTGTGTTCTGGTTCATATTTTCCTGCTCCGACGAATGACAACCTCTTCTTCTTCCTCTCCTCCTTTTTTTTGGGTAGCAACGAACGCGTTGAACGTTTTGACCTCTTCGGCCAATCTTTGTTTGGCCAATCCCTAGGGTGATTCTACCACAATCATCATCATTCCGCCGTGTATGGCAGCAACGAGGGACGGGACAGGGCCCAAGAAAGAGTCTTGAGCTCGCAGGCGACGAACGACAACCTCTTCTTCTTCCTCTCCTCCGGGTTGGGTAGCAACGAACAGGTTGAACGTTTTGACCTCTTCGAGCAATCTTTGGTTGGCCAATCCCTAGGGGGATCGCGAAAATCGTCATCAGTCTGCCGTGCACGGCCGGGACAGGGCCTTAGCAAGAGGAGCTTCGCCCCAAAAATCGCTGTGAGGTTCAGATAATCACGCAGAAAATTGAAGCGCGAGCCAGAGGTCGGATGCAAGGAAAAAGAGACACAGTGCCCAAGGGGCGCCGACCACTTCTTCAAGTGCAATACGAGCCGCCTTGAGAAGTGAGTGTGCCGACGGGGGCGAAAATGTGGCTCCTGGCGATGGCGCGAGAATGGACCGAGCTTCGGAGGTTGCTGTCTAGGAGGCAGGTAACATGGTGACGGAAGGGGCCGCAAATTTCAGCAGAAAGCTGAACGTCATATCAACAGAAGGTCCAATTAAGCTTTCGTCTTCACATTCTTAGATGTTCGAATCATGGCCGTATTTCTGATCCAGAATGATCAGCCAAACAACTATTCTAAAAAGAACGGTGGATGGAATGTCTGTATTTAGGGAGACGCTAATATTTATGTTTTTTCTGGTGTCACATTTTTTAATAAGTTTCCGTTATTCTTGGAAGGCCGTGTTTACTTATGTTGAAGGTGGAGTCTTCCGACTCATTATGGCTAAGAATTGGCACTATTTGTTTTTTATCGGGTGTTACACTTTTGAAGCTTCCGTTATTCTTAGAAGACCGTGTTTACTTTGAAGGTGGAGTCTTCCGGCTCATTATGGCTAAGAATTCTGCAAACATAACACATTGTACTACAAAAATTAAAACAAGCCGCAACGAAAAAACCCCTTTCGCAGAGCACGCCATACTCCCCAATGTTTAAAGACATTACAAATTTGTATGTATGTATTCAAAATGTAAAAGGTCATCCGGCCGAGTGGATACATAAACACCGCATTTGTGATCAACGTATGTAGAGAGTAACATGTCAACCGTTACTTAGGACAGAGGCTTTCCTTGATGTTACTTGTTTTTAGTGGATGAGGAAGCGCTGGCGTCGCGAATAAAAATACACACCGAAGATTGGGGCAGAGGAAGCGCATCTCTCTGGAGGAGTAGCTGTAAACTCCTCCATAGCACCGGAGCAGAGAAAGCACGCTGCGAGTGCAATCACGCACGCAACCAGCAGGTACCTTTTCCATTTTTTCTTAATCCCTGTTGAAGTCGATGTGAGCAACATCATTTCTTTGCATCGTTAAGTTTGGCTAGGACGATGGTACTCATTCACTGCGCCAACCCCCTATTAAAAGGTCACCAAAAAGAGTAAACTTTTAAGTGTTAACACTTTCAGATAGGGCAGAGGCTGCGGCCACCAATTTTGCATTTCATTTAACTAGCATGTGACAATGACCTGCTCGCTGTGCCATGCAGGGTCCTGCGGCATGTGCATGCATTTAAACGCTGCTTTTCTCTCGGTTTCAGTAACTACAACAAGGTGTTATGATCATTAGAAGATGAAGCCGAAATATTTATTTTTATTTATTTAATAATTCAATTTATTTATTCAATTTACTACCTTTATATTCCACTTGGCATTACACGAGGACGTTTTAAATATACAATAAATCCCAAACGGCAAGAATGGCCGATAGATACAGATTGCGAACGAAAAAAATGATAAGCATAACTTCAATACAGTGGAATCTCGTTGATACGATTCGACATATTACGTTTTTCGGCCTAATATGTTTTTTGTTTCTTTCCCAGCCAACGCCCCTTAGAAATAATACATTTTTGGGCGTTTATTACGACCACATTTTGGGGGGAAATTGCATACTACGATCGCGAAAGCGCATCTCGAGCGACATTTCTAGTAATCAAAGTTTTATTCATCGGTATACTCGCTCAAACCGCATTCCAACAAGCAACGACCTGCACGTTGCAGAGACACCGAGGGAGCGGAAGCGCCGGCTCTGCAGCAAAAACATTACTGCAATGCGTGGCTGTTTCGTGCAAGGCAGGCGATCAGTCAGGCGATGCACCCCGCCATGCAGCAAATCGTATTATAATCAGGGAAGAAGGCGGGCAATGCTCGTGGCAGGCGCGTCTTCGTTTCCCGACTTCTCCCATGAACCGTGCTTCCCGCACCGTTCTCTTTTTGCCTTGTTTCTATGCACGGCCGTGTTTCCAAGCTTGTGACAACGTCAAATAAATGCAAGGCACGAGTGCAGATAGTACGCCAATTCGAAAAGAACCCCTAAGAGGAAGTGCGTGGAATTGGCAAGCGAGCTCGCTTTGCCAGTGACAACGCTAAACACTATTGTCGGTCAGCAAGAGTAACTTCTAAAGAAGCTGCAAGTTTTTGGACCTGGTGTGAAACGAACACGAGGTGCGAAGCATGAGTAAAAGGAAACCATCCTGCTTACATGGTTCAAGGAAGTTAGAGCGCCAGGAATGAATTTCGACAGGCCAGCCCTAGGCGAAACAGTTGACAGCGTCCCGCTTTCATTGGGTATTCAAAACCTTAAAGCATCCGGAGGCTGCCTACTCGGATTGTCGTACAAGGCAGTGTCTGCCGAAGCAACAAATACTGGGAGCTTCTTCTTGAACGCTTTAGAAGATTTTACTCCTGGACATTTAAATTTAAATGAAGAATTTACTCCTGGAATTTACTCCTGGACATTTAAAAGAAGAAGGATGAGCACAAATTGAGAAGTTAGTGGCAATGTGTCTCCATAAAAGTGAGTAGCTGAAGGAGCATCCATATGTTCTTTTTTTTTAACCTAATTGGAAAATACGATTTTCGGATAATACGTTTTACTTTCCGGTTCCAGTGAAAAACGTATCAACGAGATTCCACTGTATTTCTCGCAGTTGAATACGCCATATTTCAGAAACTTCCAAAGCATTTCTTTTGGTTCTTTTAGGATAACACGTAGTTTTAAAAGCAGTGTACATCTAGCATGCAGCGTAGAAAATAAAACAATATTTCTGTCTGCCATCAATCAAGGGCCTGAAGAACATGCTGGAATAAATGTTTTTAAGACGTAATCCTTTCCAAGATTGGAACACT
Organism: Haemaphysalis longicornis; assembly: GCA_013339765.2. Lineage (NCBI taxonomy): Eukaryota > Metazoa > Arthropoda > Arachnida > Ixodida > Ixodidae > Haemaphysalis > Haemaphysalis longicornis. The sequence goes on along the minus strand of CM023457.1, from coordinate 46,698,661 downwards.
TTAGACGACTGTGTTGGGAATGCCTTGTCGCACGATTTGATTGATTAAGGGTGTCTAACGCGCCGAAGCTATAAAGGCTATAAGGCGCGTCGTAGTGCATGGCTCCAGATTAATTTGACCACCTCGGGTCCCTTAACGTGCGCCGAAATCTGGACACCGGAGCTTTTGCTTTTCGCTTCCATCAGAAAGGCTTCCGCCGTGGCCGCGAATCGACCCTGCGTCCTTGGGCTCAGCAGCACAACGCCTTGTCTTATAAAATGAACTCTTCAATGCAAGCTGTGCTTCAACTAACGCGGTGATTTCAGGTGCAAAATGTGCTTTACTGAGGACCAATCACTGGAACACATCCCTTGCCCGAAAGTTGGAAATGGGTTTCATATTTAGCGCTCCAACTTAACCGTGAACACCCCGTGAACACCCCTAAGAACACCCACCCAAGGTACAGAGATATCAAGTGAAAAATACGGTATGGGCGATCGTTCAGGTCAGGTGGGAGATCTTTGGTGCATTTCAGTTAATTGGATATTTCACGCCTAAAGGGGGGGGGGGGGGAGCGTCTCCTCGGAATACGAAGAAAAACAGCGCAAACGACCGGACGAAAAAAGGATCCATAAACACATGCTCTGTAGATTGCGGTTCTTTTCTTCGTCCTGTCGTCTAAGCTGTTTTTTCTTCGTGGTACAATGTAACAACTGGCCCGTCAGCAAACCCTTTCGCTCGTAACTTTACGGTACACTCTTCACTTTGATGTCGCGTCTGTGCTGTGGGATCCTGCCAAAAACAGCCGGCATTTTGTTTTGCAAAAGGTAGCTTCACTAAATCGAATGCTCGTGCAAAGTTTTGCTTGTCTGTAGCTGTAACAAAATTTAATTTTCCAAAAGTGACACCAACGATTACTTAGTGTCGTTCTAATGCAAGCAATGAATCAAATTCGTAATGCCAGTTAGAAAACTAAGACTGTACCCCCATTAGCATTGAAGAGCCTTCAAGTTCCAAGGAAAACATTTCCTGGCACTCTGCATGGGCACTGCAATGACCCAAAGAGAAACAGGTCTGCGTGTAAAGAAAACCCGTAAGGATAACAATATATATTTATTTTATTTAGCGCTTGTTCTCATACATCTGTCCCGCTCTGTGTTCAGTTCCATGAGCTTCCTAAAAATACCGCAGCATTCAAATGCGCTTTGAAACAACTTGGTCATAATGGATTATTACATCAGCTTGGATGTTTAAAGGCCCCAGAACTCGACCTTCATCATTCTTCGCTCATAATTTAATAGTTCATTTAAAGCACCTCCTTAAATATAGAGGTGCTCAAGTCTGCACTTTAAAGGAGCCATGAAGAGAAAACACAAGTTTAGTTCATTAAAAAGATTGCTTCATTAGAATCATACTGACACCACTTTTAACGTAAACTTCGCTCAAATAAGCTACATAACTACGAAAAAAAGGAATGGCCATGCGACCGACTAGCTCATTTCCCCTAACAGAAACTATGTTGTCATACCAGCCAGCTCTGCGATGGGCGGAGGCCCGCAAAAGCAAACGCCAATTAAATGGCAGAGCTTATATCCTCGCCGATCGAGCCATTTGTGCTTAAATTTAGGGCACATTCTTTTTAAATGGTGGGACAAACAGTGGAAGTTACGAAAGCACACGTAAACATAGAAGTACGGATGCGTACTGCTGTTGGTACTGCGCGCACTATGCTTGGTTTAGCTGCACAGGACTGCGGGGCCTTGGGGTTGTCTCAGACGACACTTGCCGATCGATGCAAGAAGCTGTGTCTTACGCGACCATATTTGTCGAGCGAACACTATGTTTCACGAAACGATTATTTTCTCCCTGAACAAAATAAGCGACGTTTAAATACGATCAAAAAGAATTACACCATCTTCCCGTGGGGAACCCTGATAAGGATGCGAAGCATCATGAGGGTTCCGTGTGGTTCCGTTGTGCTGCCGTTATGTTGAGTGATCTGGTGTTTAGTAGCACCAGAAGGAATTCCGCGACCGGGTCCACACCGGTGGCAAAGGCACGCAAGTGCTGTTGTGTTACGGTGAGTAGGCGGTGGTTCTCGAGGCGCCGCATCTCGTCCATCATGTTCTTGTAGATTTTGTCGTCTCTGTGGTAGAATCGGTAGTCTCCGTCAGCGTTGGTGAGGTAAAGGTTGTTGACGTTGGTGCACGGGCTGAGAGCAACGTACGCGACGTCCTCTTTGCAGCTTTGTCTTCTTCTCCTTCTTCTTTTTCAGCGGTTCTCCTACGGGGAGATGACAACGGAGTTTGAACGCGAAGCTATCTCGTGATGGATTCTTGGGTTGGCCAATCCCTAGGGGCATCCTGCCACAATCATCATCAGAGGCGCTGCGGACGGGGCACGGACGCAAGACATCCCCCCAAGCGAGCAAGAGATGCTTCGCATCTAAAACAAACCAAAGGCAGAACACTGCTTGCCAGGGTATGGTGGCGCCATCTATGTTCACCAACGGTAAACAAGGCTTCCAATCGGCGTGCAGAGCGGTCGGTTACCGTGCTGTCATGGCAAGGACCACGAAAAAGCACGATATAGCGCAAAAATAAAAATTTTAACCTTAAATAATTAATTTCTCAATGAATAAAGCATCGTTCGCATTCGAACAGGTGCTGGGGGTGCTGTAAAACACAAAATATTTCGAAAAAAAACAACTTGTATTTTGTCTTCATGGCTCCTATAAAGTTCCGTACGTTGCAGCACCAAGCCTGCTTCATCGATGAATGGTGCATGAATACAAAATGAAGTTTTATTTCACCATATTTTGTTATAATGTATTATAGCTAATAAAAAGCAACACATTAGCGGTGTCCAAACCAATAGCACTCCTTGAGAGTGAAACATTCGCGTTTCTTTCTTTCTTTTTTTCTTTCTAGGCTATACTATCATCTTTACTATCATTTGTGGTGGCCTGAGGTGCACTTTAAATCTAACACCTCATACTTAGAAAGCTATTCGTACAGTATGTGGAAGTGTGTTAAAGTAGATCAAAACAATGCAGCTGTTTCCGCTAACTACCTGCAGAAGATCAGCACGACTGCTTTTACGGCCTTTTAATATTTGATTTATAGGCCAATGGTCCTTAATATGTACCATTATTCTTGTTTAAATACGCCGCTGTTACGCTGATTTTATTGCTTGCACAAAATTATTTGTATGAGAATTGTCTGTAGAATTCGCCACCCCGAAATCTTCACTGTGGGGCTACGGTTTGTGGTTTTTGATTGGTACGCTGTAAACGTAAGACCAATTATGTTTCGCGCTCATTGTAACATGCTGCCTACTACCTATATTTTGAGAAGAAAGTTAACATAATCGCAGTGTCACGTCCCCAAAATTCAGAGCCGCTATTATTCCCAATCATTGTTTTGAAGTAAGTAAATTTAAAAGTCCCCGTATTCCAACGTGTTGATTCCCACTTAACAGACCGTGATCAGTATCTACGTGCGGAAGAAAGAAAAAGCTTCACCATCCCTTCCAAAAGATAGTTTAAAAAAGCAAGAAAGCTACGTCCGATCCAAGGAAAGTGCGTCCAATCGGTCATCCAACCTTTATAGGCCCAAATCGAAAACGAATAATTAACGCCATGCGACCATTTTTCGCGCACTAAGTAAAACGCATCTACGAACGATGTAAATGCATGCCGATACGTTGTTTATAACATAAAGGTGTACTATTGTACCCCTTCTTCATGGTCGATGCGTGTACTGTCCTATCTATAACCGTTCTTTTTTCGCGATTTTCAAGAAACCCTTCTGACCCAATGGAAGCCCGGTGTTACGCACGCGCCGTGTATCCAGAGATCTTATCAGAGCTTTCCGGTCGACCAACCTGTCTATGGGAAATGAGTTAGTTTTTTACAGGATTCCATCGGTCCCACTAAACAAGCTGTTGCTCTAAAAACTGGAATGTGCTTCTTTACGTCTTTACCCCCTTCCTTCAAGCAATTTCTTTGTTCAAACCAATTATAAAATAAACTATATAAACTAATTAAAAGCCAAATATAAACTAAGTAAAGCATTGAGACATTTTGTATTGCGTAAGTGTTTGCTATTGTTGGCATATTTACCCCTTAAGTTTGGTTTCTCAAACTTTATTTTTATAGTCTTTAAAAGCGACCTTAGGATACCTTTGCGCCACCTTTAACTTATTTGAATTTGAAAGTTTACCCGCATTACGAGGCACTCCCGTTGAAACCCTGTGTGGCGGTGGTAGGCATGAATTCTTGCGATGTTATTTTTCGTGGACAATGAAGGTTATTACGAAATAATTAACAGGCCCTGCTGTTTACACAGAGAGTGTTACACACGCTTTTTTTTCCTGTATTTGCAGCAATGCAGCTTTACAAGGCTATGGCACTCTTTCTTCCCATGTGTGGTACTTTTACTGCTTCCAACTGCGAAATAACTGGGAACCCATGGGACTGTAGCTATATCAACGATAGGTGCGTAGCAAAACCACGCATTGTACTTGAACCTGACTTTATGTGTTATTCCTTCTTTTGTTATTTTTTCAACATGCCTTATGTACTACAGTCAATCGCACTATGTCAATGAAGCCGCATGGTGTCATTAGGTTTTTATGTTTATCGACTGCAATCTTGAGTGTCTTCTTAGCCGCCGTACTGCTGTTTTTAAGGCGAAAGCCTTGGACCTCTATGCTTCATGAGAAATCGTTGTGAGGTACAAAAAAAATTCACGCATCTCCACGAAGTAAAGCATGACGAGTGGGCGGAGCACTGATGGTCGTTCTTACCGTAAATCACATGTGGCATTGCCCACTCGCGCATGTAAATGAGTGACAACGTGTCTGTACAATCATCGCCTCCTGTATTTATACAGGAGGCAATGGTACAATATATACAATTCCAATCCATTATTATTGATAATATTATTCCAGTCAATATTGACGCATTGGGAATTGAAACACGTCCAACCAACCTGACTGGTAATCTCGCAATCGCGGGTGGGCTGGCATCGCGAGGATTGGATAGAACGGACAGCCTATAAGGCGGGAAACTTCAAATAAATGGCGTCGAGGCGGGCCAAGCGTTCTCGATGACTTCGTTATGCAGGAAGCCCGCAGATCAAATCAGACGCAGAAGATTTATTAGAGAACTCAATTCCTACCCTACTTTAGACATAGCGTTATGTGTGTTTTTCCGACTGTGCAAAATAATTTGTGACGCTAAACTGACACGCTAAGAACCAGTTTATAACCGAAGAGCTGCTTAATCAAGCTCTTGTTCGTCCATCCATGACCCCAAGTACCGAGCACACGTCAGCGCGCGCATCGTGACGAGCGCCCGGCGTCGTCCAACTCCACCTTCGAGAACACTCGGGCCAGAGCTTGTGGCGTGATCACTCGCGTGCTCTTCTCTCCGCCAGTTCACGCCCTGTTCGTGGAGCCGGTTGCTGCTGATTCTAGCGCGTGCTAACGCGGTCCGCTTTTGGGAGAGATGTGAAAGACTCCGGACAAAACAATCCATGCCTGCCAGTCATAGAGATCTTTCAGCGGCAAGTTCAGAAATGCATGTGATTTGCAATTGCTTGGCCTCCGACGAAGGCAGAGGGGCAACCAACTCAGCTGTTTCTCCTGCCTTGCACCACAAGTGAAGCTGCGGAAATTTTTTTTAAAGGGACCCTGCCACACTTTCGATAAGCTCTTTCACTCTTTCCTTCGCGTCTGGAGCCACTGCGAAAGCTATAGTAATCGCCAGCACGGAGCGCCACTGCGTAATTTGCTCGTCACACCCGATACGCCTTCCACTTCTGCTTTGTTTTCGCAGCTAATTTTTACAGTTGCTATCGAAAAGCGCTCATTGCTGCAATTGAAGGAAAATCGCCCACCAGCCGCTACATAGCCTTAGTGACGTGAAGCCGTTGAAGAACGCCGATACAGGGAAAGAGAAAAAAATCTCTTGAGCGAGTTTACAAGTTATCTGATGCGCACAGAGCAGTAGTTTTTGGCTTGTATACTTTGCAACCCCCTAATTTAAGTACTGTGTGTGTTGGGTGACTACGTTTTGCAATCATTTAGGATTTCAAAAAAAGTTAAAAAAAGTGTGACAGGGTCCCGTTAAAGGGAAGCCTTAGTGTCCTCACTAATGCCGTTGTACGCCAACACGTTGTGCAGGAAAGCCAACTTTTTCTGACGATGAAGATGACTGATTGTGGGTCAAGTTAGTGAAAAAACGGTTTCCGTGGCCGTAATAGAACCTGCGTCTATCCGATTGCTTCATTTCGACACGGTCGATGACAACGCCAAGCAGCAGGCACCGATTCGTCCCGTAAAGCCCAGATCCAAACGTTAGGAGTGCACACCCAAGAGTTTGTGTGGGTATGCTAGCAAAGTGGTGCGCGCCTACAGAGTGACACATTTTCGCAGTGTAGAATTGGCCAACCAAATAATCCATCACGAGGAACCTTCGCTTTCCACCATTCTCGTGGTTAGACGGAAAGGTGCAGGATTTTTTTCTCTTGCGGAAAGTCAACTATATTGAGTATAAGCTTTCCCGTTTAGGAAACGGGGCACAATAAGAAAGTACTGCTAATCCAATCTCATTGAACGTCTTTTTCAGCTCGGCCCTCGTTGATCTGGTGGTCTTCCCAACGAATGAACGAATCACGCCACAGCAGTTGGGAGAAATGAGGAGGAAGACACGAGTTTGTTTACCGCCGCCCTGCAGTCACATAAAAGCATATTCTGCTTTTCTTCCTTTGACCGACGACCATTTGACATACATGTTCTACCTGCACATGAAATCACCGGTATAGAATTGTATTTTTTACTGTGTTTTCTGTACAAAGCCACGCTTGTGCGTAGTTAGAAATAGCTACACCAAGTACACCAAATACCAAATACCCCACCTGTCGTACCGGTCTCCGCGTGGGCTCGTAGCTAGATTCTACTTCCGGCCACCGTGGTGATCGGACGCAGGATGCAGGGCTCCCACGGAGCGGTTTTCAGCGGTCCATCCGGCCGCGGTACCAGGAATGAAGAAGCCGGCCAGGATTATTCTGTTGTTTTGCCTGCACTACCTACAGGGTCAGTTGTTTTAAATACTGTTTTTTTACATGCCGATGTGAAGGGGCGGCCCTACTGGGTTGAAGATTTCAGGGATGCCCTGCTGCAACAAGGCTTGTTCGGCGGCGTGATAGCGCTCGGCGCTTATCAAATGAACCACATTTGGGCCGTCACATTTGCAAGCGCCGAAGCTACAAAAAAGATGGTGGGCGTGGCGGAGATGACTGTGAAGGGGCGGCGGTGCCTGGTCATTGACCCGGGCAACAGAGACCTGCGCATCAAGCTGCACTAGATCCTGCACAACGTTCCCGACGAAGAAGTAAAGGTAGCGTTTGCACCTTTTGGGCGAGTTACCGAAGTAACGAAGGAAAAGTGGAGGGTGGACGGGTGCAGCAAGCAGTCCACCATGACGCGCGTGGCGGTTCTGAAGCTTAATGTGGGCGTTAAGCCCGAGGACATCCCGCATCAGCTGCGTATTGCCGGGGACTTGGCACTCGTCGTTGTTCCAGGGAGACCTCCGAAGTGCCTGAGGTGCCAACGCGAGGGGCACGTCCGGAGGGAGTGTCGGGTACCCAAGTGCAACACTTGTCGGCGGTTTGGGCACGAATGTGCCGACTGTGTGAAGACGTATGCGGCAGTGGCCACGAATGTTGCCAAGGAGGATGGCTCGGAGATGATTATGGACGAGGAAGACTCCGAGGAAGCAGCCGGAGTTAAATGCAAGAGCACGGAAGCCGAGAGCACGGTGGAGCCACCGCCCGAAAAAGGTGAAGGCGGGAATCCAGGAAGTGTCGAGTCGCCGAGTCGTCTCGAGCAGAGCCCTGGGAAGGGCACGTCTATCAAGGATGGTGCAACGACAGCTGGTGTGACAGTGTCAACTGCTACGCCAACTTTGGAAGGGGAAGCGAGCGACGAGGAAATGGCTAACGCCGCTAGTGGTGTGAGAAAACGCAGTAGTAGTGAGTCAAACAGCCAAAGTGAAAACGTGGAGGGGCTCCCGCTTAAAGCAACGTCACTACGAAGGGCAACGCTCAGGCCGAAGCCGAACGTTTCGACTGAACGTGTTCCTAGGTCAGCGAAAACTTGAAAGTGCTGTGTGAAGGGGGTGTGCGAAGAACGTTTCAGGCACGGCAGGCCAACTCGTACGCACTGGACGACCACATCAGCTCTTCATTGAAACGTGGAGTGCTTCAGAGTAAGCGATGTATTTTCGAAACTAGGCTCTCCGTGTGGTTCTCACTTCGACAAAAGTAACTTTTAAAAAACCACTCCACGTAGGCACGCTCAACGTCAGGGGGCTAGGAGAGAGGCGAAAGCAATGCCAACTGAAACGGTTGCTAAATGAAAATGAAATCGACGTGCTAGCAATACAAGAAACAAAAATTGAAAGTGAGAACCGCACTGACAGCTTTGTTAAACAGTTTGGAAATATTTACAGTGTCTGCGTCAGCAATGCAGTAGGGGCTTCTGCGGGGTGTTGTGTTTTGTTGAAAAATTCAACGAATCTGAGTGTAGAAAACGTGATTTCCTGTGAGTCAGGAAGGCTTGTCTTGTGTGATTTTACGTTTGTAGATGTAGCGTTTCGTTTATATGCGTTTATGCCCCAAATAGAGTACGGGGCAGACTTGAATTTTTCCAATCAATCAGGGGGTACTTGGGGTGTGATAAAAACGTGTTGCTACTAGGAGATTTTAACTGCGTCTGCACGAGTGAAGACAAAAGTGGTGGCACACCGTTTATAGACGAAAGTACGAAAGTGTTGGTAGAGCTCATTGAGGAATACGAGCTTATGGACATCGGTCAGTTCGCCCCACCTTCTAGATGCCTGCGTTTCACGCACTTTCAGGGATCAAGTCATGCGCGCCTCGACCGGGCATATGCGTCGTTGGAAGTGGCCGAGGAATGTAACTCGTATTCGGTAGAAAATGTTTCTTTCAGTGATCATTGCTTGGTTTCGTTCACGATTGGGATGCGAAAAGAGAAAGCGAACAAGTTTAACTGGGATTTATGGAAATTAAACGCAAGACTACTGAATGACCCTGTATTTTGCGATAGAGTGGATGTTAGTTTGATTAAACACTTGGAAGATTACGACACTGACAGGGGCACTAAGTGGGAGCTTTTTAAGCAAGAAGTTAAAATAGAAGCAGTAGAAAGAGCAAGCGTGCTAAAAAAGTTCGAAAGAAGAACAGTGGAAAAACTGCGCTCTAACTTGACACAGTTGCTGAAACTGGAAAGCGACATGCCAGGTTGTTTAAGGAAGATATCTCGGAGATAAAAAGTAAGCTGGAAGCAATAGACAAGATCAGGTTTGAAGGGGCGATTGTACGCGCACGCGCAGAAAGGTTTCTGGCCGGAGAGCAGCCAACAAGGCGGGCGCTTTGCGACGAAACGCGGTATGCCAGAAAGAGCGATATTGAGAGCATAATGTATCGTGGTCGATTGACTGAAGATAAAACATGCATACAAAATGCGTTTGTCGAGCATTACACCCAGCTGTTTGGTCCCAGCTCACCTACAATGGACGAGTTCGAAGAAACGTTTCTACCCCTGCTTCCACGGCTCGATTCGGAAGTTATACGCACTTTAGAAGAACCGATATCATTTGCGGAAATAGAGAACGCAATAGCTGAATTACAAACTAGCAAAACACCTGGGCCAGACGGGCTAATAGCTGAGTTTTACACGAAACACTGCGGGAAAATTTGCCCTTTTTTGTATGCTGTATTTAAAGAGGCGTATGAGAGGCAATCCCTTCCGCCGTCATTTTCAAGGACACATACGGTGTTAATACTGAAATCCGAGGACATCGTAAAGCTGCAGTCAGTGTCAGGTTACAGGCCAATAACACTGGCTAATGTTGATTACAAAATTTTAATTAAAGTACTTGCGAAACGTTTGCAAACAGTAATCAAGACCATAGTGGGGCCGCACCAGACGTGTGGTATCCGCGGGAGGAGCATTGTGACCAATGCTCACGAGGCGCGGAGCGTTTTACAGTGTTGCGAAATGTTATTCAGAAAAGTAGAAGTATTCGACTTCGAAAAGGCCTTTGACCGGGTTTGTCACAAGGTTGTAATCTGTGTTCATAAACATGTAAACCTTGGTGAGGTGGTGATAAAGGGAGTTTCCATGGCCTATAGCAACTGCTTTACGCAGTTAATTATTAACAAAAGCGTCACTGAGCGAATTCCTGTTTTGTCTTCTGTTAGGCAGGGCTGTCCAATTAGCCCCCTTCTTTTTTCAATATTTCTTGAACCTTTCTGTCTGAAGATTCTGCATAGTCAGGACATTCATGGCTTTCAGTTGCACTCAAGTGAGGTGCGTCTTCTTGCATACGCAGATGATGTTGCTTTGTTTTGTGTTGACAAGAGAAGTGTGGGTAGTGCAGTAGCAGCCACCAAAGAATTCTGCTCCGTCACTGGCAGCTCGGTGAACTGGGAAAAGTGCACGGGTTATTGGCACGGGGAATGGAGCTCGACGCCAGACGTATTTGAAAACGTATCGTGGACGGTCATACCATCGCGCTATCTCGGTGTGCCGCTGGACTGCTATCAGGACACCAATTCATACTGGCAGGAGGAGACAAAAAAATTGCGGGGAAAGCCAATCAAATGGGGAGGCAGGGCTTTGTCTATTTTTGCACGGGCAAGTGTATGCAATCTGTTCTTTCTCGCGAAACTATGGTACGTGATGCAGGTGCTGCACTGTTCACGATTGCACGTGCAAAAGATACACGGAGTGTGCGCTGTATTTGTGTGGGGATCCACGTGGGAGCGAATGAGCAGGATTTATCTTTTTCGTAGAGTTAAGGAAGGAGGGTTAGGTCTGTCACACATTTTTGTGCGGCAAATTGTGAATAGGTTTCTGTTTTTGAGGGACACCACAGACCCATTTCTCCGTACTTTCCTACAAGTGGCACTGGTGAAAGAGCTTCCCGAATACATTGTATCGTCAAGTGATGATGTTTGTTGTGTGGTAAAAGGGTACCTGAAAGAAGTGGTGCTTGCTGTCAGATTTCTGGGTGCACGTTTTTCGTTTGAATATCTGTCAACGGTTGAAAGGAAACCTTTAATCATGCACCTGAAAGAGATGCTGTTCCCTGTGCCGTTGTATCGGGCATTGTACAATCTGGGCCTTGGCCAGGATGTTCTTTGCCGTGTTAAGAAGATGGTTGTCCCGGCCTCAGTGAAGACGTTCTTTTTTAAATTACATACAGAAACCCTCCCAGTTAAAACATGGATGGAAGGAAAAGGATTGTTTGTACCTTGGCCAACTAATTGCCTCCTCTGTCAGAAACCAGAGACAATAGAGCACGTCTTCATTGAGTGTTGGGACGCCATCTTTTTTTGGGACGTCCTGCAGAGGACGTTAAAGAAAGAGTTCCCACTCACATCGCATGGTATCCGGTTTCTTTCAGTAGAAGCCCTAAATGGCTTACTATGTGACCTTGTCATGCTGTTAGGCCTGTACGCAATATGGCGAAGTCGAATGGCTGTAAGGCACTCCGATGTAGATGCGAAGACTGTGTCTCAGTATTTTGCAGAGAACGTTAAGTTACTCCACAAAGTGTACGAGATGCAATGTATAGAAACCGAGTGGCTGCATGATTTTGGGAACCTTGCAAGTTTTGGCGTTTTTAGCAGTTTTCCCCAGCCAAAGTCTGGCCGGTGGGTTTTAAACCGATAATAGTGTGTAAACCTAGAAAATACAGGAAATAAATAAAGAAAAAGTGGGCTCGTAGCTAAATCGGAAAGACAACGAGCTCTCCCTCTGTAACTCTATTAGTTCCAGGTTCGATTCCTGGCGGTACCAGTTTAATTCTTTTATTTGTTCGCGGAAGTTTTCTGATGACACCAATGGTCGAAAAAGAAAACTTTGGGGGTAGAGGTAAAAAGCTTTGCTTTAAAAGACAAAGTTGGTTGATTTTCACAATTCGCTGAACTGATCCCGCATTGTTGTGCTGTATTTCTTCATGACTCGAACTGCGTACACTGCGCCTGCCTCCCATGCTACCTGTATCAACTGTGAAGTACTTAGGCGTACTTTTTGATTGCGGCCTCTCCTGGAACAGCCATGCTGCATTTATTTGTGCAAAGCTTCGAAAAGTGTCCTGTCTATTATACTCTGTAAAATCCCTCTGCCCGGTATATGTGCGCAAAAAAAATTGTTCCCGCATTGGTTTACAGTGTTGTGTGGTATGGCGTATGTTTTATTTTAGTTCATTTTTTTTCGAAAAAACAAGATTGACGCCTTTCTCAAATCTATACTGAAGTCTGTTATTTACGGCGTGCAACGGGATACCAGTGTGAGCATTTTCTGCTTTTCCGTATGCGTAAATTCTCGCACCTTTTCAAGCAGACTGTAGTGCTTAATTATGTTTGCACAAATGAGTTTTCCTCAGCCTATATTCTTGTACGTCAACTTCGCGCGCGGTTAAGCATTTTTGTACCATGGGTGCGCTCTAGATATGGCGAACGTCTTCGCATTTACTATTTCCCCTCGCGTCTAAATACTTTACCGGATGAAGTCTTTTCGTAAAGCAGCCGTAACCAAATAAAGTGTGCACTGTTTGAATTGTAAAACTTGGTTTCGCATTATTGGACCAATGGTTTTGTATGATTGAATTTATGATTCAAACACATTGTTTTCAATAAATAGATTAAAATTATTTCTTTGTACTACGTGTTTTTTCTGCGATGCCGATCCCCCTCCCTGGGGATGCGGCGCCTTATGTGTTTAAGTATGTGTACTGAGCCCAAGCTGAACTAGGCATACGTGAACCTCTGCGTGAACGGCATACTTGATGAAAGGCACAGTCCAGGAACCGGAATTGCAAAGACATTAGACGAGTCAAGAATGTAACGGTTTACTTCGTTTTTATACCATCACCTTAAGCACCCCACTGAAGCTATAGTATACGAACTGAAAAAATACGGCCCCGTGTACTATCTTAAAGGGCTGCGCAGTTTTCAAGTTCCCTTAAGGATTTGGTTCCAGGTTCAGCTTAAGGTTCTGCTGATGTGGTAACTGCGGCTCCCAATTCGGGTATTGATTCGGTTTTGGAAAACGCAGCTCGAGAACCGCTTTTGGTAGCCTTCCCGACATCCCCCTTTCTACTTAAAAGTTCCAAAATCCTGTTTCGGGGTAATAATACAAAACGGGCAAGTTGGTATGCACTCGCCGTACTGCAAACAGCGCGAAACTGGCGAAACATGGACATGAAGAAGGCACATAAAAAGACAGGCATTATCGTCGACGTAGCACGGTTTGTAATACAGTGATCTGGTATACATGGAATGTATACCAGATCATTGTAATGTATCAGTGTTAAAATATCTTGAAAGTATCACTGTTAAATGTATCTTGAAAGGTCTTGATTGTTGGCTCGTCGGTTGATGACGTACGAAGGAATAAGTTTGCACCAAAGACGAGGACGAAATAGAGAGACAAGACGAGCGCAACTCCCCAGTTCATTTTGCATAAAATAACCATGAACATATACACCTCCCGCCGGTATCACCCCGAATCCTATCAACAGCCACACCACCCAATTCGGCGTAACAAGAATCACAGTGAAATACAACAAACAAAACAAACAGTGTACGTGTCTTTCAAAATCAACACGTGTGGCACTTAAAATCAAAGATGAAAGCATAAAATCAGGAACCAAACACCACTAAGAATAAAATGATAACAGTAATGGGAAAATCAAAGTGGTGAACAACACACAGGTTGCGTTTTCAAGACTTATCAGAACCTAAAACATTTAGATCAAACTTATATACTACACACGCCTTTTTTAAAATCAACACGGGACAAACCTAACACAAATGATGAAAGAATAAAAGCATAAAATCAGAGCCAAAAGGCATAAAACAACTAAAATAGAATAATAACAGGGCTGGGAGAATGGAACTGTTGACCAACACCGAGGGTGCGTATGAAGTTCTAAGAAGTTAACTTTGTCGGTGGGAGGGTTACCAAGGGCGTGCTGACACAGTCATCCCCATAGTCTCTAATTCTGTAGGCTTCAATCATTTTTCTTTCGGTTTGATCTTTGGCTCGTGCTAGGAATTCGGTGCCGGTAGGAGTTATATATGTGTGTTGCTATTTCATACGTGATAAAGGTTGAAGTTGCGCTCGTCTTTTCCTCTCTATCTTCGTCCTTGTCTTTCGCGCAAACGTATTCCTTCGTATGTATCTCGAAAGGTTAAAGCATGCGGGCGTGCATACTTGAGTCCGTGCGTAGGTTTGTGCACATGTGTGTGCTCATAAAGAACACCATTTGAAAGAAAAACTGTGAACTGGTATGTTCGGAAACCTACGTGTACGTTTCGGAATACAGCTCTGACTGCACGTTCTAAGACGACAAACATGCAGTGCAGTCACGGCGTATTTAGCATGGGTGCCTTGGCAGGTTCTAGAGATAGGAAACGGTACGCTATTTTGCACGCACCCCGTATATAGTGCACACAATCCTGCCCGGCGACTTGAAACTAGATAGAAAATTCCTCTATTTGACCCTTGCGAAATAGCTTCCATTTTTCAGTACACGAGGAACCTTGTACATGAATTCCTCTTCGCAGTTGAGTGCTTGGGCGACCTTCCCAGCCTCTGCGAAGAAATATCCACAGTTTCTTTTGGCCTTTTCGCACACCTTAATCAGGACCCATCCTTCTTGAAACGACGCATTTCTTAAACAGATTTATTTTACCCAACTCGTCATGCTTGACCTTTTAGAACGCCTGATGTAGATTTCAACACACGAAAAACTAAACTTTCATAAAAACAAGACTTCTTGCCAGAAGCACATGCTGTGTGACACTTGTTGACGCTGATAAACATTCCTTACGCGTTTTCTTAAAATGGTAGAGGTCGTTTGACTAAGTGCATACACAAAGACGTATCTGATGACCAGCAGTACGCGAGGGATACAATGATGTATTGTCACCTCAACGGCTGTCGAAAAACGACCGACGGCTTTGGCATGCTTGATGTAACCACAGATGGCCAAAGTTGAAACAGAAAAGACTCTTGCATCAACAAAGTTCCGTCGGCGAAGGATAGGCTGAAGTCCGCCCCCATCGGAGACAACGGAAAGAAAACGCTACTTCAGCTTCCCCGCAGGTGAACGCAGGTAGGTTTGATTTTGTGCATTCCAGTATCAACACCGGAGAGCATCAGTGTACGTCATTCCTTTTAAAATTGTCAAATGTTTCTATTATGTACCAGTGACACGTGACCAGTATACATGGCGGTCTGTTGCTTGTTGCCGTGGTGATATAGCGATGTCGTGTAACGGAAACGAAAAAAATGACCTGAAAGAAAAATAAAACTTCAGGGAAGCTTGCACTGATGCAAACTACTTTAGTAGCGGGAGAGTATTGCCGGACACGGACAAGTTTTAGTATTAGTTATTGTTGGCATAGTGGCGGTGCTAGTTATCGCCGTGACATGCATCGAAGAGGTCATCGTCTTCGTCACGAAGAGTGCTGTACACGAAGTCTTCCTCAGCATTGTAGACTTCCTCCAGCTCTTCGTCATCGACTCGACGCAGCAGCGGGGGGATGTCCAAGTCGTCCCGGGAAGGACTGGCACACTCGTAGCCATGTCCCCAGTTATCTAGGGTTTGACGTGCCGACGCAACGCAGGCGATAAGGCGTGCCGCAGTGGAGGGCTCCGGATTAATTTTGAACACCTGGGGATCTTTAACGCGTGCCAAAATATCGTACACACGGACGTTTTTGCTTTTCGCCCCCATCAGAACAGCGACCGCCGCGGCCGGGAATCGAAGCTGCGACCTCGTGCACAGCAGCGCAACGCCTTAACCACTGAGTGACCGCGGCGGGTATGTCTCCAATTATCCATAAGGGCTCCTAAAGAATGCGGCGGCCGCGGTGACCTCTCCTAAGCACGGTGTCTTTTCAGCTTTAGCTTTAGCGCTGAAGTTTTCTTTCTTTTACATTCGCGGTAGCACTTGACGACAGCGCTGTAGTATTTTTTCGCTAAAGCCACTGCACGAGCCGGGGACTCCGAGGTCGCAACGATTCACGCGCTGAGGAGCGCTGGACATTTTCTTGGTATTCGTTTGTGGTTGGCGGGAGAGGAAAAGGAAAGGAAAGGCACTGGGAATATGTGTAGCTGAGCTCACCTGCATACAACCCAGTGCAGGGGAAGGGAAGTAAAGGGGAAGTGACAGGATAAAGTGGAGAGTGACAGATGGAGAGAGAGAAAAAAAGGTACAAAGAGACCTAGAGTCAGGCAGTCATCCCTTAAAGAGTCATTCCTAGAAAGCTGTCAGTCCGGGCACATGAGTTCGGGCACTGCTCTCGGGGCTACAGCCGCTGCGTGAGGCCGGTCTTCTCCAGGTAATGGAGCAGATGGGCGAAGACTTCCCGTTGGGTTGCGCAGGCCCCTTGGGGAACAGAAGGTCCTCCATGCCGGCGCTGGGAAGGCCTCGACGCTGGAGCGCTCAGTGGAGCTCTGCTTTCGGGCCCGCGTAGTGGGGGCAGAAGCAGAGTAGGTGCTCCAGCGTCTCTGGTTCCGGGCAGTACGCACATGTGGGAGAGTCCTTTCGCCCGTGTCGGTGCATTCGCTCGCCACATTGCAGCAGTCGAGCCGCATGCGGAGAAGCAGGCAGCGGGCATCCCGAGTGTCGGGGTGCATCGCCTGCACCATGTGGGCCAGGGCGGTGCGGGCCTCGTCGAAGGCGGTGACGCCTTGGGAAACTGGGGTGCCCTCCTGGGGGTCCTCCCTGGCTCGGGCGTCGGCGTCCTTGTTGCCCCGGATTCCACTGTGGCCCGGCAGCCAGTGGATCCGCAGGCCGCAGCCCCGAGAGGCCACAGTGTGCAGCTTGGCTGCAAGGGAGTGCTCTGGGTAGCCGCTGCTGTTTAGTAAGCTGGTCGGCCGCGTGCAGCCGCAGCAGGACACTCCTGGAGTCAGTGAGGATGACAGCCCCGGTGTGGTTCTGGGGCCCCTTCTTGCGGAGGAGGTCGGCGGCCGGGTGCAGCGCTGCGAGCTCCGCCCGTGTGGAAGAAGTAGGGAAAAGCAAGCGGGAGGCCCGGCTGGCTCCCAGCTCAGGCACCACGCACGCAGCCGCCCCCTCACACGTGCTGTGCTTTACGGAGCCGTCCGTGAAGAGATGAAGGTAGCTGCTCAGCTCGTCCTGCAGCAGGGCGGCCGCCTCGTGGCGGATGGTCTGGGGCGGTGTGGTCCGCATGTTGCGGACCCCGTGGAGGGTCGTGGTAATCTGCAGGTCCCCGGCGTCTGGTGACAGCGGCTCCAGGCGGGGTCGGATCAGCATCTCAATCCCCTTCTTAAAGATAGTGAGCAGCGATCCCATGTGCGAGTTCGGTCGGCTACATAACCTCTGCAGGAGCGCAGCCCCGTCGCGTGCGGTCACCAGGCACTGTATGTGCCGCAGCCCCATCTGCAAGGCCCGCATGTCGATGGGCCAGGTGTCCGCCTCGGTGCAAGTGCCCGCCACCGGGAACGTGGAGGGGAGCCCAGGCAGAGGCGAATGTCACAGCGCTGGTCGATCTCCAACTCCTGCCAGCGTCGAGGTCCCAGGTAGGTGAGTGGAAGCGAGTACAGCACAGCTGCGGAGGCCATGCCGTGGAACACGCGCTGCGCCACCTGCTGCTAACAGCCATTGCCTCGTGCCAGAAGCTGCCGCACCCCTTGGAGCACCCGCTCGCTACGTGCCCGGACGCCTTTGACAGCCGGCAGTCATGTGAGCCGGCAGTCGAGGAGCAGCCCCAGGTACTTCACGGTCAGCCGCCAGGGAAGAGGCCGTCCGTTGAGTGTGATGGGCGGTGTTGCACGTCGAGCCCTGCATGCTCCCGGGTGTAGTATAAGGGCCTGCGTTTTGGCCTCCGACCCGCCCGACGAAGTAACTCCGACGACATGAAAAGAAATCACCGGTTTATTACGGGAAAACAAAGATGAAAAGCAAAAGAAAAATATGTTTTCAGCCACTAAAAATCGCGTACATCAAGGGAGCGCGTAAAGCGCGCACATTGGCCATTGCGGCAAGGAAGGCGTTGCCCGCCCACCAAGTCACAGCATACTACAGCTTATTCACGACGGTGTGTTCGTTGTCTTGGGCCTCGGTCCGGTGATGAGCGTCCACCATGAACGTTGGCTGCCTTTTCCTGTTCCGGGCGTCGTGGTTGTGATTCGCCGCCCCACCATCGCTCCCTTCTGCCACCCGCGGCCGCATCTGTTCTCGCGTGGGGTGGTGGTGATTGATAAACAAAGGAGGGAAGAGAAAAGGCCTGGGGATATTGTTGAACTCAACGGGGAGTTCACCCTCATACAACCCAGTCCAGAGAAAGGGATTGGGGATTCAAGGATAGGAAGAGAGAAAGGGGAAGGGAAGAGTGGCAGGAGAGTGGTGGATAGTCCATATCGCGTTCGCTTTGTCCATGACTCGATGGCTACAAACGCAGCTCTAGTCCTGTTGTAACAAGGAAGTTGAGTAGGTGCTGGAAGACCTCCCGTTGGATGGCGCCCGGCCCCGTGGGGAACAGGAAGTCTTCTGGCTTGTGGCTAGACTACTCGACTACTCGGGCATCTGGATGCATGGCCTCCGCCACTCGTGCCAGGGTAGTCGTTGCCGCGTCAGATGGCACATGCTCTCGCGTGCCTACCGCGTGCACCCCTCCCCCCCCCCCCCCCCGTTTGCTTACCCGAGAGCCGCTTCTATGCGTCACCAGGTTCCTCTTCGTATGTCCAGGGTTTCATGGCTTGACACGCACTTCGTCCCCCTGCGTTCACTGCGCGCGCACTATGCACCGTCATCTCCACGCGCGGGGCACAGGACACGTGGGGGCTCGCGTGCCCACAACTTTGACTCTGGTTGCACGGGAGAAATCATCTTTAGTCATCTATCTTCTCGGAAAGTGGCTTTGATTTTTAACGAAACGCGCCAGAAAAATTGAGCAAGGACCTGTCGCCCACTGAACATATCAACCCCCCCAACCACAACGTGCCGAGCTATAGGGCGGCTGTGGTTGGCTACGTATTACTCCAAAAGAAAAGATGACGAAGTTCGCGAGAAACGTCAAAGATAGAAACAAGAAGCAGTGACAGTGCGACAGCGTGTAAGAGTTATTCATAGGGAACCGGCCAACGTCTGCGAAAAATTGCCACAGTTGAACCCTAACAAGTTGAAGAACAAGTACAATAGGAACTATTGTTCCTTGGCGTAGCTGGCAGCAAGGAAAATTTATCAAAGCGTAATTATTGCTGGTTTGCATGAGAAGACTCTGAACACCTTTTGAAAACACTCAGCAAGTTTTGATGATGCGACAATCATGATGCGTAAGTCGCGTAATCACACATAACAAATTGAATGTATAAATCGGAGGCTGCAGCGTGATACAAAAAAAAAGAATAAAAAAGTCTGCATAGGTGATTTTAGACGTCCGAAGTACGCTTACCTCCCAAAGAAACACATCCTAGCTCCTTGTAGTACGCAGAACAGCAACGCTCAATTCGGGCCCCGCAAATTTCGAGCAGGAAACGGGTCTACAACCTTGTCACATCATCTTCAGACAGTAAATCCCGCATTAAACAAATGGCAGTGTCAGACGCGATTGAATTACAATGCTTCATGTCCCGCTGCAGCTGCCCGGCCAAGAACGTTGGAACGCCATCAATTACATTCGCCAAATCCGTTGAACCAATAGGAAAGCCCCTCCATACCGCGTACGCCATACCTGGCACTTAAACAGAATAAAAAAAAAAACAAAATTTTAAATAATTATCCGCCAGGCCTACCAAACCACTTTTCCGTTGCCCTTCAAGACGTCGACATCAAACTTAGGCATGCATAACAGTTGGGACGAAGTACTAGAACCGCCCCACATCTCTGAAATATAGCGCATTACAATAACATATATGAGACGTGCGACCCTTCACAGATTGGAATAAAATTAAACCACCAACGAGATTATTCAGCACTATAAGCTGGGCAGGCGAACGTTTCCTCTTCCGCACGAGAAACTCTCCAATCCGCAGGCAGCCACACTCAGAATGTTGCAGACCAGGTCTTATCCTAGTCTATCCACTCTCAGCTTCTACACGGACACTTTTGAACCGGACTGCCCGGATTGTGGCGAACGTAGCAATCTAGATCATATGCTCTGGCGGTGTCCCTCACTTCGGGGCCCTCAACGCATAACCGAGGAAGAATGGCGCTCCGACTTGGAGAGCCCTGATCTAATGCACCAGCTAAGGGCCGTCCAGAGGGCCCACGACGCGGCGGTGAGGCTCGGCCTCCCCGTCCCCACGTGGGAGCGGCCCGCAGCGCTGCCGCCCTGAACGGCAGCAGTGCTCCTCAGGACATTCAATAAAGTTCATTGTCTGTCTGTCTGACCGACTGAGTATCAAGAAGCGGGGACATCGAAAGCTTTCTTTGGCACAATATTCTAGGCTTAGGTGCTGAAATAATAAATTGGTAACAATAATAATAAACTCAGCTCTAATTATTCTGTGGGTCTTTCCGAGCAATGTTGGTGGCTGTATTAATGCTTCAGCTCTGTCTACAAACTAAGGTCCCCCCGAATACTCCCCACCAGGAGTGTTAGAAGTAGCATTTGCTACAGCCATGCATTTTCATTTTTCATGGGTATCGAACTGCTGCAGCCAAATGGATTATATGCGCTGCCAATGCCATTTACAACCACTATTATTTGGAATACGGACTGAAAACGTGCAGTGCGGAGTGCAATGGCGTAAGTGCGATGTAAGGAAGCCAGCAGGCAGGAGTTGGAGGTCTGAGAGCACCCGATCGCTGAATGTGGATACGATAATCACGCACTGTTTTCAACATGACTGCGTTTATTTTTATGTACAGGAAATGTTTTACATTCGAAGCATCTCATTCTTTGAACTATTTAGACCTGTTGAGTGCCACTTTAAATCACAAGTGACGCTTTGGTTACAGGTCATCGAACTCAAACACCGGTGCGGTTCGGATGACTCATTTTTGTTCATTGAATCCCCGCATTTATTCCCTGAAATACCTCGAAACAATATGCCCATTAAGGAGACGGTTGCGTGCACTCCTGACTTCATTTCAATAATCTCTACAGGCCTTTTCCACGACACTGTTAGTGTGCAATAGCAAACAGTTACACAACATTGTTGTGTCAAACGCCTATTTTACTCGCTTTTTCTCTTCCGGTATTTGCAGTCATGCAGATTTGTAAAAGTCCTGCAGTCATTCTTCTCCTCTTTGGTATATTCGCTGTTTGCAAGTGTGGCGACAATGATCGCAAGTGGGACTGCAGCTATCTCAACAAAACGTAAGTCGCTGTACTACATCCCTAATGATTAATGTAGATAATTTCATTTGGAACTTCCTAAAATGGACGTTTGGGCGAGTTGGTGCATGTTCATGATAACAGAGCAAACAACAAGAGACGACAAGAAAAGGGCCCAAACACAGCGCCATGTTTCTGCCTTCTTCTTTTCATCTCGTACCGTTTGCGCTCTTACAATAAACTTGGATCCTGATTGAGTATATAAACAACAAAAAGCTACGCGAAATTCTTTACGATTGTGAACGCAAAGGTTGAAATGAACCATAGTATAAATCAAAGAGCTGTGCAGCCATGGGCAGTATACATACGCAATTTGTGAGCGAGAAAACCAGAAATGTGGCTCGCAGTATGCCCTGGAGCATGATTTGCGTTTTGCAAAGAAGGTAAACAATGCATAAATATTCTGCGAAATTTGTGCTAAAATGGACGCGCTCGATGGCGTAGACAATTAATGAAACAATAAAAATTCAGGCCAAAATATATTATTCTAGGCAGTAGAATTGTACGCTCACTGGCAGAAAAAAACGGATATGACGTAAACAGCCGTCCGTTTTTGTAGATACATCTGGTGTTGGAGTATGTTCAAAATTGAATTTCTGTTACTTAGTTTAAAGTTTAAGTATTTAGAGGCTTGCGAAAAGTTTGGAAACGAGAAATTATGAACTGAAAGTTTGTGGTTACGTCTTGTGGCAATGCGAAAGAAAGTTTGACACCCACCTTAATGCAGCCATACGGCTGCAAATGAAAGCAATATAGCTTTCTCAGAAACTTCGCAGTTGGAGCAAATTCGTCCTGGTCAAGCCGTATGACTGCATTTAGGTGGATGTAAAACTTTTAGATGCGACTGCATCTCATTCACTCGCCTTGTCCATGCAGCGTCGGCGTTATTGTCGTCCGCCCCTCCTTCATTCTCCTCGCCGCGCGAGCTGCTCTCTCCGCCGCTCAACCCCTCTCCTCTCCGATGCCCCTCTCTCGTCCACACCCCTCCCCCTACACTATAAAAAAAATAAGAGTTAGCGGCACCCGGTTTCGATCTCACGACCCTGTGGGCGGAACGCGAGGTACATGGATCTCTTAAAAAAATTAGACTGCGCCACAAAACCAAGACACAATGAAATGCTATGAACGCGCCTTATATCTTTGACTCGTTCGAACAACGTCAATAAGCTACTGATACAACGCATGATGGGGCAATGATTAACACTTGCAACAAAAGAAAAGAAGCTCCCACTTACAGCAACAATGATGGAGTAAAGGTCGTTGCGACAGCGAAGCCTCAAGCATACCACTTCGATAGATTGACCAAGATTGGCCAATAAAACGTAATAACAATCATAAAACATAATAATCATACGCGTTCCCGACACGTTTCACGCAATTTCAGAATCAATCCAACGGAAACACTAAGTGAACCCCACGATGCGTCGCATCTACACAGGGTTCCCCTCGCGGGGAGGTGGGCGCAATTTTTTCCTTCGCAGAAACTTGCGTCGCAGAAACTTCGCAGAAACTTGGGTATTTCCCCTAAACCTTGTTATCTGGTTGGTCTCCTGAAAATACTCCCATTCCGCCTCATGTTCTCGCCAGAACGGCAGCGTTTCTGTCTTGTCTTTTGAGGTGACTCAACTTTTTATGCAAGCTTCAAGTGTTACCTAAAGTATTTTGAATCTCCACGCCAAAGGAGAATGTGTGAAAAACATTCAGTTCCCTTCATTTGACCTAATTCATATCCTGATGCCCTTCCAACCTATGAAGAAGGATTACCAGTGACGCTGGGCGCAGCCCCAAGAGTGCCCAAAACAAGAGACGTTTCTTTGGGATTTATAACGGAACATACTTGCTAGCTAATTAGGTGAATCAAACTCGGAAGGACTAGAGTTTTATTCTAGGGGACGAACGTGGGGCTATCCGGTCCCCTCTCCTAGAAGCCCATGCACTGACAGCAGACGGAAGTTTCGCAACATTTACAACTTGTATGTAAACAAAGTAATTACGAAGAGTCTGTGAAACGATGTAATGTTAGAGTCACTTTAGCGGCCAACTACCATAGAATTCGTTTCGTGATAGTTGCGATAACCCAAGAGTTACAGCCGTTTTCTGCAATCATACTCCCCTCCGTAGACAGCTATCAGACGGGAATTTTCTAACATTTACAACTTCATCGAGAACTACCTAATTACGCCAAGAAAATGAAACTCCGCGTACTATTAAAGTATTCTTAGCGGCTTATTTCAGTGCATTGATTTTTTTTTCAAATATCTACACTAGACCAACAACTACAGATGATTTCACACTGGCTCTATATCGAGAGCGTGCGATTCTTTGACGACGCGACTTCCGTGGTTCGCTATATGGGGCACCGAGACATATATATACAGCTCCGCTGTAAAACAAGCGCCGGGCTGTACCTCGGGAAGTCCACGGCAAGTCTCGGGCTAACAATCGAAGAGCCCCAGTATAAGCTAAACTGGGCTAATACCTTTACTGGCGGCATGGCTCGTTATCTGCTGCGTTTTACTACCGCTTGTCGCCGCGAAGGTCGCGCACACTCTACCTTGCGCGCGTTGTTTGTATGGCGCAGTAGTCAAAATATATTTGGCAAATAAAGCGTGTACTCTTAGGCAAGCGAGGCCAGCGACAAGATAAACGACAACGCTCCAGGCCTGCTCTGAAGCACAAGGAAAGGGTGGGAGAAGCTCCTTCTTAACCTTCCCAGAGGATGTTGTTACTTTCTGTGGTGGATTTCAGCCAAAGTTACTGGTCCACTAGCTCAGCTGGGCAGACTATGTATGGACAATGAGAAGGCAACATGCGCAGGGGGAAACATACGCTTATAATACCCGCATGAATTTGCTTTCCCGCTGGTTGATGAATGGTGTCAGCAGTGGTATGCAGTCTCCCAAAAAGAGTTTTCCGCAAGTACTGAGGAAACGCTGCCAGCGACATTCCATTTTCCGCGCATCTGCGGTAAAATCCCCAACCTGCCTGAGCGAATTCAAACTGCGAAAAGAAATGTTGCAGCCCCTTACACAGATATCTAAAACCTCTACGGCATACAATGAGTTCAAACACAATTTTGTTTTCAGCGTAAGGCGACAAATTTTGACATTTACCATACTTCGATATGAACCTTACTTCACTTCTAATGGAGATTAAAACGGTGCGGCATTCGACTCGATGTTCCAGTTTTCTGCTACTGCCCCTTAAACCTACACTTTGAGAAATCACCGCAGGTGGGCTCTACTACAACTTTCCAAAGCAGCCAATCAGCCTCACCAAACATGCTAACTTGGTAAATGACGAGGCCCAGCATGCGATTAGATTAAAATTGGCTCAGGTTTAATATCTCCAAACCCGGTAATCACATTTGAAAGCGAAGACCATGGAAACAGTGTTCTGCGAAGGCTTGGTTTTACTAGTGTCCCGGTTACAGAGTATCGGCACTTTTTTCTCCTATTGGTTCGTGCTGCCGCCGCGGTCATTGTTCAGTCCACATCACGTGACACTTGTTTACACTGCGATGGATCATGGCCACCGCCATTTTGTTGTTTATGCATTTTCTATCGGTCAACTATGGTAGTCTCAGCTCGCCCTCCCTGCTCTACGGCTGCGCGCGACTGGCGTCATTCCGAATGCGAATCAAAGATAACGCCCTTCGAATGCGTCCGAAGATGCCGTGTTGCTGTGTCTTCGGCAATGTTTACAAATGACCTCGTCCAAGTTAGCGGTGGAGCTGGGAAAACGGCAACCTGCCAACACTGATAAAAAACAAAATGGCTGCCGTTGCTCACTTGCGTGCCTGAGTCATAGAGTTCCATACTAATATACACTAGAGGGAAATCTGGCGCTGCATTCCCGGGCCGCCGTGGGCGCCGACATTGCAGCTAGAGACGTTCCTCGCATACTTGGCTTGGTTGGGCGCATGGCTTCTTTTTTGTCTCGAAGCCAAAATCAACAAAAACGGGTAACATTGTTTTCATGTTCATCTTGCATGAAGCTCCTAAATATTTACTGGCAAATAAATCTTTCCGGAGCTTTAATTTTATAATAACAAAACAAATTTAATGAACCTTCTACAGTAATAGTGTCGGTTTTTCGCAGCCAGAGCCAACTTTTCAGCCTGTCCGTGAGCCATGACAAGTACAAGTGGAACGTGCCTGCCCGGTACATGATGGAACGCTCGCTGAAGCGCGGCTCCCCTAGACAGTCGCGCCAGATTTCCCTCTAGCGTATAATAGTATGAAACTCTACGGCCTCAGTGACGGTACTCTGCATCTTATCTAGTGACACTAGGTTTTGCTGCAGACTTCACAGCCTGCCGTATAGCTATCTCCACTGTATGGTTGTGTTCATCCTTTCGCGCGTACTCAAGGGCATGCACCGAAAGCCCAGCCGGCGCTTCATCGATCGCGAAGCTGAGGAACCATGCGCTTCAAAGCAGCCGGCAACGCACGGCTTTCGTTTGAGTGCACGGTGTGTTATCCTAGTCTTCGTTCCTGTAAACTCAGTCGGCGCAGTGTTTTTGCATGTTAGTCATTAAACCCTTGTATAGTCACGTGGTTCGCTGGCACATAACCGCAAGCACAGACAGCCCAGTCTCCACTGAGCGAGAAGGTGCAGGCGAAGCAGCCGTTTAACCCTTTCTCGTCAAGCTTGTAGCGAGTGAAGCGATAAGAAAGGCGCAGCTTGCGCGCCGGCGGCTAGAAGTCGTTCCGACGCGATGGATGACTTCGAAAGGTGTAGCGTAGTATAGCTACCCCTCTAAAAGATCGCCGCGTATCCGCTCACTTCGCTGAAAACATCGAAAGACGACAGTCTTCCGCCGCATCCGCTACCTACATGCCTATCTTCTCTCCCTCGCCCACTTTTCATGCCTTTCTCCTCCCTTTCGTTCCTCACACGTTAAAAATGGGGGAGTTTGATAAAGTCGATTCAATCTTCCCGCTTTCCACTGCTCGTTACCATCTACTGGAACCTTGTGCTACTGTTGACCTTGGAGCACTGCCACGAGGTCGACGCTCGGGCGAGCTCTTTTTGTATATTTTGGGTCAAAGTATCGTTTTCAAAGCTTATTTTTTTACCCGCTGTCGCAAATCTCGAAAACACGTTCATCTTCAAATAAAAAACACCTCGAGCACCACAAGTGCATTGAGGTTTTGCCTCAAATATGCCTAACGTTTTCTTTTTGCTCAACAATGTTGGCAAGTATGAAGCGTGTTTCCGATTTATTGGTTGGGAAAGGTTCTGGCTATATCACATTCTCATTCAAGAATTATTTCAACTTTTGGCCGGATGGCTAAGTCGACGGACAGACAGAGAGCAAGTCACGCGGACGCACAGACCGGCTAAAATTTTCGCGTTTAGCAATAACAATGCAATAACGATACTTTATCTTAAACCAGGAGGGTTTGGGTGTGCTGGCAGGACCAAGGGCCCATACTGAGGGGCCAAGCACACGGTCCCTACAGTGCAGGAAAAGGGAGGGAGAGCTGGAAGAGGAGGGAAATGATTTAGAGGGAGAGAGGACTGGGTTCAATAGCCTGTTCTACTCAGTCAGATGTAATTTATGTCAGAGGCGGGTTGATTCTAGAGCACGCTTAGGATGGGGCGCCGCATCCGGACCACGCACGAAAAGAACTAGTTCTGTTGGGGCACTGTGCGGGCCATGATAGGAGCCAGGGCGCCAGTACTAGTGCGACGAATATGCCCTGCCCAAAAAAAAAGAGTACCGTCTTTTAAAAAATGGCTGCGGCTTAGCTTAGCTAACCGTGGATATGCAAAGCGAATGTTTGACTTAGCCTGGTTGTCTTGATTCCCCTTGGTTAACCTTTTATTTATATGGAATTATTATACTATACGTCCAAAGCCTGCCTTTCTCTACGGTTGTGGTGCCGCTCACGGCGTTTTCCGAGCCGAACGGTCAGGCGCCGCTCCCTATGGCGGCTCAAAGCCTCCAGCTACCGCGAAACGCTACGAGAAGACGGCCCGTCGTCGCTCTCTTCATGACCCAGCTCGCATGCACGCGGCGAGCCACGTGGTCAAGCGCGAATCAGCTGCGGAGAGCTCATGGGGTGTTGGCCAAGCCGGGAGCGGTGGCGGCAGCGGCGAACGCGGCAGTTTTCTGTACTGCATTGGGCGAACGCGGCCGTCGGCGGAGTTCGGGCCGGCGAGTCACGTGGTGCGTTGCCATGGATACGGACCAGCTGCGGTAAAATGAAGGTCCACCTTACCGCGACGGCCAAAACCATCGACGAAATTAGTAAAGCTTTGCTCTAATAGAATCGACGCTGGGACAACGACGTACTGTCTTGATCACAGTTAGGGTGAACACGGGAGCCCGTGTCATTCCCTGCGCGAAAGCCACCTGTCGGCGTTCCGGGTACCTTATCACGCACTTCACATAGCCTCGTTGCGAGCGAACTGCGCATGCGTGTCCGAAGGTACCTGGAACGCCGACAGGCGGCTCCCGCGTACGGAATGACACTCGCTCCCGTGTTCACCTTAACTGTGATCAAGATAGTACATTAACGCCTTGCGCTGTTGTCCCCGCGCAGACTCTCATTTTTACTTTAATCGCATGCTGAGCCATGTCATTGGCCCAATTGGCACATTTAGTAACGCTGATTGGTCATTCGGGAACGTTGTGATGACGCGTATCTTCGGCGATACCTTAGAGTGTATTAAATTCGAGTTTGATTCAACATGAATATTTTCTGCTTTCATAACTCTTGCAAGAATGAAACGGCCTTTTTACCTATATCTCGTCAAACTTTTTTTTTTCAGTCGTCCAGTCGATGTTGTGCTGTACCCGACAAACGACAATATACCTGAGCAAGAACTGGGAGAAATGCGGAGGTCGACCAGGGTATGCCTGCCGCCACCTTGCGAACATTTGAAAGCCTACTCTGGATATATTACTGTGGACAAAGAAGATCTATCGTACATGTTCTTTCTGCACATCAAATCACCGGTAAGAAAATTGCGTTCTATTAGAGAGTTGTAGCGGAGCGGATAACCGGTCTCGGCAGGGTACCCGGTATACCTGTACATGCGCACAATCAGTTTTCACGCCCGTGCGCACGTGCAGTAGCGCCTACCGAGTAGCATACCGGGACCGGTTCTTCGCTCTTTTAT
This sequence comes from Haemaphysalis longicornis, assembly GCA_013339765.2. Taxonomy (NCBI): domain Eukaryota; kingdom Metazoa; phylum Arthropoda; class Arachnida; order Ixodida; family Ixodidae; genus Haemaphysalis; species Haemaphysalis longicornis. The sequence continues at coordinate 46,670,135 of CM023457.1, read as the reverse complement.
AACTCTCTATTATAGTGTTTGCCGCGTTTCGCCGTGCATTAAGAACAAGGCCCGCGATATCTATACATATAAAGGGAAGCGCCCGACTGACTGACTGACTGACTGACTGACTGACTGACTACTACTGACTCACTGACACTCACTCACTCACTCACTCACTCACTCACTCACTCACTCACTCACTCACTCACTCACTCACTCACTCACTCACTCACTCACTCAGCAACGCCCAGCCAGAAGTGCTAAACTTTAAGACTTGGAACTCCGGGTGTATGGGGTTTCGCAAATAGAGAGAGAATGTGGTTCGAAATTTCGTCATTATTTCGCCCACCCGCACAGACCTCCAAGTACTTTTGCTGATGTATGTAGCCCCTAAGAATCTCTAAAAAGTATTTTTACTGTTTTTTCCTAACCAACAGTAATGGTGCGAATCGGCATTTCAGAGAAAATGGGGTGTCTTTAAAGTTGCCACAAAATATGCTTCCCTGTACAAAACAACCAATAAATCTTTGCGGAAAAGTATTCCTCCATGAAATGCACAAAACCATTTAGGAAGATTGTGCACACCGACGCCGATAAAGGGTCAAAAGGTTTTTTTTTTTTAATTGTCAGGGAAAACGTATGATCCGGCGGTGTAAAAAAAGCAATCTAGAGACGAACATAAGTATTTAATGGCCTTTTTCACTTGGCCATGTTTCTCAACGTCTGCTGGAGCATGCTGCGGCCCTTTCAGAGCAAGAGCTCCTTTATAAACATTGCAGACTTTTGTTGCACTTGGATTATCCTTCGCGCGAAAGTAACTGCGCAGCGCTTCCAAGCCGACCACGGCGTGTGCATTTGTGGACGCGGGAGACGCCACCTCTTCCTCCCCGTTGTCGCCGCCATCTTTCTCGGAGGCTTCGTCCAGCGCCAGCGCTGCTTCATGGCGTGATTCCGCCACTATTTCTTCCAAGGTTAGCGTCCCGCACGTTGGGACGTCGTTGTACAGGCGACGTTGGCTTACGTAAGCCGCGTTACCAAGTGACTCGCAAGCCCAGCATTGCTTGAAAGCCACCACGGTGACCAAGGCGGCCCGGCCGCCGCGTGGCGTCTGCTTGCTGCACCGCACGCGCTGAGGCTGCGTCCGCACGCACTTCAGCGCGTTTTCTGTTCGCCGTAAAACGTATCGCCCGGTCGTACTTCAATAAACATTTTAAAATTTTGAACTTACCGGGAAATCCTGCTATCCAGGAAAATGTAGTAACCGGAAAAAAAAAAAACACCGCAGCTCTATGGGGCATTTTTAGTGTCCTCAGTTGTGAGCACAGATACCGGGAAGTCGAATGAACCGGGACCTGATCAACGGGGTGTAATGTATACGACACAAAATAGGTATTTTGAAGCGCTAAGAAGCCGGTATAGTCAAAACAGGGGCTAAAAAACCGATATCGTCAAAATAGGCACTTAGAGACACGATAAACCTTTGCTTAAGTGCTTCCTCGGTCAGAAGCTGACGTTAAACACCGGCTGTGGACTTTCACAGGTCATAGAGACACCCCGAACGCAACACCTCCGAGGCACTGGGCTCCATCCCGGGAGACCCCCAGATCTCAAGCGTTGGATAGGGGGCCCCAGCACCAGGTCTGTTCTTGTATTTTGGCGCTTAAAGGGGCCCTAACCAAAGTTTCTACACGTTGCGATGTAAGCGTGCGCAAAAGCTAGAGCTCGGCCGATTGGTCCGGCCGACCAGGTTTCGTCTGCGTCTTCGCGTCGGTGAGCCAATGACACTACGCGGACTTTCCATAAGCGACGTGTTTGTGTCGCCGTCGGCGTCGTGTCTGCCAACACGGAAGTCAGCGTCACCGATCTGTCGCCGTCGTGCCATCCTAGGTGAGTGGGCCTTACAAAGAAGCGTAGTAACAGAGTAAAAAAAAGTTTAATGTAGACGAACATGATAGCGTGCAAGAGCGATTCAGGAAGCGTTAATTACCCAAAGGAGCCGCCGCAATCTGCCGACTCTGAGCAGACGACGCTGCTCACCAATGAGAGAGCGAGAAAAGCCCGTCCAATAGCAGGATCTCTGCTTCGTGGCGCACGTTGAAGAATTGATGACGTACATGAATTTAAATGGCGGTGTCCAAAGGCACGCAGGAAAGGGTGGGAAAACGGCGACAAACTTTGCAACGGAAGTAAGTGTTTTCCACTACACGTATAGTTATATCTTGTACAGATAACGTTGAGCACTAACCTAACGACTTCGCTCGTCCGTTTAATGTGCTCAAAACGCCTTTCACGACCATTTTAGGCTGAGTTCTTAGGGGAAAAATGCCGACATGAAATCATCACAGCAGGATAGTGGGGAATTGACACCGTGTTCCATTTATGAATGATTGTGTAGCGTTAGAGTGAATTTGACAAACCTGCTTCTTGATCTTGCAATTGATATTTCTGTCCCCCCTTGTTACAGAACAACTACAGAAAAAAGCCTCTCCTCCTGTGGCTGCAAGGGGGGCCCGCCAAATCTTCCTTGTTTGGCCAGTTTCTTGAGAATGGACCTCTCGGCATAGACGCTGACGGAAAGCTATACTACAGAAACCACACCATTTTAAATGAAATGAACATAATATATGTTGACCATCCTGTGGGAGCCGGGTACAGTTTTGACGACCGTGAAAGGTATCCGTCTACGCTTGAGGAAATGACTGTTCATCTTATGCGATTCCTCCGGAGATTTCTGCGGCTATTTCCTGAATACCACGAGTCCCATTTATACATTGCCGGAGAGTCCTACGGAGGTAAGAGCAGCACGAGGCTTTAATCATTCTAGAGCAAAATCTGACTACCCCACATCTTTTAAGGTCGCACTTTGCGATGAAAGTTACCCTCATCCGCCAGCGCTCAAGCTGAGCCTTTCTTTCTTATAGCTTCGATTGTTTGTAGCCTCGCTGCGGCGGCATTATGTTTCTAGGCACACGTTTTAACGGCTGCTTCGCCGGCGCTTGGTCCCTCAGTCTCGCCATCGAATACGCGCTGGTTGGGCCGTTTGTGCCTGCCTCATAGCGCAAACCAAACGGTGAAGCCAATCTATACCTATAAAAAGAAGTGCATGACTCGAAGACTTATTCATTCACTGACTCATCAACACCCATACAACACTTTTAGACCTAGAGGCTTGAAATTTCTGGAGTACATTTGTGACATGGCGTACTGGCTCACTAGGGCAGGATTTTTCGAAACAGCCAAGTGCGAGGCATGTTACAGAGGCAAATTCACAAAGCAAAATTCTCAACTCTAATATCTAGTGATAAGGGAAAGCGCCCAGATACACAATCTCCTAGAAAGGCAGCATTGATTACATATATGTGTTTTAAAAACTGAGAATCACGCAGGACTCAACACCGCAGTGATCTCACCTTAACGGCGTTGGCTGAAATTATAAAAGGTCACAGGCTGGCCATACGACGCTGGACGTTCTTCTTCAACTTCTCATTCTGTGGTTTTGAGGCTGAGTTAGCATGAAATTAAAGATGAGGTCCGACTGGTGTTAAAACTAGCGCACTTGCTTCAAACGTGGACATAGAACGTGAACAAGTAAGCATGTCGACCGTTATGCACAATGTACTCATAGAAATGTATGCTATATGCAAACATTAAACCCGCACTGGTCGCTTCCATTCCCCTTTGGAATTACTATAGCTTAGAAAATGACTAAGACGATGAGCAGGACGCCTGAAAAATTTTGCGCATATAAAGTCCGAACAGACCTATTAGCAAAATTACGCTCATCGACCGACACAAATTTCAATATAAGTACGCACTGTACATTTGAACCGTACAAATGTATTGCACAAAGTTAACAGCATTTCAATTAAAGCCTCAACACTCCAAGGTTCGTCTCATAAGGTTCGCCTATGACTGAAAAGTCATAGGCATCTGCGGCATTGCCAGAAATGGTTTTCGGTGGGTTTTCTATGCCCCCAGCAAAGCATAAAAAGGAAAAAAAAATCGTAGTCGTTCTTGTTTTCATCGAAGACATTTATAGCTCATTTTTTAGATTACATATATTGAAGTTGGGAGCAAATAGCATGGGCGAGAAAGGACGAAAGATAAGAGGTGAAGCTGCAGTGTTCTGAAAATTTCGGGGCGTGTTCTGACACCAAAACAACCCCCCCCCCTCACCCAGGCTACGCCCCTGATAGTCATTGCCTAACTAGTTAAGAAACGGAGGCATAGAGACCCTCACCATTGTTCTGAGTATACCTTGGGCTAATTTGTGCGTACCTTGGCTAGAGAAGTGCTCCCCTTTTACCCCAGTGGTGACTTCGGCGGTGGCGACGTATTCGCCAGTCCGTGGTGACGCCACACTGCCAACTGGTGGGACGTCACTGAAGTAGATCCTGAAGAGTCCGTTGAAGCCTCTGTGTTTAGGGGCAGAGCACTATAGGCGCTCGCCTTGTCGTTCTAGCTCGCTCGCTCGACCCAAGTATAAATAACACCAAGGCGGCGTCCCGGAGTAACGCTGCTGTTCCCGGCGTACCCCAGAGGTTTCGAAAGCCAAGCGGTTTATATAGTCAAAAGCGTTCAAAACTCGTGAAACACTGCCGCTTGTCATACATCTTCCCGTTGTTTAGCGCAAAGGAAACTATAGGTACATGTGAGGAAAAATACACGTAATTAACCGGCAGCGCCCGCGTTCCTTTAGTTAAGGACGCCCGTGGGGTTGGTTTTTACGATTGTAAACGCAAAATGTGGCAGTGCAACGCTGGCACGTGCGGGGAGAAAAGCACAAAGAGAACAGAACTCCCGCTGTTGCAGTTTCAGGCAGGGGTCGCAAGAGCACTGCGAAGGCGGGAAATTGGAATTACATGGGGTGGTAGCAGTTAGCGGATACAGCCAATTATGGCGAATGACTGCTATGCACTTGTGACAGCTTTCAGATTGAGTGGAACGGCTTATTTTTTCCTTCTTCTCGGTTTCGCAGATGAAGTAAAGCTCAGTACTTCAGTATAAAAAATGCCCGCGAACCTGCTTCTCCACAATTGACGGAGAATGCTGGTCACTGCAATCGAAGCGGTAAAATTGGACAATGACGACACGCAGAAGTGAGATTCGACTCCAAATATGTGGCTGGCGCTGTGACATTGCGCAATACAAACATGGAGGTCCGCCTTGCGCAATGTAGAAGCGTATATGACATTTTTGAGTTCCCTCTCACACCGCTATTGATCGTTAAGCGCATTGTGGCAAAGCGGATTCAAGGACACTATTTATAGTGCTCCGCTGGATGTCAAACAACCCGGGCCAAGGTACATAGGACAGCCCAGAATAAGACTCTTACAAATTCACGTTAGTGGGTATTTAATATATAACTATGTCAACTCAGACACAGTTACACATAACGTGTTTTAAGTGCGAAACACGTTAGGACTGCGCAATGTCCGTCCGTTGGCGTCCATGCGCACATCAGTATAAACCCAATATGTGCATGTCAAACCGCCTAAAAGGTTGCAAAACGCGGCAAAAAAGCAAAAACCATAACTATCAACGTTAATTCACGGAAAAGGGGTTGAAAGAGAGAGAGAGAGAGAGAGAGAGAGAGAAGAGAGAGAGAGAGACGCAGAGCATCGTGTAAATCGAAACATATGTGAACAAAAGGTTCACAAAAGGTTAACAAGAACAAAATAAAAGGTTCGCAAAAGGTTACAGAGAGAAAGGGGAAGAGAGAGAGACGCCCAGTACCGTGTAAATAGAAACATCTGGGAACAAAAAGTTCACGAAAGGTCAACAAGAACAAAATAAAAGGTTCACAAAAGGTTAAAGACAGAGACAGGTTGAGCAGTTTCGCTTGGCTCCTGTAGAGGCGTGCTGCGAATGCGCGAGGAGCATTGGATTGGTTGGAATCGAATTGGATTTGTATTGTATTGGATTGGATTGGATTGCAATAGATTGGGTTGGATTGGATTGGGATTGGACTGGGTTGGAAATTGGTTGAATTGGATTGGATTGCAATTGTATATACCATATACACAAGTTGTCACTCACTTACATACGCGAGTGGGCAATGCCACGGGTGATTTACGGTAAAAACGATTCCCAGTGCTTCGCCCACTCGTCATGATTAACTTCGTGGAGATGCATGTATTTTTTTCGTGCCACATCCATTTCTCAACTTTGCACTGCCTATAATTGCGCTTATTCTCATTCCTCTTTCTTTGCAGCGAGAGTCGCCGTGTCTGTGGCGCATAGGGTGATGACAAGATATATCTACGAGGTGCCCCTGCGTTTCAGGGGAGTCATGCTTGGTGTCGGCTTCTTGTTCCCAATCCTGGACCTGCTCAACTCCACTGATTATCTCTACTATTCCCGACTACTGGACGAACGTGGTCGCGCATTGTTTGCGCAGCAATTTGATATGGTTGACAAGGTCGCAAGGGAGGGGAATTATTCGCTCGCTGCCAAACTGCTCCGAGATACTGTCCTCAATTTACGACGACAGGGCGAAAAAAGTTTGTACCAAAAACTTACCGGTTTCCAGCATCACGGCAGCATTGACGAGGCCTAAAATACTTAAGGAATTCTCCAGCTATTATCGGTATGCTAACAGTACAGAATTTAAGAAAATAATTCACGTCAACCCTTCCCACATTTTGGACATTTCGAGGCACAAAGTAATGATGCAACTAGCCCAAGGAGAGTTTTTCGTAGCACAACCAGACGTCGCTAATAGAGGTTCTTAACAAATTGCATGTTCTCTTTTACACAGCTCAGATGGACGCCGTGTTTCCAGCGACCAATATTGAAAGAAGCTTCAAATCGGTGAAATGGCGTGGCTCTAAGCAGTTTGAGGCAGCACCGCGCCAAGTTTGGCATCGAGAAGGCAATGCCTCTCTTGACCTGCTCGGTTACGAGAAAATTGCAGGGTCCGTCATGTACGTTAAGTGCTCTTCGGTGGCCATCACATTTCCTTCGATCGCTCTCTGGCCATTAGTGATTTGTATAAGCGATTCTTAAAATTTGTGGAAAGGGGACCGCCACCAATTGAGACCACCACACCAGCCGCCAGCACCACAACAATGACGTGCTGAAGACAGTTCCCGAGTGTACTTACAGAGAATATTCTGAAAATAAAAATTTAATTTGTTTGTTATACAGTTTGTTTCACTTGTTCAATAAGTGACTTTTTGCACTTATTCCATTTAACGTTGATGGAGCACGAAACTTGTGATTGGGTTTACTGGCACCAATCCGGACTGTCCAAACTGTACAGTTATAACGAACGGGGCTGACAGTACTTGCTGATAAGCTGAAGCTTGCCAAACAAAAGAAACACAACTCCGGGCTAAGAAATAAAATAACTAAGCAGCGTAAGGGATCAACACCCAAAACATACTTGTTTCGTGAATTTACAGTCTCATGAAGAAGTCCTACTGGTTTTACTCAACAATCTCACATTTGTTTTGTCTCTATAAATGCCCTAAAGCGGGGTTGTATAGCTGTAGCACTTTCCTTTTTTCGCTCGCGCCTGAAATTTTTGTGGCAACCCTAGTTATCGCCAGCACACACGAGAATTCTGTGGTTTCTTTATAAACAGTTTTAACAACATAAGGTAGGCAACTTTTTAGTTTCTTATATATTCTTGCGGTTTAGTTCAAAACAGCTAATTACTGACCCATTCCTGTTATCCAGCTTTAACACAGCAAAGTCAAGTGAGCAATTCCTATCACCAGCAAAGCGAATTCGGTAAAAAACCGGACAGTGCCTAGCATGTGACTCAAAAACCTGACCTGAGCTTTGGCTTTGCATATTGCAGAAGGTCGTCATGCCTGCACTGCGTGATGCCACCGCACTGACAGAACTTATCGATTAGATCGTGTGCTCGACAGCGTTGTTTGCCAAAATTCTGTTGTTGGCTGCATGAACTGGTCGATCGACTGCATTGGGGTTATGCTAAATTAACTTTCCTCCAACGCAGTCGATCTTAGAGTGTACAATTGTCTAAGAGTGCATGATTGAAAAAAAGCTGACGAGAAACGGTGATATTATTTCTGTGACGTAACATAATTGCTTAGAAGACCCCCGCAATGAAGAGCACGCAATAGTAAAAAATCTTCTCGGTAAGTTTCTCCCTCTGTCTGTAATGAGTAAGATTTAAACCAGTTATTTTGTGGGCAGGAAATGTAAGGATTTGACGAGCCGGCTGAAAACGTTCTCAACTAGTTCGAGATTATAAAAAGTAAATGAAATGCTTTCGGAGGCCAAACGAGTTTCCCCTTGTACTATGATAACTTTGGTCAAGTATGTTGTACCAGAAAAAATACACACAGGATTCAGGTGCCTTATCGTACACGTCTGTTCTACAAAAGCAAAACAAATATCAGTTTTAACACGACTAACAAACTTTAAACAGTTCTCAGAGTAGTCCAGGCAGTAAACTTTCCAACGTATAGTAATGGTGACCGAATATTTCCCTCAAGAATTTTCCTTCTCAAATATACAACATTTTTTTTATTTTTTTAAACACGCAGGCCATAAAAATGGCCCAAGCAGGAGTTGTGGGTGGACAACGATAATGATAGGACCGTTACATTCCGCTACAGGTTGAGGAGAAAAGAAAAACAAAACACAAAACCAGAACGTATACAAAATATTCAAAAGTAACATAAATCACACTTCAAAGTACCACTAAATTTATCTGCTATATCGCCATTTTTCTTTCAACCACGGTTTTATTTGAGAAGAATTCTAACCGTGTCACTGTCACAAGCGTTTTGCGTTGAGCCCAATTTCATTAAGTCCGCATTGATTGCCAAACCAAGTAGAAATTTACTCGCGGCTACGTGTCCCTCACTGAGCCCGATATTGCAAGGGCTGGGTACGAACAGAAAACCGCTGATTAAAGATTTATTGCGTTAGCACACTTATATCTTTACAGGTGAAGCTTTCAAAGCGGACGATGGCACCATCCAGAGGAAATACAAGAGCACGATCGCCCTCACGTGTTGTCAACTAAAATTGAACAGTGAACCCGAAGCGCCACCCCTAATGTTAAGAGGGTGTGAACGGTCATCACTGATTCCCCCCAACCTGCGCCTTGGCGAGCACCGGCCTTGACGTCCAGCTTCGGCTGGCCCAAAGGGCTGTCGATGCCGCCGAGCTCAAGCCACCTTGGACTAAGAACGCCTCCCTAAAGCTTAACTACAAGCTTATCTCTTGACTTCAATAACTGCTTATTCTCTCTTTCTCTCCCGAAGGTTGCAACTTGAGAGACTAACTTCGCGAGCAGTGCTTCATTGTTCGCGTACTCATTACTCCCTCCCACCGTAGGCTTGGATGGCATCCGATTGCTCAACACGGCTTCATAAGATGGAGGACACCATAAAGGGGTTGCGAATCAAGTATAACCTGAAGCATTCTGCTACATACTTATCCACTAAATAATTGGTTTTATCGCAAAAAACAGTTTGGAGTTATATTTCCCTACCCTGTTTCCATGCCTTCCGAACAACGACAGTTCCCAACGTGTACATGTCGGCACGTTGGGGACGACTACACACGGTGGTGCGATTTTAGGACTGCGACAAAGTTAATATGATTGATGAAGTTCCCAACAGATTGATTGCAACATTTGGGGATTGATAGTTCCTATTTTTTATGATTTTGTTGGCTGCTTATTCGAGCCTTGATTCATCTCAAGACCGTCAAGCATTCATAAATAGGTGTCTTCATATTCATGGCTCACTGTGATTCTAGTGCTTTTAAAATGCCCAAGTATGCATCGGTTAAAGTCGTGAGGCCCTGACTAAAAAGCATGTTTGGTGTACAACTGGTCAGTAGACACATGCAGTACAGTGAAAGTGTACGTACAAGCACTTCAATCCACCTTTATCGTTTGCTAAAAGGAAAATAATGTCATGCTTCATTCTACTTAACATACTGTGGTTATCACTGTTGGCAGCGAAACACGAAAAATCTTTTGTCTTAACTTTTCCATAAACTTCTGCTGAATTTGGGTTGAGATTCCCATTATCGCCATTATTTTTCGTCATAAGTGACAGCCGCATTGAAATTTCATGACAACAAGCTAGCCTGAGGACTTTTCAAGAGCAAATATAGCTGTGACAGCAAGACGCTTATTTGGCTCAGACCACAAGAAAACCGTCTTTAGTTATGTAAACATGAAAACACGTGGTAGGATTGGAGCATGACAATTGATTGCAATCATTCACGGGAGCTATCATCATCTCAAGAAGAGAATCGGCATGATCCTACTTATCCACAAAAGGCACTTCCTTTAACGCTCCCCATATTTTTGCATCTTGTTTATTGTCATTGTGGCGGTATAGATTGTATGGCTCCAAAATTAATACCTATGCATTGACAACTCAACGCTAGTATGAACATCTCGCCATGAAAGCCTCCCCTGGAGTGCGGAAACATTACAAAACTAAATGATGAGAAAAGCTAGAAGGAAGGAAACAAGCTCTAATATCATAGATCCGCGCTACTAGTGAAACTGGTAATAGGCACAAGTACACTCCGCATAGAACCTTTTTATACGACGAGACTATCCAGCATGTCCTTGCCGGTTATAGCCAGAAGAAGAGATGACAACAAAAGGAAGAACTGGAAGGGTTAGGAAAGAGTTTAGCCCAGTTTATATGTAAAATGTTCTCGCTCTCCTGGCAGTATACACACATAACCCTTTCCTTACGCCTATCCCTCCCGCATTTACATATCTCCTCATATTAGAGGAAAGAGAGCGTGCTGTGGTGGAGACTTGCAAGAGTGGAGCTGAGAGCCCCATCCGCACCCCTGAAGGCTTTGTCCACTCTAAGGTTCAAACAGGACAGTTATTCCTCCATACGTCCAACCCACCATATTCCAGCAGAAAGAACTTGACACTCCTCAAAGTCTTCTGTACCGCGGCTTGAGTCTTGAGAAGCTGCACATTATGAGAAGTGATATTTTGAAAAAGAACACTGTGCAACATTCGTTCTGCGGGGCGCTCAGTTTTTAGTAACTCCGGAAATAAAAAAAACAAGTGAATTGATGTGTAAATGTTTTTAAATCCAGGCGCAACACATTTCTAAACATCACAAAAATACCGTTATCGGAATTTTAAAGCAATTGGCCTGCAATAAAAAAGGACAATATTCGGTGTCTTGAGCCCTACAATGCAGCAGTGTCAGTTCACAACGACAAAGAGAACACACTAGCTGGATTAGTGTTAAAAACATACTGGAAGCAGGTATTGTCTGACAAGCAGCCCTGCACATGATCATAAACGTCTACGCCTTAATAAATTGTACAGAAAATAAGATCTCAAATTGGGAGATTAAAACTGGCAATCTGCAGAGGACCACTGCCTCACCTGCTAATAGTAAGTGACGTCAACCTTCGAACAAATCAAGCAAAGGTAAGATCTTAGCGTCAAAAGGATGCATACCTGATTAGATACTATAATAAAAATCACAATTTGGAAATTATGTGTAGCCTACGATACACTTGAAAAATATAATGGCAAACACCCCATGGGCCCCCCTCGGCCAACACCGCCCCGCAGAAACTCGCAAGGAACCGGGCAGTCTTGCAATAAAAATAACGGCAGCGTATCTACTTGCTTCGTCGCAAATGTCGTTGAAACACGGTATTCTTCTACCAACCGGACATACAACACCTTCACTTCTCATCCTTGCTTTTTCTATCGGCATTGATTAAGTATGAATCTTTTCTGACGAATTACAAACCTGTTGGCGATTTCGCAACTGATATTTCTGTCTCCTCTTGTTGCAGAACAAATACAGAGAAAAGCCTCTTCTTCTGTGGCTGCAAGGGGGCCCCGCAAAATCTTCCTTGTTCGGCCAGTTTCTGGAGAATGGACCCCTCGGCATTGACGCTGAAGGAAAGCTATACTACAGAAACCACACTATTTTAAACGAGATGAACGTAATATATGTTGACCATCCTGTGGGAGCAGGGTATAGTTTCGACGATCATGGAAATTATCCTTCTACGATTGAGGAAATGTCTACTCATCTCATGCGATTCCTACGGAGATTTCTGCGACTATTTCCTGAATACCACGAGACAAAGTTCTACATCGCCGGAGAGTCCTACGGAGGTAAGAACAGCGCAGGTTTTAATTATTTTTTAGTCTCGTTATAACTGCAAATTAAATGATACCTGATATCGTCATCGCAGCAAATTACAAATTGCATCACACAGGAGAACTCACCAAATAAATTTTCACCCGCATCTATCCCCTGCTAACGGAAAGACGTACAACCTTTGAAACAGTATAATTGAGGAAAGAGGCGTTGCATACGTACACCTGTTAAGACAACTGTACGAATACCTAAAAATACCAACATCCGTCAGTAGCACGTAACAACATTAGGTGCAACCATGAAAAGGTTGCTGACTGAGTATGTGATGCTGAATGTTTTACTTCGACTTCATGGGGCGGGCTTGGAGCTGAGTGAGGGTGAAATTAAAAGTCCGTTCAAAGTGAAGATCAAGGATAGCGGAGTTGCTTTAGGCGCGAACATTTTGTATACTCTAGCAATTTCTTTTGTGCGTGAAGAGATGAAACTAATCGTCAAAAAAGACACTCGAAGTTTTGCAACAATTACCCACGATGCATTTAACGAAGGATTTCTTTCAGAGTAAACGTCGTATCGTTCAACGCCGCACACTATGTATACTACGCATGCATACAAGTGTATCTATCTATGAATACAATGGGAACACCACACTTACAGCTTTGCCTCGGGCTTCAAACAGCTACGCCTAGCCGAAAAAAACATGCCAAGCGGTTAGAACTATAAGCAAGACGCCCAACAAATATTGCGAATATGGTGTGTAGTCTGTAAATGATTCAGAGGCTAGGTAACTAATAAATACACGCATTAAACGCGAGTACTCAGTGTGAATTGATTAGGGTATTTGTAACAGATATACATGAATTCAAAGGTAGTGTCAGAAGAATACTAATTTCGCTAACGTTCACAAGGCTTCTGAGTGTTGTCTACAGTAAGGGCTCAGATTTTCCGAACACCTTTTTTACTCTTTGCCTCAGCAAACGACTCAAGTTTGATACTGACGTCTTCATTGCAATTTCACTGTATCGAAACGATTTTGTTACTTTAGAGTTGACAACTGCATTTCCGATCAGACTTCACAGGCTTTTTAGATTGATAATTCTACGTTTCTGCAGACCATGTTTCCTTTGTGAACGACAAGCCGGTTTCGACTTTCGGTTCCACCCATTACGGTCGTAGTTAGCAGAGGAATTATAGCTTTCTGTTTTAACTCCCGTCTTTCCGAATCATGCGAGCCAAGAAAGAAAGTTTCCCAACGCAGCTAAACCTACAAAGAAGTGAAATTTGAAATGGAGAACGACGATTTGTCTTGGCGAAAGGACCGTCCCCCCACAGCAGGCCGGATGAAACAAGACATTCAGAACGTTAGAACGGTGGCAAAGGGAAAATGGTGCGAGCGCAGACATAGTCGAAGCGGATCGGGAAGTGTAAAAGTTTTTGAAAATCCTGTATTACTTATCTGCAAACACTGATCTTTAAAAGGGTATCTTTTGCTAAGCAATATACTCAAAATGCGTATCTAAGTGAGGACACAGTAATCTTTCGTAGACGGGAACGATTTTGTATACAATCCTGGACCTGGGCTTTTTACACACGCAGAATAAAAAATGCGCGGAACGCCAACCATAAACAGCTTCGCTGTAAAACAATTTGTCAGGCAATGACTCGGAAAAAGGTTGAAGCCCACAACACAAACCCGCTAACACCGACGCACCACATGCAGGTTATTGGCTTTCCCTGTTTCCTGATTGCGTCGGTAATTGTTACGGGCTTCCCACACCAATCTCTTAGCGTTTGGTTGCCTTACAGTGTCAGATAATGACGGGTACGGGTTCGGAGAAAATTCTTTTTTTGTCCAGAAATTCGGAACTTGTTAAACCTAGGTGTTCCCATGCATTTCAACAGTGTTAGGGTGGGCTTTCAGCTTGCACACCCCTCTTCCACCATCTCCTTCATCTTGTAATTACACCATTTTACAAACGCACAAAACGAGCGCGAAAAATTATGGTGAAGATGCACATTCCAGGAAAAAATTTCTTCAAATTGAATTGCACCCTATCTGCGGATTGTAAGGTTTTGTCAATCACGTATAGTTAAAATCTGCCACTCCAGCTTCAGGAAGTACATCGTCCCGTTAGCACACGACGTGGTCGTGGGGTGCGTCTATCCACAAGTGAAGACCTCTCAAGCATTCGCTATGGCGGTTTCGAAGCTGTTCCGGGCTGCATCACAGTGGTCCGCTATTCTCTGGGGAGATCTAAACGTTGACGTGCGGAAGTACTAGGTTGCTTTAAGTGATTCCGAATCAAATACCCGTACGCAATATACACTCCATTTCGTCCATTCAGCCTTCTGTACACCTTCACTCGATGAGCTAGTTGTACACAAACGGGTAGACTTTTTGGATCATGTAGCCACGTCAACCCCTGCTTCTTTCTCATAAAAAAAAAGGCTTAGGAGAAAACTTGTAACAAAAACGCTTCGACGTAATGTTTCAAAATACCTTCCAAAGAATAAAAAAATATCCTGTCTTCAGACACTATCAAACTACTTCAATTAAAATTGCAACACCATTTCACGTTCTGAAAGTCGCCTCACAATTCCTTTGGTTACTTCTCAGGTACCCTTGTTTCCTCCGTCATCAAAGGCTCTATTACGCTATTCTCTTCATGTTTCTCATCAGCCATATATACTGAAAGAACCCATCAGCAAATTTACGCTGCTTTCAACGGGAGCTACACGGCCCTTAACCCTGAACTTGATCAGGCATAATACGCAAAATTTAATGCTTTTCCATCCTAGCCACAACACTACAAAAGCCGAAGCTTGCCTCAAAGCGACACTTAAAAAGCCATTAGCGTTTCCTCACTAGTTACGAGGTAGAAGTAGAGAATGGTCCCATCACACTTCTTCCAAGTACCCTGGGCTCTATTTTCCGTATTTTTGAATGCGATAAGCGCTCTCTCACCATGCTAATGGTGACTTCAGGTGTGGCTGTACATTCACTAGCTCATGGGGACGTCACACTGCTAATCCGTGTGACGTCACTGCTGCAGTTCGTGAGGACGCCGTGAAGGGCGCACAGGTGTCTCACACTGTGTGATAGGCGCACTGAACTTCATCTCTAAAGGAACGATTTGAAATTTAACTGAATTACAAACTAAAGCTGAATTACAAACTAAACTTGTAAACTACAATGCAGCCACGAGTAAGAGGTCCACAAATACCTCAGTGTGCATTTGTTATTTTACCGGGTTAGCGAAGTAAGGTACACTGTTCCATATGAGCAGTTTTAGGGGCGAAGCCCTTAGATGCTGGGGCTTTTAGCGTCTCCTGTCGTCATCGTAATCATCGTCTCATGTAGTCACGGTACTAAACACCGGGAAACTCGTTTACGCCTCGCGCTAGACCGTAACGCTTATTAAAAAACACCGAGACACTCGTTCGCGCCTCGCGCTGGAGCGCTTCGTAACGCGTACTAAAAAAAACACCGGGACAATTATGTACGCATCTCGCTGCAGAGCTTCCTCCTTCAACGACAAGAGAATTTTACAGCAAAGCTGTTTACCTCCACCCCGTAACTGTTTCATCTCCGTTGGCATAAACGCCAGGGCACCAAGAATACACTTATACACTGCATGCTTCGCCCTCCTCATGTGGCACGTTAACCCACAGCGGTGGCTCTGTGGCTAAGGCGTTGCGCCACTGAGCACGAGGACGCGGGTTCGGTTCCCGGCCATGGCGGCCGCTTTGATGATGAATGCGAAAATCTAAAACTCCCGTGTGTTAGAGATTTCGGTGCACGTTAAAGAATCCCAGGTGGTCAAAATTAATCCGGATCCCCCCACTACGGCGCGCCTCATCGCCTGTGTTGCGCCGGGGCGTTAAACCCTACAATCAATCAATGAGGTTTGACGTTAGTGGAGATGGCCCGCAGTTGTTTTCACGACTAAACCTTTCTCTCATTCTTGGTTTGCTATTGCGCTAACTGTATTGTTTTATGTGTTCTTTTTTGCAGCGAGGGTAGCTGTTGCTCTGGCGGAAAAAGTGATGTCAAGATATATCGACGAGCTTCCGCTGCGCTTCAGGGGAGTTATGCTTGGCGTCGGCTTCTTGTTTCCAATCCTGGATCTCATCAACTCCACCGATTTCCTCTACTATTCCCGATTACTAGACCAACGTGGTCGCGGTTTGTTCGCTCAGCGATTCGATTTAATTGACCAGCTCGTAAGGCAACAAAATTATTCAGGAGCTGCCAAGCTGCTCCGCCAAACAGTTCTCAATTTACGTAAACCGGGTCAAAGGAGTTTATACCAAGAACTTACCGGTTTCCAACATCACGGCAGCATTGCAAGGCCCGAAGCACCTAAAGAAATCTCTCGTTTCTATCAGTATGCTAACAGTACAGCCTTCAAAAAAATAATTCACGTCAACCCTAACCGCACTTTGGGTGCTACGAGGCCCAAGGTAGCACTCCAAATAGCCGTAAATGATTTGTTCCTGGACCACCCCGCAATGCTTAAACAAATTCTTGACCACCTAAATGTGCTCATCTACACGGCACAGCTGGACGCGGTGTTTCCCGCCACCAACATTGAAAGAAGCTTGAAATCGTTCAAGTGGAGTGGATCTGAGCAGTTCGAGAAAGCAGAGCGCCGGGTTTGGCACAGAGATGGTAACCCCTACCTCGAAATGTTCGGTTACGAGAAATACGCGAGCAAATTGATGCACGCTGTTGTGCTTTTCGGCGGCCATCACATCTCGTTCGACCGCTCTCTGGCCGTGAGTGATTTGTATAAGCGTTTCTTGATATTTTCGAAAGAGGGACGAGTACCAGTAGAAACCACCACAGCAAGTAGCAGCACCACAGTGGCGTGCTGAAGACACTTCTCGAGTACACCGAAGGGGAATATTCAGAAAATAAACATTGAATTTCTTAGCCAGATTACCTCACCTGTTGACTCAGAGTTTCTTTACCCTTCTTCTTTTCAACGTGACGTACCACTGAATTTGCAATTGCATTTACCTTTGCCAACTGTAACAGATGTTTTGCTCCTTTTAAATATTGTTGTTCTAAATAGTGGTGACTTGACTTTCACATAAGCCTGAGGTCGTCGAATAATAGAGGCACGCCTTCGGCCTCTATTGCAGCAGTGCTACAGGCTCCTGTAACAATCACTTTCTTTTTGTCCCCAGGAATTCCCTGCACCATGGTTGATATACCACTTTCTTTCTTTGCCTCGTGCCTTGAATCTTTGTGATTGCTTTAGTTATCGCCAGCCTAGAAAGGCGCTCTCACATCTCCTTTGTGAATTTTCTTAATAATATCAAAGCAAGTCACTTTCTAACCTCTCCTCTGTGTTGTTGCACTTTTGTTAAAAACAGCTAATGGATGTTATTGTTCCCACGACTGAAAGATTGTTACTGTTTACTTTAAACCATCTAATGAATATTTTTATTCTGGCGACTCAAAGGAAGCCGGCCGAAAGCAGAGGCATTAATTCTGTAACATCGCAAAACCACATAAAGAACACCCCAACTATGAAGAACGAAAGAAAGACGAAAAAAGGGCTTTGTACTGGTTCGTATGTGATGTGGGTTTTGGGTCAGTCAATCTAAGGACGACGAGCTTACTGAAAATTTTCTAAATTTTTTACACGCTAAAAAACCCGCTGAAAGCATATTAAAAGTCTGTTATATTTTTCCCCGTCCTGACAATCTTCGGCAGTACTTTGTACGAGACAAAAATACGGGTAATAGAACTTCATGAAAATTGGAGATCTCTTTTAGAAATTAAAGTGACTTCCACTTATTTTGGTGCATCCCACGTCCCGTGCATGAAGCTCATGACGTGGTGCCCTGACGCCCCACACGACGTGATTATTCTTTTTTTTTTCTTCTGCGCTATAGTTCGAGTCCCGCTTCTTTTATGTGTGAGCAAGCAATATAAGTTCCTCTCCACATAGTAAGGGCCTAAAGACATTTTCACAGAAATGTTTGACGCGTTTTCTACTAGACAAGAAATGCGGAAAACACCTTATTGTACCTTGAAATGTCGGAATCCGTTTTCCCTTTTCAAAAATTGAAATGTCTCCGTCTTTATTAGAAGGCGGCATGCTAACATTTTCTGTTGTACGTCAAGTGGCTCATTACGTTCACACATTTGCAACCGACAACGTATGTCGCAAAAAAAGACAGCCACCGCAATTAGTGACACAATTCTCTTTGGCAAGGTTTCCAAAAATTTAGTATGTTCACAAAGATTGCCTCAAATAGAAAAATGTAACAGGTTATTTGGCTAAGGGCATGCCCAAAAATAGCTTGGATGATGCACTATGTACGCACGTGTGTCAAATAGCGATAGCGTCATCACAAGCAACCCTAGCATCAGCGTGGTTTTGCTTTTTTGACATAAGGAATTGCAGGATGCATGTGTCAACGCAATATTTGAGAGAGATAGAGAGAGAGAGAGAGAGAGAGAGAGAGAGAGAGAGAGAGAGAGAGAGAGAGAGAACTTTATTACGCAATAATGCGAGAGTGGTTCCTCAGTCCAGACGCCCACGCGCTGTCCAGGCTGCCGCAGCCCTGGTCACAAGCAGGAGCTGGTCCTCAGGTCGACAGCTGGACAGCAGCATCTCCCGCTGCTCAGGGGAAGGGGACGGGTTCAGGGGCGGAAGGTCCGAGTTTTTTGTGCAGTCGAATAATATGGGGGTCGGAGTTCCTGGTTCGTGGCAGAATTTACACTTACCAGAGTACTGGGTAGGAAAGAGTAAATGCATATGGGTGGGGTGGGGAAAAGTACCTCCTTGAATTTGTCTGAGTGTGATTTCTTGGCTTTTGGTCAAAGATGTGTGAGGACTGGGGAAGGTCTTTATCGTGGTCCGGTAGTATTGGGTGATTTCTTGGTAGGTGAGGAGAGGTGCGGAAACAGTCCCGATGAGTGAGGTGTGGAGCCTGTTGATGAGAGTATCGCGTGGCTCGCTGAAGGTAATGTCATCTGCCATTGCAGAGCATCAGGGCGCCACACGGTAGAGGACCTGATATACAGGCCAAAGGAAGTTCGAATTCACCTTCCGCCATTTGAGGTTAGAGGACCTACGAGACAATAGAAAATTCATCCAGGGTTGTAGATTTTGGCACAATTTTAAATACAAAAATTACAATTCGTGTCCTTTTTCGTTGCTGCTTGAAATCCCAGCCCACGACAGCACACATAACTACACAACAGATCAACCAAAAAAGATAATGGCAGTAGGCTTTACTTGTATGCCAGTGAGGTCATACCCACGTTTACAAGCACACAACGCAAGCCCTTGATCGCCTTTATTTTTCTTGTTCTAAGCGACAACTACATAACATACCCATACAATTGGAAAATCATTGTAATCGGGCACGTCATATCAATGTGGAGTGATCGTCTTTCCAATTCTTTAACCGAAAGTATTACCGAAATGTATAATGCTTTCAGGTTGAAACAATTCACAGACGATCACGCACGATACCAATTTTAGCAAAGTCAACAGCTGTCAACGCACTGTTGAGTGATCGTCTCTCAGTCGTTCTGCTTTAAAGGGAAAACGTTGCCTTGCTACGATGGCGAAAGCACAGCTGGAGTCCGCGTGAGGAATCCAGAAAGCCGTGCACAAATTACGCAATTTAAGTAAAACCTGTATCAGGGACGGCAATCATAATGAAGCACGCACGCGCGACGACAAGCCAGAGACTTGAATGGACCCTGCAACATTTTTTAACTTTAATTTTATCTCTTAAATGCTTTCAGAACGTAGTCCACCAACGCATCCAGGACTTAAAATAGGGGGTCATGAAGCACGCAGTCACAAATTACTGCCCCATGCGCATCACATAACTAAAGAACTTGCTCAAAATATTTTTCGCTGTTTCCCGGTAGTGGCGTTCTCCGAGCACTTGAGTTACGTCATTAGAGTGGTGTAGCGGTTATTCGCCAATTTCCTTTCTGTTGCAGCCATAAACGCATTCAGTAACCACTTAAAAGGCGCCACAAAAACCAAAGCAGAAACGGAAGGCAGATTTGATGCGACGAGCGAATCACGCAGTGTGGCGCTGGCGATTACGATAGATTTCGCAGTGCTTCCAGACGCGTAGGAAAGAGTGAAAGCGTTTATTGGAAGTGCTGCTGAGTCCCTTTAACCCCGACCCCACGCCAACGCCGCTAGAAACACGCTGTTGTAGTAACTAAGAGGAGAAATAAAACACGAATAAAATCAAAGCTCCACCTTCAAAAAACCCTGCAACACTTTCGGTAAGCGCTTTCACTCTTTGCTTCGCGTCTGGAACCACTGCAAAGGCTACAGTTATCGCCAGCACAGAGTGGCACTGCGTGATTTGCTCATCGCACCAAATACACCTTCCATTTATGCTTTTTTGTGGCATTTTATGTTGTTATCTGAAAGCGCTCATTGTTACAATTGAAGGCCAACCGGACACCAGGCGATACATGGCCTTAGTGGAGTAAATCCAGCCGTCGAAGAACGTCAAGACCAGGAAAGAAAGAAAATTATTTTGAGCGAGTTTACATGTTATCTGGTGGGCATAGAGCAGTAATGTTTGGCCGAGGTGCTTTGCGACCCCCTAATCTAAGTACTGGATGTGTTGGGTGACTACGTTCTGCAAGCATTTAAGATTTCAAAATAGTTGGAAAAAGTTTGCAGGGTCCCTTTAAGAGAAAGACGGTTGAAACACGAACCTTTCTCTCAGGCAACCTGAGCCAAAGCCTAAACTCCAAACTGCTTCGACTATGTCGGATGGGCGAAATCTGATCGACGTCGGCTGACGTAAGGCAAGGGACCCATGCTTCATTCCGACGACGCGAAAAGGTTTTTTAGGCGCTTCAAGTGCCTTCGCTTATTATCATCATCATCGTTTTATAAAGCCCGTTGGGTAAAGCTGGCTTTCCGGCAGTGCGTCATCAGTGAGGCATTGAATGCTTCGCTTTAAAAGAAGCGCACCGGAAGCTTCAACCTGACCTATGGAAACGTGGTGATGTGCACTGTATTTGGCGCTGCCTCACGGGCGATTCACAAGATGGCGAAAACTTCCCGGACGCGCATAGTTTGAACCTAGAGAATAGCAACGTATTGTATGACTGGAGTGGCGCCACTGTCAGTACGGCGCAGTCTTTATCACCTTAAGCTCAATCGTTTATCGGTTCCACATTGCCATCTCAAAATACTAAGGTTAGGGATCCCATGGACCCGTCAAATTTTTTAAAGCTAAAGCCTCAGTTGTTACCTTAGTTGTCGTCGGCATTAACACAAATGGTACCGAATCGGCCGCCGCTGTAAAACAACATAAACGAATGAAGACACATTTCGTTACGTGTGCGATTCGAACATGGGTCTGCAGACCAGGAATCAGGAGCGCTATTCACAGCGCTAACCAGGCGTCCTGCCAGACTGAAACAAGAATTATCCTGATGCGTGCCGCGTGAGAGGCGAATGTGGATGCACGTGCGTGAGAAGAATGGGTGCACGCGGAAGGGAGCTCTGACAGTGTGAGAAATCGCGCGACCTTGCGGCCAGACTGCGGCGTGATTTGCACCAAAGAATGAAGAAACAACAGTGAATAAGGAGGCGCAAGCCCGATGCAGTAATGGAGAAGTCATTGGCAATCCCTGCCTTTGGGCTTCAATTCACTGAGCAGTAATAAGAGTTTGAGGAATTTATTTTCGATGTCTCGATGCTTAAAGCTTTTGCAAAAAAGTTCAACGTCAGCGTTTGCGTAGTCTCTCTTTCCGATGCTCCTCTTCGCAATGTTGCTAATTAATTTGTTGCTGGCTGTTTTATGATGAGATTTCCCACGGCTGTTTCATACAGGACAGAGAAAGACCGGTAGAAGGTGACAACAGTGGTAAAGACTTCTAATAGAACCGTAACTTGTGAGTTGCCCCATTCTAAATTACGGCGCAATACTTAATCCCCAAAACAAATTTGAGGCAATGAAATTGTCGCTGCACGTAAGAACTTGAAGATGTGTTCACTTGTAAAGGACTACTCCACAATAAAGTGACAATGCATATTTGTCGATGTAGTTGGATAGCGCAGAACGGACACTGCGTTCTACTGATGAATAATTCCGGAACCTCAGCCGGAATTTTCGCTAAACATTGATAAGCCTATTTTCCTGTTTGCTAACTATATTTTCACCTTCTGGTTCACACCATGTATACAGGATAAAACTAATTTGTTTGTGGTTTCATAGAGATCCACGGATATATTCTTTGTTCGCCCAGCTACTTGAGAATGGGCCCCTCGGCACAGGCACCAACCGAGGCCTCTACTACAGAAAAGCACCGTTTCAACCTCACGAACGCGATAAAATTCGATCAGTGTGCGAGATCAGGATTTAGTTTTGGCGAGAATGAGAAGTACGCTTCTGGGCTTGATGAACTGACTATTCAGAATAGCTAATGCGACTTATGCCAAGATTTCTGAGACTGTTTCGGGAACACCACAGAGCAGAACTCTGCCTCTCGGTAGAGTTCTATGGAGGTGCAGGCGTAGTAGAATGCGCTAATCGGATATATTTTTACGTTGCACTTGTAACTGCAACGCAAAGACGCTTTGTTTCTATCGAATCTTAAAGGATGTTTTCAAGTAACAGAATACCTTAGACCGATGAACTCACAAAACCAAGAGCCCATTAGCAATAAAAAGCACATGAAGGTCGACTATCCTCTCTCCCATGGTCGTCCTCAACTTCAAATAAAACTCCGCATGGACATCGGGTGCGCTTAATTAAAGTCAGATGATACCATATGCTGAATGACTGAAATGAAAGGGTTTTTTTTCCGCAGCCCCTACGGACGAATATGAGGCAGAGTGCGGTTGAGGCTAAAGCTGATTTGAAAGTGAGGTTGAATGTAAGCCTGCTTACTGCCTCATTAGACGCTTTTCATCCTGTCAGAGATTTCTTTTGTGCAACACGCAAACAAACACATCATTCAAGTCAACGTGTCACCATGCACTCTAACTTTTTCTGTCAGGGTTTTAAGGGATAACCAGGGGCGCTTTTATCAATTTTCCTACGAACTAAGCATATTTGATTTTTGAGCCATTCGTGCATTTTCTATATCTTTGCCACCACTTTGGCGTTTACTCTAAATAGCACTCCTGGTATAACAACTCTCACTGTCCGACTGCGGTGCGTTAGGGAAGAAAAGTATTCCCATGTGTTTTTTCCCTGTAAGCCGATTTAGCTGGATAGTTCTAAGCAGCCACGGTAAACGCAAGCACTCAGTGCAAATAGTTAGAGCTGTTTCCCATACATAAACGTAAGATCCATTATAACTTAAAATGATCAAAAAGGAATTCACTTCCATGAAAACAAATCCTCATACGAACATAGACATTAGCAAAATAAAACACTGAATTATGCCCACTGACGTCAGAAGAAGTGGACGTCCGATTGAAGGTGAGACAAAAGCAGCGCCTTGATACTATGTGCGCTGTTTAGTGAAAGTTGTGGGTCGATCGGCTAAGCAGACATTTTTAAGGCGAAAGCCTTAAATTCCCCCATTCTGCGAAAAAGTCCCGTTGTTGTGTTGCTGTTGTTGTTGTTGCTGCTGCTCTTGTTGTTGTTGTTGTTGTTTTGTTGTTGTTGTTGTTGTTGTTGCAGCTGTCCTGTCAAAAAATGACACTTTATTTCGTGCGCAACTAAGAACCTCAATAACAGAAACCTGTTTGGAAACGACAAATACATTGCACAGTTCTGCCCGTGAAGCTAGTGAAGACCACATTCTCCGCCGTTTCCTCAGTCTTCGCATCTCAAGTTTGCTCAGTGTTCGCGTCTCAATTGTGGACGTGGTCGAATTTTTTTATTAAAATTATATCTTGAAAATAAATGGCGCATTTTGTTTTAATTCATCAGATACCTGCCAGTTTCGTACACCTTATCCGGGAGATTTAAAAATAAAAACTTAAATGAAGATCTATTTGTAGATCGTAAGAAGCGAGGTTCTTACGCATTCCCATAGGAATGCATCAGCACCTCGCTTCTTTTCTTGTTGAGAAGTTTCGGCATACCGTCGCCGTCGAAAACATTTTGCATTATTTTAACGTCTACGAGGCCCTGCAGTAGCCGCACATTCTATTTCACAGTATGCATCAACTGTCCCAAACAGCGGTGACACATTAACGGCGACAAGGCGGTGACAAACAACTGGAACACCCCGCCATTTACTGGCATTTACTGGATCTGACTTCACCCACAGAAACTCCGGCGGTATAAAATCAATATATAGACTTAAGCAACTTATCTGCGGTGTGGACCCCGCCTCCACCCAAGCCAGGGGTATGTAGGGAGGCTGGTGAGCAACAGGAGACTCGCTTTCGTTTACGTTTCCTTGGCGATGGTGCCCTCGGCATTCTCGTCAGCATTCTCCGCCAGGTGGCGACATGGGTCCCGCGCACGTCATCACTGATAGATGATCGCTGATATGATGGAAGGCGAAATCAATAAAGACCCCGACAAAAACTGGGATTACGACAAAATGATAGCGTTCCAAAAGCGTAGGATGAATGAAGCCAAGCAACGAAACCGATGGAAAGGGAAGAGAAAGCCGAGAAGCTGGTGGAATAAGGAAATAAAAGAGGGTAATGACCAGCGAAAATGGCGTCGAGAGAACATAGAGAGGCAAAAAAACTGGTATGGAACCGGAGGTAGTGAAGGCAAAATGGGATATCTACGGGGAAAAAAACTAGAAGTGCAGAAAACGGTGCAAGCAAAGATGAAGCAGAAAAGCAAACAATGGATGGCAGAAATACGGTAGAAGGACAAAAGCGCATCGAAGAAGTTTTGAATCATGTAAAATTACTAAGCTCAAAAAACGATATCCATCAAAATTTTTGATTGATGAGGAGAGGAAACATTTAGAATGAGAGCACGCGTTCGCGCATATTCATCGAGTAATTAGTGAGAAGTGTAAGGCAATAGAGTTATGGAAGCCTTCTACGATAACATCAGCGCCACAGAAGATTGTGGAAAGGGATGTAAATTTGAGCAACCTTGATTGGAAAAAGCAGAGCAAAAGGTTTCCCCAAACAGCAGTGGGTCCGGACGGAATACCAATGCAACTGATAAACCTGCTTGGACCTACAAATAAGTCATCGTTTAAGAGGGCAATAGATAAGGTGATACAAACGAAACAAATACCGGAGGAGTGACTAGAAAGGAGGATGAATTTATTATATCGAAGTCAGGGGCAACAAAGCCAGTATTGATTCATCCAGACCGCTAACAGTAACGTCAGTGGTGCAGCAGATTCGTACTGCAGGCGATAAAATCAGACATTCAAGCATGGATGCAAGAAAGTGAAATCCTTGGGGAATCGCAGAATGGATTTAGACAAGGCACTCGATTGGATGGTAATGTGTTTGTGATAACTAAATGCATTGAAATTGCGAAATTGCAGAATAGACCATTATGGATTACGTCATTGGACATTAAAGGGGCGTATGATAACGTAAACAGAGAACCGGTGTGGGGAATGCTGAAACTCCAGGGATTAGCTGACGAGTTAATACAGGTACTTATCGCAGTCTATAAATGTAATAGAATGCACCTTACAATGGAAGGGCAGAAATGCGCCCATCAGGTCAACACCCATAGGGGACTGAAACAGGGATGCCCTTTGAGCCCAATACTGCTGGTGCTTTACATGGCAGGGTTAGAAAAGAAACTCGAAGAAAGTCAATCAGGGTTAAACCCACCGCATATCTTGCAAAGTGAAGTGGTGCAGCAGCATATTCCAGGAATGTTATACGCAGACGGCATTGTTCTCTTAGCTGATAACCAAACCGATATGCAGCGACTGATAAATATTAGCGGCCAGGAAGCCACCCACATCGGCTTAAATTTTTGCGCAGAAAAATCGGGAATTATGGTTTTAAATGACACTAGCACTGACGCAGTGTCAGTCCTGCATGGCGAATTACCGCGAGTGAAGGAATGTGAATATTTGGGATAAATGAAAGGGATAACTATTAAGAACTCACGAGGAGCACCTTGAGGGTAAGGGAAAGCGAAACGCAGCTAAATGAAGCCTAATAGCTCTGTGGGGGTATAACAAATACGAAGTAGTAAGAGGAATGTGGAAATGAGTAATGGTTCCGGGTCTCACGTTTGCGAATGCTGTACTCTGCTTAAGATCAGACGTTCTAGCAGGCCTTGAAGTGAACCAGAGAACCTAGTCCATTTGGCCTTAAGAGCGCATAGAAAAACAACTGGCGAAGCAGCGCAGGGAGATATGGGGTGGGCGTCATTCGAAGTTCTAAAAGCGCAGAGTAAGATATGTTTTGAGAGAAGACTGAGAGCAATGGATCAGCGTAGGCGGACAGCTAAGCTAGCTACCTATACTTGAAAAGCGTGGACACGCAGTGGCTTAGGAAGACGAGAAGGCTAACGATAAAACACGGAAAGAACAGTGGAGAATCCAAAACAGCCAAGGTAACCAAAACAGAGGCAAGGCAAATAGAAACAAATAAATGCAGAGAAAAACTGCAAGCTAAAACGTCGTTAGAGATGTACAGGGCTGAGAAATTGGACATAAGAAAGGAAAATTTCTACGATAATTTTCAGGGCAGTGCTTTGCTTTTTGAGGCTAGAACAGGTTGCTTGCGAACTAAGAGCTTTGTGGGGGAGTATTCCCAAAATGACGGGGTATGCATGGTCTGCGGAAAAGAAACAGAAACTATGCGGCACATAGTGTTAGAATGCGAGGGTATCCATCCAAATCTACATGAGGGAAATATTCGGCTTTCACAAGCCCTAGGATTTAGGGGTACCACAGAGGAAGTTACTGCAAGGCTGTCGAGACGACGAAAATAAGGTTAGAATGCTGGTGGACGAAAACCAGAGAGGGGAATGTTGCCTAGGACAGCTACCACCTGTAAAAAAAGCATTTTGTGCGTAATAGCTTTTTGTACCTGCCTTAAGAGCAGCACTAGTATTAAACCAAGAGTGTAAAACATATTTCCTTTTTTTTGGTAAGATTACACGTCAGACCCCCGCTACAAAGGGGATTCCAATAGCAATCCTCAATCATCATCATCACGTCCCCGTTTCCTCCTCGCCTATCTCTCCCTGCCGCCATCGGGCCGCTGCTTCATGCCGGGTGCTTGTGGAAAGGGTTGCGGTTTGACCTCTAGCTGTCAATGTCAAAACTGGCCATCCCGCGAAGACTGCCCGAGGTAGCTTAGTGTAGCTTTCGCTACAATAAGTACATTTATCTCGTGAGAAAATTTTTGGCCTGCCCCGTTTTTGTTTAGTTGTTTCCATTTCTCTTTTTGGTGAATGCTACGCATCAATGTACGGCTCTAATTGATTAGGTTCACTGCTGCCATCACATCTAAAAAGGTTTTTAGCTCTTTTGAAACACTTATCACGTTAATGCTAGAACAAACTTTAAGGTGCATTTGGGCTTTCCAAATAGCCACGCTGATAGATTAGGCCTGACAATTCCAGGCTATAATCAGCTGGAATAGGATGCGTTCACCTCGAACTTTACAAGATTTGAACTTCCTTGCAGCTTACATTGTTACCATAAACAATGAACTTCTCTTTAACAATGCACTAGCCAAAATTGCATTATCAGTCATTTTCAAAATGTAACTGCGACGTGCAGCTTACTTTTTTTGCCTTTACCAATAAGCTTTGTTTTTTGTTTTTTTTTACTTTATTCCCTATAACTCTTCGGTAATTTACAAATGTTATCAACTTTTTGTAATGCTTGTGTAATAGGCTTTATACTTATTCTTTGTACCTCACCCCTCGCTATAATATCCCTAATTCCAGTGGTAATGAAATATCCAAACGTATTCCTTCCTAGGCTGTACAAGATAACTGAGAGAACCGCACTTATTTTACGAAGGAGCTTTCATAATATTCTTTTTATTTTCCTCAATTATTTGCGGTAAAATTGTATATTAGATACTAAACGTACAGGCCAGTACCGCTTTACTAAAATTTTAATGTCTCCAAAATATTGCTGAATAATCACCATAACGTTGTTCCTCCCCAACCAAGGCTCATTCAATCAGTGCAGTTACGGTTTTGAAAAATGTTACGGTTTTAAGGAGAGTAGAAGCATTTAACGTTTCAGCGTATTCCAATGTTGATTCGCCTTGTAGATTTCTCTACAGAGTTATCGTTTAAAAAATGAGCAAACAATTTCTTGCTTTAACTATCGATTACTTCCAAAGGAGCGGATTTTTTGACGACATCTGTACATCATTAGTTTATTTCACGCTCGAACTCATTTTCGATTAGGCCTACTATAACAGCTACACTAACAACTAATACAATTGAAATGTTAGAACCCCACCTTTTCTTTTATACCGACGAAAAAAGTCCTATAACGTGTATCACAATGCCACGAAATAGATTTGTTGCGTCGTGTTTGGTTGGATGCACAATTACAATTTTGGGTGAAAAAAAACAGCGTGATAGCGCCGAGGACTAGATGCTACACGAACGCATTACCCTGCTCATGTGTTATCGTAAGAGCAGTAGCCAGTTAATGTCACCACTGCATATTAACATCCGTCTAATTCTTAACCAGATCCATGGTCTATCCAGGGGGGCTGATTACAACAGAAGGACCTAAAGGTTCTCCTTGCCCTGGCATTATCACCTGAAATATTGGAACACATGCCATTCTATGACTCAGTAAAACGTTGTAATACTTAAAATGAGAGTCATCGCGCCTGGTATTATGTCGTCCGAAAGTAAATCAGGAAAAAAAATAATGTACTCTGCCCTGTGTTTGTACTCGGGCGAATGATTCAGTTCTCAGTAAACCAAAAAAAAAGCCTTTTTTTCGCCGATGACCACAGATTGAGTTTTGTGGGAAATAATGCCACTAGTTTCATTGCCTGGGATTCCCCAAAGTTGGCGATTTTACGATAACCTGAATTTCGTTTTGCTTTTTTAGATGGTATATTAGACAAACTTTCCAACGTCAATGGCGATTTTTTCATTATCATCACTGGTATAGACCGGTTTTCAAGGCATCACTTGGGACTAGAAGATGTCCGCAATGGTTTGTTTCATAAAATCTGGTTTTACGTTTTAAAAATTCTTTGGTGATTCACGCGCCGAAGCTACGTACACCTGGGCTATGAGGTGCGCCGTAGAGGAGGGATCCGGATTAACGCCGACCACACAAATATCTTCAACGTGTGCCGAAGTCGCTGCACACGGGCATTTTTATTTTTCGCCTCCACCTGGATCAAACCCACATGCTTGCGCTCAGAAACACGACACCTTAGCCACTGAGCCACAGTGAAGTGTTTGCAAAAAGTGTTGCATGTTAACTTTTAGGAAATTACCCCATCTTAATACACCTGTGTGGAATAATTACACTCTCATGTGATAGAGCCGTGTTGTTTGGACGTTCAATGCTTTCTGAATAAGAAGCTCACCTTCTAAAAAACAAATTACGTACAATCAAAGAGCAGCTTCTGTTAAAGCAACGTCCGGTAGGGCGAGTACACTCTGATAAAGGACATATCTTCATTCTTGTAGCGTTCTATTCAGTTTTCCTCGAAAGTCGGAATGAGACGAAAATTTTAACATGAAAGTGTTTTATTCCCGGATACACCAAGATTTCGGTGACGTCATATCTGTCACGGAAGTGACGCAATTACAACGAAGCAATGCCACCATGCACACAGGGTCTTCGTGCGGGGAAGCAACCTTTAGTACTAAAGTGCACGTTACAATTAGGGCTGTTCGTTTTGTGGTTTTATATTGCAACACGAAAGCGTTTTATGCCAGCGCACACCAAGATTTCAGTGACGTCATATCCTCCACGGAAATGAGGCTAGTACACCTTTGCCGAAGCGACCCGCCAGCAGGACGTCGCTCGCCAAGCACACCCACAAGACAGCCGCCGACCGGCAAATCATTGTCAGCTGCAGATTTTGCTGCACATTTCACTTTTGTGTTTTACCCATTCCTATGGCAGAAGAATCAACCACAGCTTTTTTGCAAAAAAAAATGGGGCTCGCTACAAAAACAACATATCTGCACGTATGATGTAACAACCGCAGATAAAATGTTTGCAGCGATCCGGTTTTCGGCGCATACGGGAACAAAAAAAAAACACTGTATATGCAAAATTCCACACGGCCGTATATATTTTGACTTATACATGTTCTCTTAATTTTTTACCACTGTGTCTGGTTGTCTCTCACCAATGACGCAAGAGTATACCGAGTTCGGAACGTCCGGCATGCTCTCGAAGGTCTGGGATCCATACGGAGCTGTGTGTAAAAAAAGAAATCGGGCCCTCTTTTTTTTCTTTGCAACGCTAGGAACAATGTCATTGTTCTCTACGACGCGGCTGCTTCGTAGTTGCGACTAGGACTCGCATTGTCGTAGACTTGCGACGGCCATATGTGAAGCAATAAACACGAGCACGGCCTTAGTATAGAAACCAACCCCTTTTTCGTCGAAGCTCTCGTGGCAAGCACTGCCTCGGGGCTTTTTCAATGTCTACATCATATGCAAAAAGCTTGTAACTCATGTTTTCCCAGTGGCTTTTCAGCAAAGGTGCGTTTCGCACGGTGGAAGTGATAAACCCAGTGTACCGAAGAAGACTGGAATATTATTCTACTTCGTTTACAAAATCTGGCAAACAAGGATTTTGACGGTTAAAACGGTCTCTTCGCGTTTCGTGAAACAGGTAAGCTGTCCACTGCTGTTCCGAAACTTCAATAACGTCACATAGTTTGTATTGTTGTTGCCCGAGGTTTTATAAAACTGGAAAAAATGTTGTGTTATTTTCATGGCAACGAGATTTTTGTTACTTGCGATAATTTTTGCCCCTCTGTTGTCAGTTTTTATCCCCATCCGCTTCTGTAGATGCGTTTATTTGTCTTTTAGCTACACAGCCATTGAAAGCAATAACTAAAAACTGTTGATTATGTCATTACTTCGCCGTTTGAAAGTAACCGTTATTGCGAACCATTATTATTTCTTTGCATGTAACTTCGAGTGGCGAATCGCTATCACAAACAGGGTTAAGTATAACTGAATGTGGCCCCGACCCTATACATTCACCATTGACCACTCCCAGTGTGATGCTACAGTGCGCAGTAAAACTATGTGCAGCGAAAAGATGTCAGACGCCTGCAAAAACCAATCGATCACTTAGATATGTGCGTGTTTTGTAGCATATTTACCGACATTCCCTTTATTATCACTTTGTTCGCAAAACATGTCTTTATTATGCGACTCCTACTGAAACTTCACGGATAGTTCTCAATTGCGTCACAATTGAATTCATGGTGGTGACAACGAGTACATGATATATGTTAAGCTTACCAGTATCCGTAACCCGCTATAGCTATTGTTCAGTCAATTCATCACACACAGGACATAGCTGAGCAGGCATCTGTTTTTAAAAAAAGCGGTCAGGTTTAGTCTTCGTCTGTGTGACTCGCAATTCTCCTCTCTTCGCATGTGCACATGCTATCAGTGCAAGTCACCCGAACATATGGGTACTTATGATCGTGTTATTTTTTTACATAAGGTGGTTTACATTATTTCTGGGGACCTGACACATAGTTCATCCGCTCCGACTCCTGCACGCATAACTCGATGGTCCTATACAATTATTATTGTACCCCTTAGGCCCGGTTTTAATATTGTTAGTGGCGATGCCCATTAGGGGCTCGGGCTCTCGTCGTATCGTCGTCGTCTCATTTCATCGTCTATGTAGTCCCGGTACAAAAACATCGGGACCCTATTTGATGCCTCGCTCTAGAATGTGACGCGTACTAAAAGAGCACACCGGGACACTCGTCTTCCAACGCCTCGCGCTAGACGTTTCGTGCTTCAAGCAACGCTGTATAGTTCTACTCCCAATGTTTTTATCTCCGTGGGCAAAAACTCCATGGCGGCAAGAATACATTTCTACACTGCACGCTTCGCCTCTCCCCAGGTTTCACGTTAGTGGGGATGGCCGGGCATTTTTTAATTCTCCTACTCATGCGACTGATTTGCCCGACGTATAGTGAATTTTCCACCTCGACAGCAATTCACTAGATTCCTCACGCTGACCAAAGGCGCGGAGTTTGAACCTGAAGTATGGAAACATGGTGCTTTGCGAGTGGCCGCACACTACTTCACGAGTGATGCACTAGATGGCGCAAGCATGCCTCCGCTGCGACCTCACAAGCAGTAACTTGCACTCGGAAACACCGCAGAATCACTCATCCAAACAACGTTTCGAAGCAAAACTAACTTCAATGATGAGTAATAATTGCTCAAGTGCCTGCATGGTTTTCTTTCCCCGAACAGAATATCTGTGTAATGAACTTATTTGTTAAATCACAGAGAAGATTCGGTGCTAAAATGTTTGATAGAGAATTGCGTATTGATATGTTCTGAACAGTTTCTTGCATTTTTGTTTTTACCACTTCCATCTACCCCTGCAAAGTCTCGCATGCACAGACAGCAGTATTTGTAAACAGCGTAACTATATAACATCAACAATAAACAATGACCTCATTTCTTGCGAAGCTGCAAACTATGATTTTATTCTAGATATTCTTTTCTCTTACTCATTCTGACATTCGAACCTAGATTAAAAGAATACAGGGCGTTTCAGTGAACACTTTCAAAAATTCGTGAAGGTGGGCTTTTCAAGAAAAATAGGAATTCTCATAAGGAACAAGCTATCAGGTTCGGCGGACGTCAGCAGTTAAGTGAAACCTGCGCATTACATAGTTAATTAACTAAAACTGTCTAATGAGCTTTTTAATTAGCGAAGTTTGGTGGTTATTGCCAATGGTGAGTTTGTAGCCATGGAGACGACGATAACCGATCAGTTTTTAGAGCAAAGAAAAATACACTCTGTAGAACCCTGCAGCCCGCCAAAATCTAGTATTTTCCCCCCATGAAACCGAAACGCAGCGCACATGGTGTGCCAGTAGTCTAGTGCAAACGCAGCATCCGCTGATGACGTGTTGCAGTGACTGTGTCGCCCAATTCAAGGTGGCTCTGGCGATTCCCCACGCTAGGAAATCAGCTGATATCAACGCCATCGCCTCCTGTATTTTTTAATGATCAACGCTCACCTTATACCACGGCTAGCGTTATCTTTTCTTTCGTTGGTAGGCGCAAGAAAGAGGCTAGCCATTGCCCACAACACGGTCGCCCGTTTCGGGAGCCCTAGTGGGCGTTGGTGAGAGTTTTGCTTTTCTTTTTTTTTATTGTCTCGAGCACATCTGATGTGGCTACCAGACGTGCAAGATGTGAAATGTCACCATCCGTTTATTTTTTTTTTCGTTAGGTTTATCCGCTGTTCGTTTATAATCGCTGCGTGTTAGAAAGCGCATCAGGCAAAGCAGAGGTTTGATTGCTGGTTGAGGAGGGATTTCGCGGCTGTGGCTGCATGGTGAGGCTTCCTAGCTAGGGAAAATTGCACTTACATTTCGAATTGGCCGCCACATTCGCTGAAACACGTCACCAGCCGACGTTGCGTTCGCTCAAGATTTCCAGCGCTCCTCGAGCGCTGAGTTTAGTTTTTGAGCGAAAAACAACGGCAGGTTTCCTCGCGGTACAGGGCTTTAAACACCGACTTTTTCGTTGCTTTAAAATTTATATGAAATCGTTTTCTCCGGGGCTACAAAATCACCATTGACAATGGCCACCAAACTCCGGTAATTATGAAGTTCATTAGTAGAGTTTAATTACCCACGTCCGCCGCAGCTAGCAATCTCTTTCTGAAGAGGGTGTCTTTTTTTCTCGAAGAGCCTATTTTTAAGAATTTTTGAAAGTGTTCACTCAAACCCTGTATATTCAGATACCAGCAAGCGATGGTACATGCATGCAGCTGTGTACGGCAGTTCCGCGTGTTATGAAGTCATGATATTGCAGCCATGAATAAAGGCTACATGCTACGGATTGCGAGAGGGTTCTTCCTTGATCCCTATGCGGTCCAGTAACCTTAGTAAAACGTTACAAAGAAACGACAAACGTTATGTATGACTACTGCCCTAACAGATATCAATCCTATCTAACAAAACAGCAGCGTAATGAGTGGCTAACGCAAAATTTCGGTTTAGGCCTGAGTAATTTTGTAAATGGCAGTTGAACGCCCTAAAATTGATAAAGGAGTTTTTGACTTCACAATGTTTGTGTCACTGCGAATCTGAATCCATTAGCCTACTTTGCACTTTCCGGCTAAGAAATGTGAAGCAAAAAAATAGATGCCTGATTTTGTCGAAATAAATGTGCCTGATTTCATGCAGCCATGAGAACGTCGCTGTCAGAAAAATTTATTTTCCTACACAGCGAAATCCTGAGGCTTCAGAGTTAAGCGAAGTGCATTGAAAATGTCTACAAGTTCAATTTGAAAACGATGCCCGCTGGCGCATCGCGAAAGACGCAAGTTTAGCGGCCTAAACAGAGTATAGTGTAACTGAACGCGCTCTTTAGAACCCACAGGTACTCATTGATAAATGCCAGGTTGCAGCAAATAGCTTTAGCTTTTTTAGTGAAGCACATACCTCCTAAACAATACGTTGTTGTCCTGTTAAAGCCTTCTTGCAAGCACGACAGATTTTATTGTGCCCGCTATAGGTTCAAATTGTCTGAAACCCCCAATTAAAGCAGCAATATATCGCGCAGTTCCGCAGGTGCGAATTACGATGTTCTCTTTGTTGAATGGTCATTCAAAAAAGTGACGTCCGGGAAGCATGCGATAAAATTTTTTGCTTTTAACGCCCCACATTCTCGTTTCATTTGGAAGAAACTCAAAGGTAATTCAGGAAGACTTCACTTAACGTGTTGAGTGACGATATGATTTACGTGATTGCTTGCGACACTCTCGAAATGATATCTACAGATTTTTTTCGCGGTTCCTTTTTTCCTCGTTTAGTCATGGAGCTCCGCAAAATACCGTCTACCACACGTATACTACTTCTCACTCTCATCTTGATGGTTTACAATGCCAAAGGTTCTGAATGGAGGCAACGTTGCCGCGGAATTCAAAGGTAAGAATGCGACTCGGATGTAGTAGTGCTACTGTCAAAAGAAATATTGAAAAAAAAAGTATATTATTTAGGAGCTGGAGGTTTCCCGCCACTCACATTATCATCAAAACATGCAAATTTAAATTAACGATAACAAAAAGGCCCCCAATTAATATAATAACAATTTCTCTTGGTCAGTTTCACATGTAGCTCCCACCAAACCATTATGACAGGGAAAGCTGCTGATAGCAGACGTCGTCTGGTAGCAAGTACCGATTGCCTTGCAGCAGCGTTCACAAAACATGTGAAGGACTAACCTAACACGAAAACGGTTATGTACCTGACCTGGTCACATGCTCAAAGTGCACAAATAATTTTCTTTTTACGAGCCTGTAAGCTTTTCGGTTGTGCTATGTTCCCAGTCTAAAACTGCACAAAAATGGCTATTTTATACCTTTTCTATTCCTGTATTACTAGTTTATTTGAAATTACTTCGACATTTAGCCCCCAAAAAAACCCAAGAGTGCCCCATTTGCAGCTTCAAAACGAGCAAGAGATTGATTTATGATTAAAGTGAAGGTCCCTCACATATCGGGTGATACTAAAAAAAATCACGGCTTATAAACCAACACTCAAATTACAGTCATTTTTTTAAACAAGAACATGCGAAAGACAGAACGGGGGCAA
Organism: Haemaphysalis longicornis; assembly: GCA_013339765.2. Classification (NCBI taxonomy): domain Eukaryota; kingdom Metazoa; phylum Arthropoda; class Arachnida; order Ixodida; family Ixodidae; genus Haemaphysalis; species Haemaphysalis longicornis. The sequence goes on along the minus strand of CM023457.1, from coordinate 46,634,347 downwards.
ATGATGCCGAGCGGCACCTTTCACTTTGTCGTATCATCTGCCGCAGCGTATGCCTACGCTCTACGTTCGGAAGTTGGAGTCAGCATATTACACGTTGTTTGCAATGGCAATTGAATAGTATTCTTCTGTCGTTATTATTTGATAGTTACCAGCTCACCGCGTGATTTGTGACTCGGCCAGTTGGTGGGCTCGCACATTGCCTAGTAACAACGTCCGTCAGGCTCCGCTGACGCCGATGGCGTCAGGTGCGCCGACCCACAACGAAACCCCAACAGTTCATAACACCACTAAATTAGCAGGTATAGTTTTTTATATTGCGGAAACCTAACGAAAGCAATTTTTGAGTAAAAAGTAAGAGGTGCATCTTGAGGGAACTCGTAGCTGGACTGCTGACCCTTGTGAGTTTTGATTAAAAATTACAAACACATGAACACACGCACCAGACAACAAAAATATAGAAGAATCTACGAAGATGTTAACAGAGTCTAACAAACTCCTTTTATGGTATTTATAGACTACAAAGAAGCGTTTGGTTTAATAGACACCAAGGGAGTGGTTGAAGCACTGAGAGATAAGGTAGGCGACGAGGCGTACGAAGGGCTTTTGGAGGAAATATACAGCGAATGTACAGCGAAAAGCGTAGTTGGAAGTACCATATAAAGAAAGGATTTAGACAAGAAGACACCATCTCATACAGCATGCTTAGAGGGAGAAATAAGGAAGGCAATAGGAGAAGCCAGGCATACGGGCAAACTGGGAATACCGGAGACACTTGAGATTTATGCAAGACATCGTGTTGTTCAGCAAATAGGTAAAGGACCTGAATGCTTCAGGAACTGTAGTACAAAAGCTTAGCCGTAGGTTTAAATATGAATATAAATAAATGGAGAGTAATAGTAAATACACACATGACGAAAGCGTTCCCTTCAACTGGGCCATTAAATGCTAGAACGCGTTACTAAATATAATAACCAAGTTTCGACTAACAAACCTTTTCGCAAGCGCTCTGAAGTACTAAACAGTATAGCTACGTGTGTCATTAAAAACAAAGGTATCCTACCAATACATGCTCTTACTGACGACTTATGGGTGTGTCATCTGGGCACTTACTGAACACCTCGAAGGAAAGCGCCCTGCAAGAAATTTTCTTCAAACATTCGAAATTGTCCTAAGCGTACTCGTATATAAAAATGGTGGCAGTTAGGCAAACCAAATTTTTTCGTAGTGAACACGAACGTTCCCCAGACATTTTTATGCTGACCACGGGGTCTTGAAAGGTTCCAAGAAATAAACTGTTTTCCTGATCATGCCATACGCGTTCATTCTAACTAACACAGAATAAATGAGCCACACTTCGCGGCGTTTGCAATTGACATAATTCCGCTGATTATGCATCGCATTCTTACACAAATCCCACAAAATATCATTCTAATTTTTTCCCACATTAGAACCCTGGTGGAGTGATGAAGTTTTGGTATTTGCCAACGCTTATACCATATACCTGAATATACAAATTAAAAGCTTTACCATTCCTTCTTAAAGTTGAGAGAACCGCGAAAGCGTCCAACCAACCCAAACAGCAAACGAAGAACGAACCAATGCTACAATTTTTTTCCTCACTAAGTAAACGCACCTACAAATGATCTAAATGTATAGCGATAAGAGGTTTATGAAATAAAGGTGTACTTTTGTGCCCCTTCTTCATACTCGATGCATGTATTACCTTATCTAGAACCGTTCCTTTTTCGCGATTTTCAAGTGGCCCTTTTGACAAAATTAAACCCGGTTTCCCACACGCGCCGTGTATCCGGAGATCACATCAGAGCTTTCGGGTCGACCAACCGGTCTATGTTAAAATGCATTACCTTTTAACAGCGGAGCTCTTGGTGCTGGCCATAATATGTGCGGAGTGCGGCGTCATCGGGAAACCCCGGGCATAGTTACTACTGCCGGTTACCGCGCACGTCAACACGCGCCTTACGAGATCCACCAGGCGTAGTCCAGGCTTGCGCGTGGTGCTCGCAAACGAATACCAAGGAAATAGTTCACGTGCGTCCGCGCCTCAATGGGGGAGCACAAGACAGCTCGTGCTACAGACTCCCAGTTCACGAAACCGGTTGCCGCCGGTTTTAGCGCGTGCTAATGCGTTCCACTTGGAGAGAAAAGTGAAAGCCTGCGGACGAAACGATCCGGACCCGCCAGTCATGGAGGTGGAAGACAATGATATAGGTGGATATGACATTACTACCGCTGGCACAGTGAAAAGCCACGGCGCAACATGTAATTAAACAATTTCAAACCTAATGCATTGCGTGGTTGGTGTTGTCCCCTTCAGTGCTTACATAAAAAAAAAGTCCTCCAGCTTCGCTATGGTTCAAGCCTTGCGCGACTTTGTCCGAGCTTCGCCAATTTTTGACAGAACACCAGTAGCCACTCCAAGAAAGTCTTCGCTCAAAAAAACAATTTAAGACCTAAACATCTTACGAAAAACTTTTTTCGCTTTTTTTTTTCAGAGGTCCGTTCAGGGAGCTCCTGTTCTACCCGACCAACGACAGCCTCGATCCACGAACCGTGTTATCGATGCAGGAGAAAAGCCGGGTCTGCTTTCCAAGCCCCTGTGACCACCTGGAGGCGTTTTCCGGATTCATGCGCGTGGGCGGAAACACTACAGCGTTTCTGTTCTTCCTGCACATTAAGGCGGAGGCAAGGGCTTTTTTTACTTTTCGCTCTCTGTGCAACGAAACCGTACCGATTTCTCACACTGCTTGTGATTTTGCGGTGGGTTCAAGAAGCGTTCGTGCTCAAAAACCACATGCAAGGTTTCTTATTGAGGGAAACGACTGAAGTTTGCTCTGCACCGTGGAATTTCGCATTTGGGGTGTGCTTCTGCTACCCCCAAAAACAATATTCTTTAGGTAGCAAGCAGATAAACACTTCCCCGACCCAAGGATATTATTTTAAACCATGGATTGCAAGTGTTTAGTTAAATATGGGTAATCACAAACGAAATGTACAAACCTTTTTAAATCACACGGCTGCATTTTCATTTTTTCATTTTTTCAACTTTTCATTTCTGAATTTCCAGATATTTACTTCAAACAGGGGGGGGGGGGGGGGAGGGAGAAGGAAGGGCTTTGCCCAGTTTACCTGGGCGGGAATTGTAACGATATGGTGCCTTAGGGCCTTTCTGTTGTTGTTTTTTTTTGTCTCATTCCACAATTTTCCTTTCATACTTCTCCGTGGCTCTCTTTCCCACTAACTGGTCCTGCGGCCGACGTTCTCACCTGCAGTCCTCAACGAAAGTTGCCACCCCGACGATTTATAGGCTTATGTTACCATTTTCTGGCTTTCTGAATAAATTCACGCGCTCTCATTTCTTTTCTGTGTCATCAAATTAACAGATTCTAATGTATTGAATTATGTGTTGCTTTTAACTAACTCAGAAAATTTAATGTGACCAGTTTCGACTGTGCTGCGGATTTCAACCACTAGAGGAGGCCACAAAAATTACCATTCATAACGAACCGCTATCTACCGCAACGAGAGCCGAAGCTTTCAATTTGTGCAAGCGCATGTCGTCCTCAGTTTAACCACGGCCCCTCGATGAAGCGCATGCAACTTGCGTGAGCTTGATCAAGGGGCCGTGGGTTAACTCACCACCACGGTGCCTTTCTATTTGATGCGGAAGAAATAAAATAAAACTCGTACGAGGAATTTAGCGCGACTAATACAACCTGCAGCCTGCTTAGGGCCTGCTCAAAGAAGCACTTTATCAAGATGATTGGGAGAAATTACGGCAACAAGAAAGTAGAAAATATTTCAATCACTTTGGATTTCCGACGGCTCATTGGGTCAGAAAATTAAAAAAACAGCCCCAAAATTTTTGTGCTCAAAATAAAATTTGTAGTTGCCTGATATTGTAATGAGACGGCATATTGATTAACGTGGCGCTATCAGTTCTAATTCTCATTTTTACCCTCATTAATTCTAGAATTCAAGAAAAATGGCAGTAAACGCGTTTGCTTGGAATAAAAAAAGGAGAACGGCAAGGGTTCAGACGGACGTGCCCCAAGAACAAGTTTGATGCCGCTACAGGTCTCAATAAGTACAAAAAAGTGGAAGGCTCAATGTTGACATCTACACTTTAGTTTTTTTTCGATTTTTTTCATTCACAGACGGACTCTAGCAAAAAGCCACTCCTACTCTGGCTTCAAGGCGGCTTCGGAAAGTCTTCGTTATTTGGCCAATTCTTGGAGAATGGCCCTTTGGGTATCGACGAAGCTGGCAAGCTGTATTACAGAAATCACACGTTGATTAAAAGGATGAACATTATCTACCTGGACCAGCCAGTGGGAGCCGGATACAGTTTCGGAAAGCAACCCCGCACTCTCGAAGAGGCCGCCGTTCACAACATGAGATTTCTCCGGGGGTTCTTGCGACTTTTTCCCGAATATCGCAAACGGGACTTCTACATCGCCGGAGAGTCGTACGGAGGTAATGCTTTACGTTCTCAAACGTTTAATATTATTTTTTATATTCATTGTTCTCTATCTATCTAACGCTGTGACATGAATATTAATGCGCTACCGAAACACTATCTCTGGCGATTGCCATATTTGCCGCTTTAGACAGTCACGTTATTTTTCACAAGCGACTGCTAGAAAGATTCGTGACGCAAAAAACTACAGTCCCCTAGAGCAAGATTACTCTTGACGTTTTTTTGGGATAAAATAAAACAGCCTTCCTATGTTTTTGAGGCAGGAATGAATTTTGAGGCAGGAACAACACCAAATAAGATTATGCCTAACCATCGTGAATAATTTTTTCCCGTGACTGCAAAAATGAGAGACACGTACATATGTATAGGCCTACGGTAGCCGTGTATCATAACCGAATTCTGCAAATCAAAAAATGCAGAAAAACAAGGGTAATATCTCTGAAAAACAAGAAAATCTTTTATTGAGGGAAAAACATCTCCACGTGACACCTTGATAACCACTCCTTCACGCGTGTAATATTTAAAGACTCTAGTCTTTCTTCAGCTACTTCAGTCAGAAAATGCCTGTCTGTCTGTCTGTCTGTCTGTCTGTCTGTCTGTCTGTCTGTCTGTCTGTCTGTCTGTCTGTCTGTCTGTCTGTCTGTCTGTCTGTCTGTCTGTCTGGCCCGCTACAGTTTATCTTAGCCCTCGCTACTTGTTAACTTCCTGTAAGGTTAGATTTACCTTTTGCTACTCGTTATCTCCCTTTATGGTTCATTTATTCTACAATGCCTTTTGTTGCAGCGAGGTCGGCGACCGCGCTGGCCCACAAGGTCTTGACCGGAAGTCCCTACAAGCTTCCCCTCCACTTGAAAGGAGTCATGCTTGGAGTCGGCTTTCTCTTCCCGATCCTAGACATCGTCAACTCCGCCGATTACCTCTACTACTCCGGCATTATCGACGAGTGTGGACGAAAGAGATTCGACCAACAGTTTAGAGTCATTAAAAATTATGTGAAAAAGAAAAAGTACGAGACGGCAGCCGTCCTCCTACGCGAAACCGTGTTCAACCTGCGTCGTCCAGACGGCAAAAGCCTCTTCCAGAAGCTCACTGGCTTCGAGCATCACGGAAGCATCAAGACGCCCACAAGGCCGAAGGTGGCCCTGGCATATTTTCGTTACGCCAACAGCACCGCATTCAAGAGGAGGATTCACGTCAGGTCCTCCAGGGCTCTCGACGGCACCAGAAGCGAGGTTTCGATGCGGATAGCTCTGGGAGATTTCTTCGTTGATGTGCAGAAGATCTTCGAGTTCGTCCTCAACAAAACGCGTGTGCTGTTCTACACGGCCGAGTTCGATGACGTATTCCCTGCGGTCAACCTTGACCGGTGCTTCAAGAAGCTTAATTGGCGGGATAAAAAAGTTTTCAAGTACGTGCATCGGATACGCTGGCACAAGCACGATAACGTCTCACTGGAGCTGTTGGGCTACGAAAAGACGGCGGGAACGCTCATGTACACAACCGTTCTTTTCGGCGGCCATTTCATCTCGTTCGACAGATCGGAAGTTGTGAGTGACTTGTACAGCCACTTCTTGGACTTCCCCCAGGTAACGCCCAGGAAAAGGAAGGATCAGGACAGCAGTGCCATTATTACGAAGTGCTAAAATATTTTTTTATTATTTATCTGTGGAATTCAAAAGGGAACACGGCGTTAATTGATAAATGTTGATGATTCCCCCATTTTTTTTTCAGGCATTAACATTATTAAGCCTATTCTTTGTTTTGCCTGCTCACAGGAAGGAGAATGAATATAAAAGTATTAGTAATAATTAGTATTAGTATTATAGTATTAGTATTAGCTGGTATTAGTATTATTAGTATTTGGAAGTATTAGTATTAGTTAGTAAAAGTATTAGTATTAGTATTAGTATTAGTATTAGTATTAATATTATCCCCAAATTCCATTCTACGATAATAACGGCACGTGGAAAGCTTCTTTGAAATTTAAGAACGTAACGTGTGTACAGAGCGGAGAACAAGTTACATATTAAACAAAACTAAACAAAGGGTTCGAACAAAAGAAGTGATGCTGTGAAGCTCATCTCAACGTCATAGCGCGCTAGTTGCGTAAGAGGTCGTTTAATTAATCTCGCTCTCCGATTACAGCCATGAAATGTTTTCCACACAGCATAAACATCAAGCTCTTGTGATCCTTCTACCGAACGTCACTGCGCGTCCAGCAACGAGCGCTTTTTGGGAGGAGCTTAGAATCTGATGCAGTACATTTAGGCCGCAAATTGTTCTCTGAGTTTTAAATCACTCCATTATAAAGTGCACCAAAAAAATATCTCAACTCTGTATGCTTCATGAATAAAAAATACGCAACTAGCCGTCTTGCTTTTGTTCCAAACACAGCTCCCGTAGCTTTGGGTGCGGTGCTCTTAAACAATTCATTGCATTTTACAGGATGTACATAGGGTTTGAATCCGCACCTGTTCCTGTACACTGCTTGTCCGTTGATTGCGCTATTGCTTTGTCGTAGCAACCTCTATTTGTAGAGCATTTACGTGTTTTAAAAAGCGGAAGTAAAATGCCCTGCATTACTTTGCTAACTTTTCCGTAGCAACATCTGCACAAATTGTGGCGAGTACAATTACTTTAGTATTTGAAATCGACCATCTCGGCTCTCGGTGATAGCAGAAAGTGGAGAGTGAGAGAGAGAGAGAGAGAGAGAGAGAGTAAAAGTTTATTAGAGCAAAAGGCAGTGGTTGAGCCATCACTCCTATGGGTATCCTGGGGATTAGGCTGCAACCCTGCCAGAGAGATCTGTCAGCGTGGTTCGAGCTGGCCAGGCGAAACAAAAATATGGAAAACGATACTAACCCCAGGACAGATAAGAGCCTAGGGTTTCAGCCATGATAGGCATAGTGAATACCAGTCCTTTAACGATTACTTAAGGCAAATGTGCAATTCCTTCGGCACCCGCTTGCGAGATGAGGTCAACGAAACGCTGCGTCATTCCGGACGATGTGCGCATAACCTACTGACTAATCGTGCACACTAGATCGATGTGCAAATAACTTATCTTAAATATAATGACGACTGCTGAGAGAAGCAGCGAGAACAGATGGCTTGGATACGACGTGTAGTGTGTGTTTTGGCACAAGGAAAAAGCGGCCAACTGCTGGGCTTGTAACAAGCAACTGCCCGCTGTAAACTGCCCTGGAGTGGACGTCGTCTTTGCCAGGTCTGTGATAATTTACCCAGAGGGCACGCCAGACTGGCAGAAAAATACACAGGTAATCTCGGCGCTGAAAAAAAACACGTCCGTCCGTCGTCGATCGAAAGTGCACGCTTCGGCTTCGCAAGTCGTGTCGCATGCTGTGCTTTTTGCTACGAAATCGGCAAGTGTCTCGGGTTTTCTTTTCTTTACGGAAACCAGCAATTCCGAATACTTTTGGATATCATGCCTGCTCTTGTCGGTGTTTTACATGTTTCTCCTAAAAGGCAAAAATTTGGGCTGGTTGGTACATATTCAAAAGACAACAAAACAGCGCGAAATTACGGGACAAGGAAACACTTCGCAGCGGAAGCGCAGCGTTTCGTCCTGTTGTTCTTCCTTGTCCCGTCCTTTGCGCTATTTTGTAGCGTAAACTACACTGGCCGAGGTTGAGCAGTTTCGTGTGTGCCGTGAAGGGCCGTTGTGCGCAAGCGCGAGGGACATTGGCTTGCATTGGATTGGATTGGATTAAAGTGGATTGTGTTGGATTGTGTTGCGTCTAAACCGCGGCAGACGCACTGGCGCCGAAGCGTGCCCAGGTGTGCGCCTCAATTGCGCAGTAGCCAAGTCTGACGCTGCACCGGAGCCGCTTGATAGCCGTTTCGCGTGGCTGGTGAAAAGCCGTGCTGAGCATGCGCGAGGAGCAGTGACTGGACCGGACAGGACTGGACTGGAATGAATTAGACTGAATTGAACTGGACTGGACTGGACTGGACTGGACTAGATTGCTGAACCTTAGCTCACGCTACGTATATCCTGGCATAGCAGAGCTAAGCCACTGCTAATTTTTCTCTCTCAGTTATACATGTGTTTGAGCCGGTGCCTTCTGGTAGGCCTTAAGATGGGACCGTTCGATATGCTGCCTTCATCCAAGAGCTGAGTCCGGGTAGAGTTCTTTTTGTTCAGCTGCCTGCAATTTTATATCTGTGGAGCACCTGGCGTCGCTTCGGGCATGTTGTGATTTTAGACCATGCCCAATCGACGAGACGTTCACAACTTAGTCGGTTCGGAGCCTCCGAGCACTCACAACAAAGGAGCTGCCTTGGGGAACTTATAACTGAATTGAGGCTTACTGCCCTTTGAACGCACGGCACGCTTTTCATGTGCGGCGTAACAATTTACTCTCATTTACTGACCATAAAACCATCCACAGTCAAGCCCACACGATACAGAACATGTTGACTGGAATGATACAGGCGTGATAGCTACTGGTCTACCCCTTGAGTCATAAAGACGTTTTTGTCGATGGATGACACCTTAGCACCCGCTTCTAGCCGTGCAGTGGGAGCGTCATACGGGACTCTGAAAGTGTCCCCAGGTTGCTAACCTTGAGAAACGTTTGCTCTCACAAAAGAAAAATTTGCAGCACCAAACTTTGTAATAATGAAGTTTGGGAAATTTATATGCCTGGCCACACTTCTGTCTCGGTCTTCTTCAGTGTGGTATAGACAGAATAATAACGGGAAAAACGCGATTTTCTGTATTTGATACCATGCCCAGTCGATGAACATTTTTCCAGATATATCACATAACGTTGCTAGGTAGCGTCCAATGAGTTCAAAATTTAGAAACAACAAAGAAATAATTGTTTACTAAAGCAAGCCTCATATCAAAGCCCACTTTAAGGCAACAAGAGCAAAATTTTCATCCGCCCTAGAAGTGCAGGAATTTTCCCACATTTTCTCTCCACGGCCCCCCATTGCACAGTCTTACAATCTGTAAATGCAGCTTATGAGGTGACAAAGCTCTTTTCGGCTAAAATACTCCGACAAAGAGCTTGTCTTAATATTAATCAGCACCCTGAAAGTTTCGTAAAATTACGGGTGTTCTATCGTAACTCTATGTATAGCAGCAAGTGGTACTGGTGACAGCTGCGGCAAGGCACCCTTATTTGCACCATGAGACTGCCGTCTACACAAAAAGGTATTTTAGAAGACTTCAAAAACAAGTTTGCAGAGCGTTGCAGCTAATTTTGTAGTGAAATAAGTACCACTCAAGTTAAATATTGCCGTAAGCATTCTTCGTGAATAACAAGCCACCTCTCATTACTCACAACGTTCGAGTCGTTTAACTTCCTGATGTCAGCTTATACATAATTGAGCAATCGAGAGATAATGAAGTGTTAAAATTCTTTATTTTCAACGTAAATATGAACTAATTAAGGGGATAAAACAGTAGATACAATGGTTATGTCATCTGCTCAATGAAGTACACATATTGATGTCTTGTTCTAACTTAATTTGTGGAATCGAAGCTAATGTGGAAGAAAACGAAGCCGTGGGAGCCACTAAAATAGAATTTCGAAACAGTGCCTGTTATTTCATTGCTGGAAGTATTGCTGGAGTATAATACGGACATTCATGAGTGAGTGTGCGCCTGCATTTCTGCCACACGTGAGGAATGTGTTCAAGGTACCGTTCCCTACTCCCTTAGGAGCTCTATCACTCTTTAGGGCCTCTTATTAACCTACTTCCCACCATGACGTCTCATAGCGGTAGACATAGCGCTGGCGTCTGTAGTGGTCGAGTTCCCGTTGACAACGAAGAAAAAACTTCGCTGTAGTGACCTGAAACGAAGGTCAAGTACTAGAAAATACGCTTAAAGAAAAATCAGGTAAGGTTCTGCTTAATATATAACCGGCAAGGCAGTTAGACAGAATGCCCTATTTCGAGAATGCTACACGCATACGACGTTGTTCTTTTGGCCGATTCTACATCAACATGCAACTTCGGGCAAATATGCCGCCAGGAAGCTACAGACCTAGGGTAAGATTGAAGCACAGTTAAATCAGGAATGACTAAAATCACACAAAGCCACTTGCACCAACAATGATGCGTCAGAAAAGAATGTAGCATAGCTGCTGTTGCTTTCAACGACAGTAGCTTTGACGCATTCTAAGTGCAGCATGGTAAAATGTCGAGATTAAATTAATACAATAAGCAAGGAAAACTCCTGTTTCAAAAGTCACGAGGAGCAATTAAAATTGAAGTAAAACCAACACAGGCTATGAGCAGCACAGTGCCCGGTGAGGGTGTAACGAATACGACGTAGCGCGAGAATTTTTGAAAAGATTGGTGAATTACAAGCTAACATTTGCCAATACAGTGCATTTCTTAAGATCACTCAGCCTATCTGCCCTGCAAGTAAACGAAAGAACGGCAAGCTCTTTTCTTTAGGCACTATAGCAAGATAACGATCCAGGCAGTGTAGGCGTATGAATGTTGGATGCCGCTTGAAGTCTGAGAAGCATGAAACAACGTATATTCTCGGGAGCGGTTACGAATTAGGTATTACCGTGGGGGGAGCTGAAGTGTTTAGGAACACCCGGGGTCAAAAGTTTGTTGTAGACGATTTCTACTTTCAACGTTAATTGTTCAGCTGTCTTGGGGCTCAGCACTTAATTTGGATTTGTAAGAGGAGGGGTGTCATTTCCATAAGCGTAGCAGGAGCTTAGCCCTCACAGAGCAGTGAAATTATTGTTGAAAGTCAAAATCGCCTCCTCTAAACTTTTGACCCCGGGTGTACATCTGCATAAAAATCGTGACTCGCGTTTAGGTAAAATATAGAAGGATGACTATGAAATGCCGTACGAACAGGGAATGGCCAACGAGAACGAAAAAGAGCAAAAGAGAAGCGGAATAGATAGGAAGGAACAGCTGGGGGAAAAATGGAATCTGAAACGTCCTTATAGGTGCAGCGGGCAAAGAAGTTTGATATGAGAAAGAAAAACCATCTCTCGGTAACACCGAGGGTAGTCCTTTTTTTTTAAGTTCGAGCACGTTCTTGCAGAACGGTGAGCTTCCAGGGGATTTATACCCAAGAGAGGGCTGTTCTCTGGTCTGTAGAAAAAAACATTTTGTTAGACTGTGATACTATTAGTTCAATCTATGTAACAGAAAGTTCCGCCTTCCCGAATATAGAAGATGTAAACTACAAAGCTTTTGGGATGACTGGAAGGACACTGGATGCTGGAAGAGTATGGGAGACTGGGAGATTTGGCAGTGCGTGAATATGATGCATGATGATGATGAGATGGCACGGATTCGGGGGAGGAAAAGCAAAGAAGAGTACGTGACGTTGAATATAGCTACCCCCTGTCACGAACAAATCTAAATTTTATAGAGGCGGTAGTCGTTCTTGGGCTACTTAAACACGGAAACTTGGGTCTGTCTGTATGTCTAATTCTCTGTCTGTCCGTCTGTCACTTGATTCAGCCACCCGGCCAAAGTGAAGCAGAAGATTCACAATAGATTTATATACCCACAGCCAAATGTAAACGTCTAAGTCCGGTGGCAATGGTCATACTTGTCAACACTGTTGAGCAAGAACAAGAAATCGCGAAAATGTGAGGCATAAAATCAATACATAAGTGATATTTTCAGTGTTCCTTAATAACAAATTCATGAATGCTTTATTTTTGCGATAGCAGATCAAATATTACATCCACTGCAGAAAAAAGAATCCACTCCGTCGCCTGCTGTCGCCTGCTCCACTATAGCTTCTGACGGCATTTTAAGAAATCAAACGGCAACAGTTACGAAATGTTCTACTAGATTGGTTCCACGTTCCGCTTGGAACGCACATGGAGAAGGGGAATGTGGTTCTAAAAATGTTGAAGTAGGGTGCCTCGATTCACGGGCGTCTCCGCCGTACGGCAGCGCTGTCATCGAGGCGCCCGGGCTGGTGCAGTGAAACGCGGTAAATTTAAATTTATTTGAGCAAACCTCCAGCGAGTTTACCTTGGGAAGAACGCGGCGGGAGAGGAACAGCACGAGAGGTGAACGGGAAAGCTAAGGAAGGCACTTACTTAGCACATGTCGACGAAGGACTGTCAGTCTTTCGTCGACATTTGCAACAAAAGGAGCAGATACGCTACCAATGTTTTCTTTTTATTCACAAATATTAAATTTATTGTAAAAAATTATTTTAACAAATACTTCGTTTTATCTGTAGCAGCTACAGAATTAGTAGGGCGGTATAATCTAGACGTATGATACTGCCCTTTACGTTTTTTTTTCACGTTACGCCGTAGTGTAAAGCAGGTGTCAGCCACCTTTTGAGGTGGAAGGCCGAGGTGGAAGCCGACGCGGCGGAGAGCTGCACGGTAAATAAGGTTGGGAGGGGAGGGGGCTTGGAAGGCAAAGAGCAATATTTCAGCGAATACACAATAAACTTTGACAATAAGTGGCAATAATCTGGCTAAGTAAGGGGAGACAATGCAACAGTAAGCGATCAATTCTATGTTCTTCTCCCACGTCTAACCCCATTCGAGGTCGAAATTCGGGTGTCGGCATTCAGATAGAAAGTGTTAGGAGTAGGGGTGAGGGTTCTGACGACCTGCTGGGGGCCGCATAATACTGCCCCGCGGGCCGCAGAATGCCGACCCAAGGTATGAAGCAATGAACCCGTATGTAATTGTTCGACTATCCCTGTGTACAACAATGCTTTTTTTGCGTCCGTGAAAACGCTTTTATAGCAGCTATTAGGGCTTCTTGGTGCTGCTCCTTGGTGTTTCCCTGATAAATGTGGGCTATCTCTGCGTACAATACTGCTGTGTGGGTTTTTTTGCGTCTCGGAAGATGCTTTTATAGTATGTATTCATTGGTGTATTTTCAACTGCTGTCAATACAGGTTCACCACCTCGTCAAGTAACTTCTTGCAGTAGCCTTTTGCGGCTGCTCCATCCTTTTATCTGAAATGAAAAAATAAATATTTGACTAGATTCATTGATTGATTATTACAAGTTACGATATCAATCAGTGGCCTCCCAAGAGCGACGATTTAAAGTGTGAGAACGAACTTTTTAAGTAAGGATGCGAGCGAATAAATAAAGACGTCTGCATGACATTGGAATGCGTTACGTTCATTCTATTCATTTTAGGCCCATCCCGAGGATGGGCATTTCCTCTCTGTGCATATGTAAATGAGGACATCGGTTATATGACCCCAAATTTTGTCTACCGAGAGATAGATCTGGGTTTTGCAAATTTGACCCAATTTTCTGGATGGGCATGTGTCTTGTATGAGGATGTGGGTATGACTCTGGTCTGGGCCAGCAACGGCTTTCCTTTTGATAGGAAAGCTATAAATAAATGCCCCATTACACAAAAATCCGGCTCTGACGTGAACGTGCGATGGTTTCAAAAATGACCGACGGCGCAAGAAAAACAATAGTAAAAAGGAAACTTTGCGAATTAGCGTCTGCTATTTGAATCAGAGGCGAGTCTGCCACACGTTTCCTACGCCACTACCCACCGTCAGCGGTGAATGCGATGGGACTTTCGACTGAAACGTGTGTTATAAACACGTACTGAGGTGAACAGGAGTAATTCCAGTATGCTAATTACAGAAATATCAAACTCACCTACGCTAACGGCGTATACGTAGCGCTGACAAGGGCCAAGAAGGTGGTGTCTATCTGAGCAGTGCGTTTTCACGCATTATTCTACGATTCCCAATTTGGAATTCCTGCGATTTTCTGGGTTTTATCTCGATGCTCTTCGTCGCCGTTGTAGCGCGCTTTTTCTTCACTTGTTTCCTAAAAATCTAATCTAATATGCATTTTTATTAAAATATCTTGGTTACGTATTTACGTCAACCTCAAATGTGCCTAAGGCCTCCTCTGCGCTCAACAATGCTGACACGTATGAGTCACGTCATCTTTTATTAGTAGTGTGAAAATGTTTTAATTTATGTATATATTTCGTGTTCACGATGTTTTCATGTCACATATTTGTTTTCTAATGGGAGATAAACACGGCTCAACAAAATTTGACAAAAAAAAAACGGTGATTTGGAGTTTTGAAAGGTCTTTCCTGTATATACTTGGTTTTCAATCTGTTTGTCATGGAAGAAACGTCCCTTGAAACTGAAAGTCACCACTGCTTCAAAGAAAAGGTGACGGAAAAAGGGAATCCCGAAAATAATTCAAATTCACATTTTCTTGGTTTGAGCCGCCGAAACAATACCTTGTATATGAGATTCGTCGCACCGGAGAAGTCAATGAGAGCTACGTAGTCAACGTATTGCAGGCTGCAGACCACTTTAAAGTGCAACGAAACATCCGCGCACGGGCTTTTTTTGCTTGCTTCCTCGGCGCCAAAGGGCAGACGCCAAAAAGAAAATCTGGCCGCGTGTCTGGTTGTTTTCCTGAAAATGCCGTCGAAATACAACAGGGTTGCGGCCGCAATGCCACGTAACTCCCTGTCCCCTCCTTCCCTCCTACCCTCATGGTCTTCCGTTTCTTTTTCCCTCCTCTTACACACCTCTCCACTGTCCCTGCCCTTTCTCTGTTTACTGCCCCTGAACCAACCATATATTATCCATCCTCTTCAATTTTCTACTAAGCCGTCCCCGTTCCTAAAGTGTCCCTCATCCTTCCCCTATTCACCTCCAATACAGCTTCACCCATCTTTACCTCTTACTCCTCACATTCTTCTCTCTCTGGACCTCCCCCTTTCCCAACCTCCTCTCACTACTACCCTATTCTTCTCTCAAAATCTTATTTCCCTCCAATCATCTAACTGCTCCCAGATAATGAATGGCAGCCCACATTGTCCCTTAAGAAGAAAGTGTATGACAGCTGCATCTTACCGGTACTCACCTACGGGGCAGAAACGTGGAGGCTCACTAAGAGGGTTCAACTTAAATTGAGGACGACTCGGTGCGCAATGGAACGGAAGATGATAGGTGTAACATTAACGGACAAGAAGAGGGCGGAATGGGTCAGAGAACAAACGCGTGTTATGGACATATTAGTACAAATTAAGAAGAAATTCCCCGCATTTCCCCGAGGGGAAGAATGTGAAAGTGCGAATGCAGGAGTTGAATTTGCGCGGTTCGGTAATGTTCGCGAAAGAGAGATCACACACACACACACACAACTACAAGAAAGAAAGATGCATTTATTCACAGACACCTATTTGTGTTGTCTTGTACTTGATTTCTAGAGCGGATCTCAGCTTTGAAAGTTCGTGTCAGTACTCCTTTAAGCGGGTGCATTAGCCCTTCTCACGCCCGATTCCTGGCCAATCCCCCACGTGGGTATGTGCCATGTCAGCGGCCAGGCAGTGCGCGCCCATCTCCCCCCGTTGCCAAGGAAGACGAGGAGCGCGCGCACCCGCAGCTGTTGCTATGTGGACGGACGGCGGTCACCGGAATTCAGGGTCGCTTATAAAGTGCATTCGCCTTAAAACAGACATGGGCAGGGCATGTAATGCGAAGGAGAGATAACCGTTGGTCATTAAGAGTACAGAGTGTATCCCTAGAGAAGGCAAGCGTTGCAGGGGATGGCAGAAAGTTAGATGGGCAGACGAGATGAAGAAGTTTGTGGGTATAAATTGGTCGCAGTTAGCACAGGACCGGGTAATTGGAGAATATTGGGATAGGCCTTTGCCCTGAACGTGGCGTAGATAGGCTGGTGATGATGGTGATGATGATGGTCTAACTGCTCCACCATTTTTACCTTCATGTTCTTCCTTCGCTGTTCCCCTCCTGCTCCACTTCGCCGCCTTTTTCTCCCCTTCTTCCCCTCGCCCTTCTCATGTCCTCGCTCCCTTCTACCCGCACTCGCTCTCCACTCCCTTCCTGCCATTGTTGCTCTCCGCTCCCTACCTCCCTTGCTCCTACATTCCCGCTCCCATCTCTATATTGGCTTCATATCCTCTCACTCATTCAAATAACCTCACTACCCTCCGTTATCCTTTCTCTCCATCGTCCTCTCCCTCTTCTCATGTTTTAAATCTGCCCGTTCCAACTCCTCCACCGCGATATTACCATTCACCTCGGCGACCTTGCCTTCTTCCACTACATTTTTCCTCCTCTTCTCCCGCCTCACTCCCTCTAAACAGCTATCCCTCGTCACCTTCCTCCTCCCGCCGCACTCCTCTTTTCCTGTCTCTCACTCTCCTTCACTGACATTACCATCGCGTAATGTTTCCCTCACCCTCCTTTCGACTCTCCCCGTCCTTCCTCACTTCAGTCGGGCTGCCCCTTTTAACTTTACCTTTACATTCCGAGTCATCCCCTAGCAAGGACCAGTGCCTCCCAGACTAGCGGACGCCTCCCCCCTCCGCTACCAACAGGACCGGTGGTCTCACCAGCCAGCACCAATGAGCGCGCAATTAAAAATGTCTGCTCTCTCTCAGTGATTCCCCTACCCACGAGGTCGCAGTGGGTCAGTAACGGATATAATAACATCCTCGATAAGCCACACGGCTCCTTAGCAGCAGTATGGTTTTCCGCATTTTTGAGTGATATGCGTTCTGTGCGTCCGTGACCCGGGGATATCAATAAATGCGACTTATTGCAATTGGAACCGCCAGGAGACTTTTTTTTTAAATTCTCTTGCAATAAATTTGCAAGGGTATAGCAAGATAAAGAGGTATGCGCAAAATTAAGAGGTCGATGCAACGCTTATGCCCACATCCACCGAAGCACAATTTCCTGGCCATCTGTATACTCGCACACAACTCGGCTAAACGTAATCCATACTACTCTCTATCATCCTCTCTGTATTCACTGCCAAGCCTCAGGCACACTGCACAATATTGTCGGGGAATACCAATGAAACCCAGATGTTACCGCCATCCCCAACCCCTCACACGAGCAGTGGGAGAGTACGCTGCCCAGCTCCTGTCAGGAAATACCGCTGTTGCTAGCGGAAAGGGCGAAGACAGCCGGCCGTACCAGCGGAGTCTTGGACTGAAGACCCCAACCCCAAATCATCATCATCATCATCATCATCAACAACAACAACAACAACAACAACCTATCTACGCCCCCTGCAGGGCAAAGGCCTCTCCCATTAATCACCAATTGTCCCGAATATGCTCACTTTAACTCCGAAACTTGTCTCTCTCTCTCTTATCTCCCGAGTGAGCCGAGAACCAAAGTTTGCTTCAAAAGTGGAAAGAAGTGCGATCACAGCAGTATGCCATATGCCCGTTAACAGAGTTGCTGGCGTTCTTGTGTTCCGGAAATTTATACTTTTTTGCAGGAGGAGGGAATCTTGTGAACCAGTCCTTGTGTACAGGTGACCTACTTTTTCTGGTGTTTAGTGAGACACCCACTCTCTTCTTTTAGTTCGCAGATCTTAAACAGCTTCGCAGGTGCAAAGAATGCAACATTATCTCCTGAACGCCTATCGATGCGTTTCTCGTAGTGGCTGGGTTTGTGTATGTACAGAATCAAGGCGATCTGTTGTTTGAGACCTGCATTCACCGTACCTGCTGGGCTTGTCCCGCCTTGCGCTGCCTGTTTGAGCACTTCCCTCCAACTGACACACACAAAAAGGTGTGTGGGTATACCCCGACTTCGGTAATCGCTTAGTGGTCTCAGTCAGGCTAGCCGTCATCATGTGCGGGCATGATTTAGACAGATCACTCCTGACGAACTGGAAAGCAATGTCTCTCTCGACCCTCTTCGTGTGGGCAGATCCAACGGAAGAGGGGTTTTTTCGCCCTAGGAGCGTAAGCCCAGCATGCATGGTTGCAGGTTAAACTTAAAGGCCTAAAAATATAATGTGGCCTTCGCGGCATACTCGCTATTTGTAAATAAGGGCCTGAATTGTTTTCTAAAAAGAGCGCTGACTTGCTCAGCGGAGCCTCCCAAGTTATGAAGACAGCCGACTATACGTTATCGTCATCATCATCAGCTTACTCAGGTCCACTACAGGACGATGGCTTCTCCCATTGACCTCCAACCGCTCCTCTCCTGCGCTGCTCGAGTTCAAGTTTACCCGAAAATTTCTCTATTCCATCCCTCCATCGTGTTAATGGCCTTCCCCTTCTTCCCGACCCATCTGTTGGTATCCACTCTGTAGCCCTAATTGTCCACCGGTTGTCGGTTCGTCTCACTACATGGCCAGCCCACGTAAATTTCTTTTTCATTTCTTGAACTATGATACCGTCTACTCTAGTTTGTTCTCTGGTCCAGGTAGCTCGTTTCCTGTCCCTGAGGGTTACTCCTATACTATTCGTTGCATGGCCCCTTGGGCCGACCAAGCTTGCTTTCTAGCGTTTCGTAACCTGCCAAGTTTCAGCTCCGCATGTCATAACCGGCTGTATGCACTGGTTGGAGATTTTTCTTTTGAGCGGACAGAGGTACCTTACTTTTGATTATTTGTGATTGCTTGCCGAGTGCTCCTCAACCCATTCCTGTTTTGCGCCGGATTTCTCGCTCGTTGTTGGGGTCAGCAATAACCATCTGTCCGAGGTAGTTAGATTCTTTTACTTCTAGCGTTTTGTTTCCTAAGCTGAAGAGGACGTTCTTGGTATGCTTATTCCTCATTACTTTAGACTTATTCATATTGATTTTTAGCTCCACGCGTCCGAGCTTTCTTAGTCTAGTTCCTGAAGCATTGTTTGCATGTGTTCTGCAGTCTCACTCGGCAAGACTATGTCGTCCGCGAACATCAAATGGCTCCAGTATTCCCTGCTTATCTTTAATCCTATGTTTTCCCAGACAATTTTTATAAATATCCCTCCACGCATGTTGTGAACAGTTTTGGCGAGATGGTATGTCCCTGTCTTACTCCTTTCTGGATCGGAAATTTATGGCGTTGCTTGTGGAAGGTTATCCTGCCTGTGCGTTCCTTATATATCTTCTAGAAGTCTTACGTAGGTTTCCTCCATTCCCTGGTATTTTAGTGCTTCTAGCACGGCTGCGGTGAGTACGGAATCAAACGTTTTCTCATAATCTATAAATGCCATGTATAGGGGTTTGGTGTACTCTGCGAATTTTTCTATCTCTTGATTGACGACATGCATGTGATCGATGGTTGAGTACCTTTTCCTAAACCCAGCCACCCTACTATACGTTCTACAAGATAATCGTCGACGTCGCGGATGGTGGTGGGGGTGGTGGTGATGTTTATTGACGGGTGGACCTAGCCTTGCGTGGTATGCCGGCACTTGCTCACCCGATCAGCACCTTTTATCGCTATGCGCGGGAATTCACCATGATTCGCTGAGGCTTGTGACCCTTAAAAATTGCAGGATCAAACGAAAGATGTCCCTCCTCGTGATCCAATGGCCTTCCGGGAAAATTAAATCGTTCAAAGAGGCATGTGGTGCTCCGCATGCCTCTTTCCTTCGCAGTTCTTTAAACAAAGCTAACCGCTCCTCCGCATGCTCTCGGCAGTCCATAATAAAATGACCGATGTCGCCTGTAGCACCACACGTTCCGCACAGAGGTGAAGAGATAATGTTCAGCTTATGAAGCCACGCCGGTGTCCGCGCTGAGTTGGTCCGGATGCGGAACAGTAAGGTTGCCTCTGTCCTCTTCATTCCTTTGGTAACACAAGGTCGATGTTGTGGTCGCCAAAGAGAGCGGAAATGATCTTGTAGGATTGTTTTTAAAATGCGCCGTTCATCTGGGGCCACCTTCAGAAGACGAGTGCACGATGTCGCTTCACGAGCCAACTGGTCCGCAGCTTCGTTTCCAAGCACTCCTACGTGGGAAAGGACCCACTGGAAGCGAACGCTAAATCCGTTTTCCTTTATCTGCTGAAGAAGACGCAGGGAGCGTTGGCAAGTTTTATCTGCGGGAAATCCAAGCTGCAAGAGTTGTAGGGCCGACTTGGAATCCGTGAGAATTACCGCATGCTGCACCCGAAAGCGATTTGATCTTTTTCAACGCCGCCTCGATCGCTATGCACTCTGCCGTTGTTGATGACGTCAACTGGCCAATGCGAGACGCCCAGGAAACGTTCATGCCGGGAATCACAAAGGCCGCTGCGCTGGTATCTGCTTCTCTGTCGACAAATCCGTCCGTAAACACATGAACACAATCTCTGTACGACCGGTCCAAGTGCTCAAGTGCTAGCATTCTCGCTTCCGCCACTGGTGTATATCTCTTCGAGCGAATGCCCGGGATGGTGAGCTGACACTCCAAACTCTCGAAAGACCACGGTGACTCCAAGCGATGTTGGTCCAAGAGAATGCTGAGAGTGTTGAGCGCCGCGTGTATGCGAGATTCTACCCTTAGGCGGAGACGCCTGAGCAAGGCCTTTCCGGCTGCGGACTCTTCCAACCGGACAAGCTGCAAAAGCAACCGCTGAAACGCCATCAAGCGAAGAGGTGGAAAATGGGACTCTTCCAGGACTTTTTTGTTTGCCGCCGCCTGGGGAACTCCTAGGGATATCTTAACGCCCTGTCGGTTGCAGCGCTTCCAGACGAGCATACTGGGACTCCGAGGGAGACAAAACAGGTAGTGGTAAAGAACCCGATTCAAGATGAGCGCCGAGTGAAGCTTAAGCATAGATGATGGGTGAATCCCCCAGTTAGATCCAGCAATTCGTCGAAGCACATTTAAGCGGGGAACCATGGACGTGACAGAGAATCCACGGCCTGCCTCCAGAATAATTTATAGTCGATGGTGACGCCGAGAAACTTCACACGAGTAGCTTGCCGGATTGGCAAGCCACCTAAAGTTAACTTGAGGCGCGTCGCTTTCCATTTCTCTCCGGGAAACAAAATAAAGCAAGACTTTTCCGCGCAGACTGTTAGTCCCACCGAGGAGAGATATGCTTGTACCGTACGAATCACTCCTTGAGCAATCATGGCCAACCGCTTGTGTTGATAACCTGAGATCCAGATGCATATGTCGTCGGCATATATTGATAAGTGCACTGACTTGCAGTCCTTATTTTCTGCTTGAGATCACGAAAACATGTTTATGAACTAGAAAGACTGGAGACATCACAAACATCAAGTCAGAAAAAAAAATTAGGTTCATTAGGGCGGACACAATAAGTGCTACACCTGGGCGACACTGTGAGCTTGCGGCTCCACATATCCGTTGAATAAGAATTCTACCCGGATAAGAATGATTTATGGTTCAAGTGGAGACCATAAACGTAAAGTTGGTATTGTGATAATTTGTAATAGCAACGAAATTGCACAATTTCGCTTACGTTTCTTGCGGTAATGGAATGCCGTTCGAACAGAATTTTTTAATGCCTAGCATTCTTTACCGAGTACCCCCACAGCTGGGACCGTGTAACGCCCTGCATTTCCACAAAATTGCTGATATCGCGAAAGTTCATCCTGTGATCGTTATAATGGTGTAAATGAAGATAACTGGTCGCTCAAAATTTTGAAAAACTAAAAAATAGCAAAAATATAAGACATAAGGAAAATGGAGAAACGTGTAACGCCCTGCATTTCCAAAATATAGCAAATTTCGCAAAAGTTCCACTTGTAATCATTATCATAGCGTAAATAGAAATAATTGGTCGAACGAAGTTTTATAAAGCTGAAAAATAAGAAAAATATAAAATAGTTACAGAAAATGGCGAAGCGTGCAACGCCCTGCTTTTCCGTAATAATGCAGATTTCGCGAAAGTTGCACCTGTAATTGTTATAATAACGTGAACGGAGATAATTAGTCATATGAAATTTTGAAAAATTAAAACAAGAAAAATGTTAAAAAATTACTGAATATGGCAAAACGTATAACACATGGGATTTTCACTATAATTGAGATTTTGCGCGAGTTCCACCTGTAATCCTTATAATAGCTTAAACGGCGTTAATCGGTCAAACAAATTTTGAAAAACTAAAGTGATAGAAAATTTAAAATAATTACGGAAACTGGCGAACCGTGTAACGCCCTGCATTTCCACAATAATGAAGATTTCGTGAACGTATCACCAGTAGTCATCATATAGCATAATTGGTCGGACAGGATTAAAAAGCAAAACAAAAAAAGAAGCTGAAAAACACTCACACTTAAGACAGGCGTCATAAGAATGCTACGCATTAGAACATAATTCTCTAAATTCAGCAGAATTTTTCTGGTGATCTCGTTTTTAATATAAAAATATGGCATCGAAATAAATGAGCCGCTCTACATCGTCACTATGACAACGCGTCACGATTTCTTTCTCTTTTTTTACTTCTCAAGCAATGCTGTTTATCCTTCTGTCAAAATGGAGGGATCGCTTCTTCATAGTTTTCTACAGATTTTGCCTCGATTTTTTTTAGTGCGCGATATTTTTTAAGTGGACAATACTTGACCTTTCGCAACATTCAAACGAATATGCGGCTTGTGGAATGGCAAGTTCCTGAAGAATTTCTCCTGAAATAACACTTCTGAAATTATTCTAAAATAGCACTTTGTCGACTTCGTGTGCCAGAGAGAGGACGGCAGAATTAGAGATCTGATGTTGAACGTGCGCTTGCATGACGTATACTAGGGGGAATTCCGCTGTGGAGTGGAATACGCAGACATGAGAAAGTATTTCTTGCAAAGACGGAGAACATGAAGGTTGCGTGGTGTCATTTTCCGCAGCCGTAAGGACTACTGGTGCCACAGCAAGCAGAGAAAGCTGAAAACAGACTCCTACGCTTCCGGGCCGGTAAGCTCTTAATTGATCACCTGCTTTTGCAAAAAAAAAAAAACGGAGAATCGCAGGCGATATTCCGTTACAATATAGGTACAAGGCCGGTACTTCTGGGGCGAAGCAAAACAATTATTGAACGCGATGAAATGCCGCGCCCCACCTCTAATCCAACCTAACATATTCTGAGCCTGTTTTATTTACAAATTTAGTGCACAGGATTGAGCTGAAGAACATTTTACGATAAAAAGTGAGCGAACTTGGAAGAAAACTCGCATTGCTGGGATCTAACACGGGCGTTCGCATCAAAACCAGCAATTCTACACCCAGTGTGCAAGCGCTATTTTTCACATGATACTTATTGCACTGCAAGTCATTGTAGGAAACGATAATTATGACACGTATTTCCAACTATGTACACAATCCCAGGAGTTGAAAACAAGATGGGAAAGCAAAACTAAACACAATGAACTATTACGTACATAAGGTTTAAAACGGGGCAACCGTAAATAACAAATAAGCAGGTGATACCAGTCAGGGAGAGAATCATTTTGGTCGTGAACACCTTTAATATTAATAATCATTCGGCAAAAATGTGATCTTGAAGAAACCGTAGGCTCAGCGTGTCTACCCAGCATTGGCGTTTTCCATAAACTATATGCAGAGCGATTAGAAACGAAAACCATGCACTCGTGCACTCCTCCGTCAAATGACGACGATGGTTCAACGCGAAGCTCTCTCGTGACGCATTCTTTGGTTGGCGTCTAAGTTTTCCAAACCGCTTAGACCCGTAGAGTTTTGTACAATAACAACTAGAGGGGAATCTGGCGCTGCGATCGCCCGCCGCAGTGTGTGTAATGGGGAGTTCTGGATTCGGATTGGCGCTAGTTGGCTCGTGGAATTCACTATGGATTAAATCGTGCAGGCAGTTTTGTGTTCGTTTGGGACTTACATGAACCGAATTTGCCTACACGGGGTGTTTGGAGAAGCGTTCACAATTACTTTTCTCCTAGAACTGCATGCCGCGTGAGCATTGACGCCGCCCTGAGTGGAATGTTTTATAACCAGAGTTGCGAATTGGCTGGGTTATCAATTTGTTGCCGGCACAGCGAGCACGAAAACACAAATGACGGCGCTGTGTGCGGCGAAGTTGTCTGCGAATTAGGAGTTGCGGCGCTGCTCATTCGGCAGAGCAATGTATTTTCGAAGCTGACGACGGTTGCGAATTGCTTGGAACAGCCACACCTCTCGTGCGAACGCCGGCTCCTACGGCGTAGACCAGCAGTACCGGCGGCTGATAGGAACGCTGCTTGATGAATGTCACTAATTCAGGCTAGAATGACTTCTCCAAAAAGTAATCGGTTTCTTTTTTAGGAGCAGAAAACTTTTCTAATACTAAAACCTACAAGCATCGAAACTTTTACGAAACGTTCTCGGAGAAGTCTGCGTCCTGCTGTAGTTGTTGGCAAATGCCAAACGTACTCTGCAAACCTCCTCGACTCCGCGTTTGCTTTCTATATAAGACCGCCGTTTCATTTCGCACAAAACCTGTTTGCGGTCACTAACTTGTTTGTTTGCCATGTAATTTGTAAACAGTGAACCGCGCAATGAGAGTTTCGTTGACAAAAAACACAATTTGCGCAGCCTTAGGCCCGTTTCGATCGTACGCAATCCGGTTCAGAACTACCCATCATTCCCATCGAAGCGTAAGCGGCCAGTCCTTCCAGGAGTTCCTCAGTTTTTTTTTTTTGACCACAATTAGCGCCGGTTTCATTACGCGAGGGACCCAGGGTGGATTCCGGCTACGATAATTGTTTTTTTTTTTACTTTAAATTCGGCGTTTTAGCGTTACAAAACCATAGTGGGGAACAACCCCAAATCTTCGCATCCAAAAAATATTCCCCTTTTTGAGCACATCAGCGTTTTGCGGGTGATACAAGATACTTTACACTATGTGGAGTCAATTCAAGTCCTTCTTAAGAGTTCTCTGGAGGACATCCAAAAAAGTATGGCATCCCTACAATTTATAAAGCAGTGCTCAACTGTTTCCGGTACATCGCACAGGCGACATTTTACAGAAGACACAAAAATATTTCGGAAGCTAGTTGACTGCAGCCTCTACCTCCTCTAAGGTAATTTGGACATTATAATAGAACTGTCCTCACCTGTCAATAGCTCTACAAGGGGAACAAAATGCCCCAAAAGGTCGCTATCAGTGGGATCAGAGGCCCCACTGAATAGTTTCTGTACAGCAGAGCTGTTTTAGCGATTGCATAAAATAACACAATGAGTGGGCCAAGCGAAGCAGTAGATACTGCTGGGTAGGCACAGGAAATGCACATTGTACTCACAAGGAAGCGAAATCTCGCAGGGGGGGTTGAAAGGATGGTTACATTCTGCTTAGACTAAAAGGTAAAGCAGCTTTTAAAGAGAGCTGAATTCAGGGACTGAAGTTTACTTGAAAGAAAGAGTATAAATACAAAATGAATAGTTCTGCCCCGAGAAGTAGCCAAGTATGCCCATGGCCACTGATAACTCTATTCGCAGCCGAAATATGTAGGCGTAATGCATTCCGATAAATACACAACCAGAACATTCTCACAGACGAGGATGACACGCTAACAATTTTCGCAATGTCAGCAATGTTCAGTAGCCTCACTGTGCTAGGTGAATATTAGCCGCTACTGCCATTCATAACTATAAGGATAAAGTTTAATCTTTTTAGGTTTCCAGAAGCTGCGGCATATGCGGTGTATCACAATGCTAACAAACATCCTCAGCAGTGAGTTTTCTGTAATCACAAATGTGCTACCTCACGCGGCCAGAGGCCTTCCTACGAGCTTTAGTATCACCAAAAAAGCATTCAGGAGACACTGAAATGACATTATTAGAAGTCTTCTTTGGTGTTAATTGCAGTGTTTACCATGGTAACTCCTAGTTGACTGTTTAAGGACGGCGTTAACAATGGCGAGGGAAAGATGGCCAGCCAGACCGTGTAGCTAAACCGGGCAAAATACGCAAGCGGCAGCGTTATCCGTTATATTTAAGTTGACTAAAGATGACCTAACTTGTGGGTATTGTTAGGCAACCCCCGGCTCGTAAAGCCTACCGAGAGCAGTGGCGTGATGGCGATTTACTGTGAAGGAGTGTTCCGGCAGATCGTATTATACACCGCTGGGGCCGATAGGATCGGGTGGTTTATGGCCTGGGTTGGGCAGCAGCTTTGGGCCTGGGTAGGAAGCAACAACAGGATCGACAGGCGCTACACGGCGCTAGGGACAGAGTTGAATTGGAGTGGGAGCAAGGATGCTTCACGGATTAGCTTATCGGAGAGGAGTATCGCCAAAGGGGACACAACGGGCTCTGCTTAGCTCCGTGTCAACTTTATTAAAGACAATAGTCATTCTTGAGCTACTTAAATCTAAAAATTTTGGTCTGTCTATCTGTCTGTCTATCTGTCTGTCTGCCCAGAATTGTTGAATGAGGAGATTATATGGCCATAACCTTTCCGGCCCACTAAATCTGGAAACATGCTTCTCACTCGTCGAAAATACTAAGCATCGATCCACAAAAGATCCTCGTAGTGATATTCTTGTTAAAAATAAATGTGCGCTTGATATCTGCGATAGGAAATAAGAAATACGCGTTGAAAAAAAAATTACACCATCTTCCCGTGGGAACCATGAGGAGGATGCGAAGCATCATGGGGGTTCCGTGTAGGTTTCATTGTGTTTCCGTTATGTTGTTTCATTTATTGGAGCACGAATGGGAACGTAGTGCGAGCCCCCATGTAGAGACAGAGAAATGTAGAGAAATGTAGAGACAGTGAAGAGACCGACACCCGCGTTACCTGATCGAACACCTCCTGGTTCTCGTGTTTCTTTATTGCGTGCTCACGCTCCTACCCCGCTGCCCGCCCTCTTCATCCTCTTCTCTGGTTGAGCTGCAAGGCGCGTGGCGCTTCCCGCCACAGCTTTCCCACGGGAAATTCAACATCCTCCTCTAAAGTTATCAGTTCATAGTTTCTGTTGACGTTCAGCTTCGAGTGCCTTCGTTGTATCAGTAGCTCCTTCACGTAGTGTGAATGAGCGAGAACATAAGGCGCGTTCGTAGCGCATGCTCCCGTCTCGGTTTGTAGCGCAGTGGGAAGAGCGCCACGTACCTCCTGTTGCGGCCAGAGAGTCGTGGGATCGAAACCGGGCGCCGCCTAACTATTTCTTTTTATAGTGTACTGCGCTGACGTCAGCCCAAACCCTGACGGGGCTGAAGAGGCGCGCAGGCGCAGTAGAGTGCGGATGGCGGACAACAACAAAGGAGGTATGGAAACAGCCCCGAGCATGAGATGCTTGCATCTGAAATATTTTGACCCAAAATAACGATAAGTTCTCGTGCTAGCCTGAACCTTGTTGTATAGGCTTTCCCGCTTATTTATTTCCAATCGTCATACAATTTTTAATCCAGCCGCCAGCCAATTTAATCCAAGCGTCATCTAATTCTAAGCGTCATGTAACACTTCCAACAATCGGAGTTTATCTCCTGGATAATGCCACTTGATCTTTTTCGATTATCTTTCCTATCCTTATCTCTTGCGACAGATAACTTATGTTTTGAAACCGCAAGAAAATAGTTTTAAATTCTCACTAATTTACTCAGCATCAGTGTTCTGTGTCACAGATTTCTTGTCCCGCGAAGGCAGCCTCACTAGTGCACATTTATTAACGCGAAAGCACTGATTATCTACGTTCGCAGAAAATAGGGCGTTCATTCAACACTAAATATGGACACCGGGGGTAAAAAGGAATGACCAATGAACGGCACACAAAAGATGCCGATTGTTCAAAAGCTGAGTCGTTGCCTTGTTCTTGATTGCTCCTGTAGAGACGTTTTGGTTGGGGTCTTTCTCGTCCAGGCAGGTGCAAATCACCGACGATAACCCTACGCTTTGGGGGCTCAGCAGTGTTCAAGTGTCTTTGCACGGCTGCTGGATGAACGCATAGGGTGTTGTCTACCACGTGGCGCAACATGCGCAGGAGCATGCTGATTACACAATAAGTATTAGGAGTGGGACGAAGCAGTCCCCATTTAATGTCATCTTGGCTCGACGATGTGAATGTGGGTTTGTGCTGAGTCATAGTAATTGAAAGAAGAAAGAAGACATAAGATATATCACAATAGTAAGAGAACACGTACACGTTCTGCGATTTGACACTCATGCTTTGGCAATCACTGCATCGTAATGAGGTGCTTTGGTGTCCCTGTAGTTGTTTCAACTTAACAGGACGTAAAAAAAACAGAAACTAACAGCTGTGGACTTTCTTCGAATGGAGGTACCAAAACTCTAATCCACCACTTGTTTAATCCTGACAGCCATGAAAGTCCGGAAATGTTCTGCAACCCTTGTGCACCTGTTGGCTGGCCTAGTCATTTGCAACTCTGGCGGCCAGCAAGAAAAGGTACATCTGCCCGTAACGCCAAAGAAAGGCACACCATGGGACACAGGCGGCGAGCAATTACCGGATGGCCCTGCAACAAGTTCTTCCGAAGGAGAGACCAACTGTGACTATATTTACCAGTAAGTGATCCCAGTTGGAATAAAAGAGGTCCATATATGCTGAAGTGGACCTTAGTATAATACCTCGTGGTACTCCTGCTGTCATCGTAGTAGCTCAAGAGCCGACTAGCACAGAAAAAACAACATTCCAGAGGCTTATCCAAATTATTAAAACTGAATAAAGAGCGAAAGGAACCCACGGTATTAGATTGAGTTTTTTTTTTTTTTTTTCGGAATCGTTTTTAGCGCCTCTTATTTTACTGAGTATGAACTTCGATGTAAAATGTGAAACAATTACCTCCAAGTAGCCTACCTCTCTCCGGTTTCATTTTTGTTTGCTCTACGGAAAGTTTAAGCTATCTGGAGAAAAAAATGCTCCATTTTTATTTTTTTTAATATTAACGTACAGTGACAAACGTGTTTGGCGTTTTTTTTAAGAGAATAAGGTACACGCATTACTCAGTGGATAATAAGGTCCACGCACTCAGTGTACTAAGAAATACGCTCTGGCACCGAGAGAGCTGTTGCAGTGTTTTACTGACTTTTCTTGAACGGCGAGCAGTTCAAACGCCGGGCGCAGCGCGCAAAACTCTACGACAAAAAAGGCGCGCTCTGAAAAAAAAAAACACCAAAGTCTAACAAAGCAAGGTCAATGTTCCGTGTCGCACTGTGTCGTATAGCTGGAAAGTCGGTGTTTGTTCGGTATTTCAGAGAAAACAGCGCACATTGTGAGGAGCGTGTTGAACCTGAAGAACAAGGTGAGACGGTGCCAGTACGAAGTACGGCACAAGCTGCGCTGGAGATCAACGCTGCGTGGAGTGTGAGATTTCCGTCTCGGGTATGCGATGACACATCGGCCAGTCAGGCCGGCACACAAATGTCACTGGAGAGAAACACGTCCTTGCTCTTCTATGAAAGGTCATAAAGTTAGAGACGATCAATCTTCTAGCTACGCACAAGGTTTTTATAGCGACACTCTCGCATGCTCAAGAGGTGCCCCAAAATATTTTAGGGCACACTCCATTTAAAAAAATTTAAATAAGTGCACGGTTTGCGTTTGCCCTGATCAAATTCTCCTACAAAGCTCAGATTCGCATATTTAGACACACAACTTGCGTTAGGCTTGTCCAATGCTTTTCAATCGAGACAGCCTTTACACGCTGGCATTCTCAATCACATATCTTATTTTCTTATATGGTCAACCCTGTTTTACATTAGCATTGCTTGCCTGTTCTGAGTTCAAACTCAGTAACAGCATACCTCGGAGGACTTCACGTAAACTCGTTCACTCAGTGAAGCCTGATTTCTGAAGCCTCATTTGTTAGCTTACCTTCCGCATTTTCCAGTTTGTAACTGGCTTGCACAAAGGTTGATGATCAGCCGAGGGAGGAGGAGGAGACGCGATTATGCAATGTTAGAAGTTAAGCGTAACGGCGCGCTTTAAGGGAACTTTGAAGACAAAACACAATTTTGGATGATTAAAAAGACTGATTTGTCCGGACAACAGTGACACCAATTTTACCGCAAACTTCGGACAAATAATGGAAATATTAACGAAAACATATGAACCAGTGGCATCTCCCCAGCCACTTTCCGGCAATTTTCTATGACGTCACAGAATCTTGTTTGTGCGATTGGCGGCGTCCGACCTAAGCCACCGCCAAGAAACTTGACTGAGGGATTGTAGCGGGGCCTCTAGTTTGAATGCTAGAGTGCCGATAACACCCGGATAATAACACCCTGACAGATAACACCCTGAGGTTTAGTACTGGCGCATATTACGACACCGGTGCCTATAATAACGTCGCTGCAGCGCAATATTTGAAAGATTCCAATATTTATTCGTTTCTTATCGGATAAAAACGTCTTTTGCGGCGGAGTGAGTTACCAAAGGCTAGTTGTTTCAAATTCAGAGAAGCTGTGTTTCCCCTTCATTGCTCCATTAAGATGTAACATCGTCAAGAGGTAGCAGCAGCTCGACGCACAATGAGTCTCACGTTGTTACCCGCCGCGGTGGCTCAGTAAGATGCCGATCAAGGCATCGAGCAAGAGCTTCTTTTTTCAACTTCATAGTGGCACACTCCCTGTCAAACCATGGCTTAAGGATAAAGGAATATTTGTAGGCGGGAACATCAACTGCAGAATATGTAATAAGCCAGAAACAACAGAACACATCTTTCTTGATTGTTCTGATGCTCGCTTTCACTGGGACATACTTCAGCGGACACTTAAAAAAGACTTGCCTGTCACTTATTATGGTATCCGTTTCCTACCCGTGGACAAGACCGAAAGTGTTCCCTATGACATGTTTATGGTACTGAGCCTTCATAGTTTTATGGAGGACTAGAATGGCAGACAGACATGCTGATGTGGATGCTCGACCAGCGAGAGAGTATTTTGTGGAAAATATTTCTTACATACGAGAAGTGTACAGGACTTTAAACGAGCGTCCTGAGTGGCTTCCCGTGCTCGATGATCTGGCCACGCTAAAGCGATTTTAAAAACACCATTGCCGCTAATTAGTGGTTGGTATTTTACCCCTTTTGAATGTATTGTTTGTATTATGAATTGTGTAATGTGAACGTTTCAGGCAAAACGGCAATAAAGAAAAAAAAAAAAAGCCGCGGTGGCTCAGTGGCTAAGGCGTTGCGCTGCTGAGCACGAGGTCGCGGGTTCGATTCCCGGCCGCGGCGGCCGCTTTTCTGATGGAGGCGAAAAGCAAAAACGTCCGTGTGTACGAGATTTCGGCGCACGATAAAGATCCCCAGGTGGTCAAAATTAATCCGGAGCCCTCCACTACGGCGCGCCTCATCGCCTGCGTTGCGTCGGCGCGTTAAACCCCACAATTAAATCGAGTCTCACGTTGTTCGGCGTGTCACTCACATTCACGTTTACATGTAAGCTTTATTTAATGCCATTTGTACTCCCTCATAGGAGGTTTATTTATTTATTTATTTTTATTTATTTATTTATTTGATTTATTGATTGATTGATTGATTGATTGATTGATTGATTGATTGATTGATTGATGTCACGATTTAGCCCCGCGTTCGTGAACCTGGGAGGGTTGGGGTACCCTCCAGCCGAGAGACGACATGCAGCGTGCTGGTGGTGACGGTGACTGACCGCGAGCAGCCGTGCTCAGCGGTGTTTATTGGCCAGCCACACACAATGTTGCCCACCGAGCCTGGTGGGGCCACTGAACTTAGCGGCCAACGAATATCAGGGATGGGGGGCGCCACACACTTGTCACACCCCTCACCCCCAAGTTTGTTTGTCCACACAAACACGAAACAACACCTGTCACCCTGGCGAGTACCGGTCTGGCGGTCTCTGCTGTCTCTCCCTCCGCCAGTGCACAGGTGTCGATGCAGGTGTGGCAGCATCGGGTGCCGCCCGTGTCACTCTCGCACCGTCCGCCAGCCTTGCAGGTTTCGCAGGACTTGCACGTGGCGCCACAGTGGCGCGAGTAGCACCAGCCCCTGGTGCTGTGCTGGCAGCGGTCGGTGTGGTTGGATCCCCTGCCTGCTGGCTTCCTGAAGGGGCGGCTGAGGTTGCCAGGCGAGGCCTCACATGGTCAGCATGCCGGTGCCACGTGGTCCCGTCCAACATGCGGACGAGCAGCGACGACGCACTGGCAGAAGAGACCACGTGCCCGGCAGACCAGGGTGGACCAGGCCGGAAGTTCCTGGCGAAGACCCGAGCCCCAAACTCCGGCAAGGGCCCAGGAAGGAGTCCAGGCTGAGGCAGTGCGGCGGGCCCGTGGCCAGGCAGCCCGGCTGCTCCAGCACCTGCTCTGGCGCGTATGGGTCCCCGCACAGCATGCACAGCATCAGCCGCAGGTCCGGCCGGGGCCCCGCGGCCACGGGCAGCGCCTGGTAGATGTGCAGCCAGCCCGCCCGCCGCTCGATGCTCTCCACCAGCGCGCACAGCGCCTGCTCCAGCCGCACGGGGTCCAGGCCGCCGCCGTCGTCGTCGTCGTCCACGAAGGGGCACTGCAGGCTCTTGGCCCGGTTGATGCCCTCCTCGCGCAGGAAGTTCCCCTCGCCCGCAAACACCATGACCAGGGGCAGGCCGTGGAAGGGCAGCCGGTCCTCCTGCTCCAGGTTGGCCAGCAGGGTCTTCTCGAGGCTCTCGCAGATGTACTCCAGCCCCGGCTGGCTGGCGTACACGCACAGGCAGCCGTGGTGCAGGGGCTCCGGGCGGGACGAGTTGTGCGGCAGGCCCGCATCGCCGTCGGTGATCCTGAAGTCCAGTGCGTACTGGGCCTTGTCGTCGAGCCGGAAACCCTGCGGGTGCGCCTGCCGCATGGCCTGCGCCACCTGCTGGGCGCTGCCCCCGACGCCCAGCACCACCAGGTGTAGCAGGCGGCCGTTGGCACCCAGCACCCTACCGCCGTTGGGGCCGGCCCCCCGCCGATGCAGCAGCTGCTCGAAGACGCCGTCCATGCAGTCGGGTTGGGCGGGGCCGCGCTCCCTCTGGCACATGAATACTTGCCGCCGTGCCGGTGAATGTCCCAACCCCGGGCTTGAACAGGGCCTCGAACTTGATCAGGAGGCTCGGGACGTCTTCCACCGCACGCACTGCTTCCTGGTACTCCGGCAGCCGCATGCCCAAAGCCTGGATCCAGTTCCGGCCCAGCAGCGTCGGTGAGGACCCCTTGGTCAAGTACAGGGGCAGGGTGGCCTCCCTGTCGCCAAGGCGGACGCTGACCTGGGCTTGACCCTCGACTTGGGTGAGCTGTCCGGAGTAGCTGCGCAGCATGATGCCCGACGCCTCGATGGACACGCCAGGAAAGGTGCGCTTGAAGGCTTTCCCGGCCATGACCGACACACTGGCCCCCGTGTCCAGCTCAATGGGAATGGGACGCCCGCAGACTTCAACAGTGAGCACGTATGGTGGCACCGACGGCTGCACTGTGCCCGCGTGCCGCATGTCGAAAATCTGCGGGTCTTCGGCCACGACGTGAAGCCTAGCCGTTGCACCCGGCTCACCGCCGCCTCCGCCGACGGTGAGCCGGCTGCACGCGCTAGCTCGCCCGCGTCCTTGGCCGCAGCCTCCATCGCCAGCGCTGCCTTCACTGCGTCGTCCAGCGAGGGGTCCGGAAGCTCCAGGAGTCGCGTCTTCATGGTGGGGTCGTTGATGCCGCAGACGAAACGGTCCCGGAGCAGCGAGGCGAGCTGCTCCCCGAAGGCGCAGCCGCTCGCCAACCCTCGCAGCGCTGCGACGAACTGCCCGGGCGTCTCTCCGTCTCGGCGGCTCCGGATATTGAAGCGGAAGCGCTCCATTAACGCCGACGGAGCCGGGCTGTAGTGCGAGCGTAGCGTCGCGAGCAGCTCACCCAGCGACTTGTCATGCGGCGTGGCAGGCTTGAGCAGGTCGAGCAAGAGAGCGAAGACGCGGGTCCCGCAGCTGGCCAGGAAGATGTCGCGCAGTTTTGCCTCGGGTGTGTCGTTCGCCCGGAAAAACACGCCGACTTGTTCCTCGTAGACCAACCAGGCGGACCCTTCACCTTCGAACGGCTCGAGCCTTCCGTACAGCGGCATGGCGTAATGGCGGCTGGCTTGAGGGGGCGGTGTCTCGGCGTTCTCGGTGGCGGCGCTCTCGGTGGCCTCGGCCGCTCCGCGGGCTTCTTCCCTCGTCGCCAGTGTCACGATTTAGCCCCACGTTCGTGAACCTGGGAGGGTTGGGGTACCCTCCAGCCGAGAGACGACATGCAGCGTGCTGGTGGTGACGGTGACTGACCGCGAGCAGCCGTGCTCAGCGGTGTTTATTGGCCAGCCACACACCATGTAGCCTGAAGCAGTGAAGAGACGTCTTGGCGTGGGGAAAAATCAGATGTATGCACTTAAGGATAAGCGAGGTAATGTCATCACAAATAGGGATAAAATAGTCACAGTGGCCGAGGAGTTCTATAGGGATCTGTACAGTAGCCGGGACATACAGGATAATGCCGAACGAGACAGTAGTTCAGAGGAGATAGACATCTTACCAGTAACGACCGAAGAAGTAAGGAAGGCTTTGAAAAAAATGAAAGAGGTCAAAGCACCTGGTGAGGATCAGATAACAGCAGACCTCTTGAAGGAAGGCGGAGAAATTGTACTTGAAAAACTGGCAAACCTGTATACGCAATGCCTAATGACCGAAATGGTACCGGAATCTTGGAAGAAGGCGAATATCATCCTAATCCATAAGAAAGGCGACATGAAGGACTTGAAAAATTACAGGCCGATCAGATTACTGTCAGTCGTCTACAAGGTATTTACCAAGGTAATCGCTAACCGAATGTCTGAAACCTTAGATTTCAGTCAACGTAAAGAACAAGCAGGGTTCCGTGAAGGTTATTCAACAATGGACCATATTCACATGATCAATCAGGTGATAGAGAAGTGCGCTGAGTATACTGAACCCCTATATATAGCCTTCATAGAATATGAGAAAGCATTTCACTCGGTAGAAACCCTAGCAGTCATTCAGGCATTACGGAACCAGGGGGTAGATGAGCACTATGTAAGAATACTAGAGGATATCTACAATGGGTCTACAGCTACAATCATCCTCCATAGGGAGAGCAGTAAAATACCTATAAGGAAGGGTGTCAGACAAGGAGACACAATCTCTCCAATGTTATTCACAGCATGCTTACAAGAAGTATTCAGAACGTTGGATTGGGAACAGGTGGGAGTAAGGGTTAATGGAGAATACATCAGTAAGCTCAGATTTGCTGATGACGTTGCCTTGCTAAGTAACTAGGGGGACGAATTGCAAAGCATGCTTTCCGCACTGGGCGAACAGAATAGAACCGTGGGCCTAAAAATTATAATGCAGAAAACTAAAGTAATGATCAATAATTTCGGGACAGCACAGCAGTTTGAGATAGGTGGCGAGGCAGTGGAAGTGGTAAGCGAATATATCTACTTAGGCCAAGTTGCGGCCCCAGATCCCAACCATGAGGCAGAGATAATTATAAGGATCAGAATGGGGTGGGGTGCATATGGCAGACATTCTCAGGTAATGAATAGCAGCCTACCATTGTCGCTGAAGAAGAAAGTGTATGACAGCTGCATCCTACCGGTACTCACCTACGGGGCAGAAGCTTGGAGGCTCACTAAGAGGGTTCAACTTAAATTGAGAACGACTCAGCGGGAAATGGAGCGGAAAATGATAGGTGTAACATTAAGGGACAAGAAGAGACCGGAGTGGGTCAGGGAGAAAACTGGTGTTAAAGACATATTAGTATAAATTAAGAAGAAGAAATGGACGTGGGCAGGGCATGTAATGCGAAGGCAAGATAACCGCTGGTCATTAAGGGTAACAGAGTGGATCCCTAGAGAAGGCAAGCGTTGCAGGAGGCGGTAGAAAGTTAGATGGGCAGATGAGATCAAGAAGTTTGCTGGGATAAATTAATCACAGTTGGCACAGGACCGAGGTAATTGGAGAATAATGGGAGGCCTTTGCCCTGCAGTGGGCGTAGATAGGCTGGTGATGATGATGATGACACACAATGTTGCCCACCGAGCCTGGTGGGGCCACTGAACTTAGCGGCCAACGAATATCAGGGATGGGGGGCGCCACACACTTGTCACAATTGATTGATTGATTGATTGATTGATTGATTGATTGATTGATTGATTGATTGATTGATTGATTGATTGATTGATTGATTGAGTGTGGGGTGTTTAGCCCACTGAAAATACATCTTGGCAGTGAAAGACCGCTTAGTTTACGGCTCCGGATTACTTCTGATCACCTGGAGATCTTTAGCGTGCCCCTAAATCTCTACGCAGTGGCGTTTTCGCTTTTCGCCTCATAGAAATGTGAGCGTGGTGTACAACTCGCGGCACTCTGTTTCGGGCTCTGCGTGACAGAGCGCTGTCGCAAACGGCTCTAACTTTGAAGCGTAGGGGGACAGTGATAAAACAATAGCGACGCCTGTGACATGCTCTTATGACCGGGCTGCAGCCTGGTTAAGGCATCTGCATGACGCACTCCCTAAAGCCCGTTCTACATGGTGCAAATTTCGCCTGCGAATCCGCACCTCCGGCACGGCTCGCGTGGCAAAACGGGCTATTTTGCTATTTTCACTGCTGCGGCAAATTGCCAAATTACTAGCGGCGTTCGCAGGAGAAACTTGACTGTTCCAAACGATTGGAAATTTGCCACAACAACAAGAACGGATCATTTTGCCGCACGAGTGACGCCGCAGCCGCGAAATTCGCATCACGCAGAACGGGCTTAAAGGAGCCATGAAGAGAAAACACAAGTTTGGTTCATTCAAAAGATTGTCTCGTTAGAATCATACTGACACCACTTTTAACGTAAACTTCGCTCAAATAAGCTACATGATTAGGAAAAACGGGAATGGTCATGCGACCCACCAGCTCATTTCCCGCAACAGAACCTGTGATGTCACATGGGCTAAGCTCTGCGATTGGCGGAGGCTGGCAGAAGCAGACGCAAATTAGGTAGAGCTTACAAACTAGACGAACGAGCGATTTGCGCTTAAATTTAGGGCACATTCTTTACAAAGCAATAGGAATGATGGGACAAACAGTGGAAGTTACGAAAGCACATGTAAACATAGAAGTACTGATGCGTTCTGCTGTTCGTACTGCGCACAGCATGCTTTGGTTTAGCTGCACAGTACTACGGGGCTTGGGGTTGTCTCAGACGACACTGGCCGATTGACGCAAGCAACGGTGTCTTACGTGACCCCATTTGTCGAGCGAGCACTGTTTCAGGGAACGAATATTTTCTCCCAGAACAAAAACAAGC
This sequence comes from Haemaphysalis longicornis, assembly GCA_013339765.2. Taxonomy (NCBI): domain Eukaryota; kingdom Metazoa; phylum Arthropoda; class Arachnida; order Ixodida; family Ixodidae; genus Haemaphysalis; species Haemaphysalis longicornis. The sequence goes on along the minus strand of CM023457.1, from coordinate 46,596,921 downwards.
CAGGTTTAAATGCGGGGCAAAAACAAACCAAACGCTTTGCCACGGTATGGTGGCGCCATCTAGGTTACGGAACGTAAAAGAAAACGCGGGAACAAACCTACACCGCTACAGGGTGGAGACAACCTTTGAACGGTCCCGTGCCGCCGCAATTGGGCCAACGGGATCAACGCGTTATTCTTTTCGTTTCCCACGAGACCTAGCAACGCGAAACAGACAATATGATTCAAACTTCTTCAGTAAACCGCGTTGCGGAGATAATTTTAGCGCGGTTTTGACACAATGACTTGCTTCGGAGGCGAGCGAGCAACCGAACATGGCGGCGCCAGCGTTACGTGTCTCTACCCTGTACGGCGGATGCGTGAATGAAGGTACTCTAGGCTGCAGAGCGGTCGGTTCCCGTGATGTCACTTGGGACCACGAAAACGCATGATTGAGCGGGAAAATCAAAATTTTAACCTAAATTGTTTAATTTCTTAGTGAATAAAGCACCGTTTGTATTCGGACAAGCGCTGGGGGCACTATAAAACACGAAATCTTTCGAATAAAACCAACTTGCATTTTCTCTTCATGGCTCCTTTAAGCTCCCCTAAGAGCCAGAGCTAATCATCTGGCAGATAAGTTGCGTTTTACGAGTGTGTAAAGGATTACAATAAACACCTTAATTTTAGTTGCTACCAAGACAGGTGAATTCCATGTTTGTGAGCTTCCATATGACTTAAAATGAATTTTGTTGTTTCGGTGGCTATTGGGGGAATAAGGACAGCATATTTGTTGATTTTACAGGTTGCGATTCGACAAAAATCTGGTGTCGGAAAGACTAATGAAGAACGGGTGATCTAGGGTGCTCTCTCGGTAGGAGGTGTCCTCAGTCAAGGATACCCTGGTACTTGTTGGCGAGATGGGCCCTCTGCACCAGGATACGGTGGACGGCTGGTGGGGCCAATCTGGTCAGCATCTCCAGCCACTACTGTGGTGTACTGATCAGGAGAGGGGGGCAGTTGTTCTGCGTTTGGGCGTGCAGCTATTATGTGGTGAAGAGCGCCTATTTAGATGATATTGAGTGGATATATGTGGGCCTATTGTTTCCCGCGTGTGCTAGCTTCGTTAAGAGAAAGTTGAGGATGTGGTGGTTGGGGTTTCTGCGTGATAGTCGGTAGAGGGAGAACATAGTGATTGGTGAGGAGGAAGGTATTGGGGTGGGTGAAGGAGATAGGGTCTCCTTACCTCTGGTCCGCGAACATGATCTCGCGCTGCCGAACGTGACATTTCATTGTCCCGCAGGTCCACATGACCAGGGCCACATACGCTATCGGCGGGGGGAGTACACGTAGTCGGAGAATTTGTAGTACCTGAGTTTAGATACGGCCGAAGAGGTAATTACTACATACAGTTTGTAAGTCAGTGTTGATTACTTTGTACTCGTCGTGTGTGGGGATGAGAGAGGGTTATGGCAACTTTGGTGTCTCGAAGATTGTAGTGAAGGTACTGGCAGCAGTGAGTTCTCGGTCTTCGTGGTCTGTAACGCTGGCAACGTATGCTATGTGCCGGCTGTGTTTAGAAAGGGACGAGCCGCCGATCCCCATCCTGATGTGTCTCCAATGGAAGAAACTTGTGATGAAGGTGAGGGGCCCGAGAGGGGCTAGGCGTCATCTTTTTTCTACAGGTTGTATACAGTGGAGGCGTTGGTATATAAAGTAGTGTCTAGATGGCCGTGGCCTGGGCATAGTTTGAAGGCACCTTGTGCGGGCATGTTGCGCGTTATCCCGAGTTGTTCATGAATATGTGGTGGGAGGAGTTCTTTCATGTCTTGCAAGCTTTAGCATTATGATATTTCAGTGATGTGAAGAGGTGCCGTTTGGTAGCGGCGAGGACCAGAAGACCTTCCTACATGTGCGCTGTGCTTGTTAGGTCTCAGATTATGTGCTGCGTTTGCCTAGTTTTACAAGTTTCTTCTTCAATATGGGGTGGTTGGCGTTTTGTAGGTTTGGCAAATTGGGACGTCAATTTTCTTAATTTCAGATTAGGAAAAAGCTTAACTGCAAGTAAAACTTGGTGAACCACATTGGTGAAGACGCTCATCAATCATATATAGCTAGTCAGCCAAACTAAAAAGAACGTTGAAGGATACTTAATTAGTTATATCTAATGTGATTGTTTGCAGCTGGCCTCAGAACGACCTTCTGCTCTTCCCTACAAACGAGCGAGTACGTCCAGCTAAACTTAAGGCAATGAGGGATAGCAGCCGAGTTTGCCTGCCGAAGCCTTATGACAATCTGGAAGCATACTCTGGCTTCATTCCGGCTGACAAGTACGCCACGTTATTTCTCTTTTTTTTACACATCAAATCCGAGGTGAGTATTATTCGCACTGTTACCTCCATTCAGTCTATGGAAAAAGCTGGCTTTTTGTTATAAATGTGAGTGAGTGAGTGAGTGAGTGAGTGAGTGAGTGAGTGAGTGAGTGAGTGAGTGAGTGAGTGAGTGAGTGAGTGAGTGAGTGAGTGAGTGAGTGAGTGAGTGAGTGAGTGAGTGAGTGAGTGAGTGAGTGAGTGAGTGAGTGAGTGAGTGAGTGAGTGAGTGAGTGAGTGAGTGAGTGCAAGCAGGAAGATTTTCAGAATCCTGTAATGTTGCAGTTATGATTAAAAGCGCACAAATTTTATGATTCACTTAGCCTTAAGAGCAAAGAAGGAAAAAGCGCCGGCAGAGCAGCCCTTTTCTCTGCGCTAGAGATAACGCTAAACGAACCGTCTTTTAACCGCCGAAATAAAACAATATTTATCTTTTGAAGCAGAAATTGTTTCTTTGAAAAAAAAGAAGTGCCGCATGCCTTGTGTGTTCGTCTCATTCACAGCACAACGCCCCAAGAAAACCACTTCTCCTGTGGCTGCAAGGTGGACCCGGCAAATCCTCGCTGTTCGGCCAATTCCTCGAGAATGGGCCAGTCGGCATCGATGCATCTTCTAGGCTCTACAGGAGGAACCACAGCCTCACAAACAATTTTAATGTGATATACCTTGATCAGCCTGTTGGGTCTGGATTCAGTTTCAGAGTTGAAAACGGGGAAGACTATCCGAAAACGCTAGAAGAGGCCTCTATCCATGTTATCCGATTCCTGAAGAGGTTTTTGCGACTTTTCCCAGAACACGCTGACGCAGATTTTTACATCGCTGGAGAATCATACGGAGGTAATATAATCTGCGCTTTCAAACCTTCACGACGAAATAGGCACCTGCGTAAGCTGCAACCCCACAGGGCAAGCTACACCCGTGAACAATATTCAGTGTCTCCTTGCGTACAGAAAAAAAATTATGAGTATCCTGGATTTTGAAAGTGAATGCATTATTTACGTTTGTTCGATACGCAATCACTCCTGTAATATATCTCCTATGATTTTATTTATTTGGTTCGACATACTATGCGCCAATGTTTTTGTTTGCCGGATTCGCGAGCACAGTGGTGCCCAGGGTTATAATTACTAAAAAGAGAATTCCACTCTAGTAATGTTGGCACTCGATCGTTAGTTCAGATTACACAAAGTGCAACCTGAAAATCTAAATTATTGCCTGGTCAGGTGTAATATTTGCTGTATTTTGCGCGAAAGCTTTGTTTCTAATAGGTTTCTTTATCGGATGCACGAAAGTAAAAAATATTGGTCGTACGAGCGCCCCTCGACGTCCCTGTGAGTATTCAAAGGAGAATGCAAACAAGAAAATCAAAGTCTCTTTCTTAATAGACAAGTGATTAAAACACAGAGGTTTCTCCAATGCAACCTCAGTCAAAGTCAAAGTCAAAGTCCAAAACCCAAACTGCTTACGCCGAGCCAGAATTGCGCGATCAGATATACGTCGGCTTCATACCGCGAAGGACCCAGGTTCGATTCCGACCACGAAAAGCGTTTCTTTTTTTATTTTGAGGCGCTAATGCGCCTTTGTGCAAACACACTGTGTAAGTTTGCACAGAGTTTCGGACGTAACGATTGGGATTTCGGACCTTGACTAGAGATTTTGAAGACTCTTACTTTCGACCAGAGAAAGTTCCGCGTATTAACTACCTTTCACTTCACCTACGATCATCATCATCGTCATATTAAGTTGGCTTTACTGCAGTGCGTTTTGGCGTACGCCGGACGCCATCAAAGAGGTATACAAAGCTTCGCTTTTATACATATTTAAACCATGTAAATACTGGCATAAAACACTGCAGAGAGCGGAGAACCGGTCCTGGTGCGGTACACGCTCGTAAGGCGCAGGACTAAAACAGCTTGTGCGCTTGCTCAGGTGTGCCCATTGCGCACCGGGCGCCGTACCATAACAGCTTCAACACTGCTGTAGCTCCCTTATATTAGAAAGAGAGATAGCAGGTCGGAGAACCAGTCCCGGTACGCTACCTGGTATACCTGCGCATGTGCACAACCAGTTTTTCCACCTCTGCGCATGCGCAGTAACGGCGGTCGCCTACCGAAAATCGTACCGGTACCGGTTCTCCGATGTGCTATAACTTTCTATTAACAGCTGCGCTGTTGTAGGTCGATTATTTTCGTCCGTCTGCAGAGTGTCGTGCGTCACGCAAGGGTAGGAGCAGGCTCCCAGACCCACCGGTGGCCTCGCAGAAACCGCTTGCTAAACCCACCGATGGAGAACGCAGTGGTTTCGCACCGACGCGTTCCTCTCCTTGCCTCCAGAGGAGGGAGGAGGGGAACGAGCCCACCCCCGCTGACGCTTAGCGGCCAAATCATTTTCGCTGGCCGTAGAATTTGCACGGCGACGGCGCTGCGTTCTCGGGCAAGCGCCGACATAAGAGTCAACAAAAGAGAACCACAGATGCACTGTTTCACAAGATTCACGAGTTCAGTTTTTTTTTTTTTTTTCATTTGGCTGGGGTCGCACACGGGTCTTTGAGGAGCTGTCTCGCATGGATGTTAGTTTACTATTGTAAAGCATCCAAGCTTATAAAAGTTATGAAGGTACTGTAGGGTCCTTGATTCATAATCATCATCATTACCAACATCAACCTAGTTGTGTCCACTGCAGGGCGAAGGCCTCTCGCAAAGATTTCCAGCTCACCTAAATTGGCGCGAATAGACCGTATGGTACATATTCGCGGACACCTTATTTCTCGAATTCTTAAGACCGAAACTTGGTGCATGCAGTGAGTGTCGTGTACTTTATATAATTTAAAAATTCTGTTTGGGCCTAATGCATTCCATTTTTATACACAAATTGCAGCAGCCAAGGAGGGGTTTAGACCCGACATGCAATGTCGGTTCTTTTAGAATTAAGGCAGCTGCTCAACCCGGAACCTCCAGTAAAGGGACTTCCTGGGGTAAAGATTAAATTCAAGTCTAAGTTGTTTTACCTGTGTCCGCATTTTATTAAGCCTGCCATAGTTTACCAACCGATCGGCAAGAGTAGATTAGATCCGAAACGCAGTTCGGGTTCAATTTGCCTGACAATTCCTCCAAAGCAAGCATCTAAGGAGCCAAAAAATCTCTGAGATTTGGCAGAAGTTCTAAGATCCAACGGTCCAGCCACTTCGGCTACCACGATGGCAAAATGGAGCTGGTACCTATACGCCTGAAGAGGATGTGATAGCGTAATGTCGTGAGGCTGGCATCAAAGCGAATACCAGACTCTTACGGCAAATCTTACGGCTACGTTACTAGCACACTATGTCCTTTCGTCGCGGTGAGTCACAAGGTTAATTACACAAAACATCAACTGGGGTGCCTTACACTGTAATAAACAATAATAATTGCTACCGTGAACATTGTTCAGGAAAGTGCGTGCTGTAAGTATACTTACGTTTGACTTTTTTTCTTTCTTGCAGCACGGTCAGCAGTTGGCGTCGCGCAAAAAGTACTAGCGCCACGTCCTAAGGAACTCCGTTTAAATTTCAAGGGAGTCATGCTGGGCGTAGGGTTCCTGTTTCCCCTGCTCGACATCATCAACTCCGCCGAATATCTTTATTACTCCGGTTTACTCGACCAACATGGCAGGAACATTTTTGATGATCGATTTAGCACTATTGAAAAGTTAGTTAAAGAGCAGAATTATACTTCGGCCGCCACACTGCTCAGTAAAACGGTACTGAGCTGGCACACGCCCAAAGAAAAAAGTTTATTTCAGAAGCTTACTGGATTTGACCATCACGGGAGCATCGCGGCCCCTCAACGACCGGAGGAAATAGAAGCGTATTATCGGTATGCAGACACTAACGAGTTCAAGCTGACACTTCACGTCAATCCTTTCCGGACGCTTGACGCAACTAGGGCTGAGACAGTGATGCGGCTTGCCGAGGGAGATTTCTTCGTTGACATCCAAGACATAGTTGAGTACGTTTTCAACAGAACACACGTCCTTTTCTACGATGCACAATTTGATGCTGTATTTCCTGCAGTCAACCTCGAACGGTGTTTGGATAAGTTGAACTGGAATGGTAAGGAATTGCTGAAAAAAGCTCAGCGGAAGCTTTGGCATAAAGAAGATAATACTTCCCTCGAGCTTCTTGGTTACGAGAAAACCGCGGAGCAATTTATGCATAGCACCGTCCTTTTCGGCGGCCACTACATCTTTATGGATCGGTCATCGGCAATAAGTGAACTCTATCTTCGGTTTTTAAAGTTTTCGAACCGTACTGATTCGCAAGGTGGGAAGAGAACCCCAGTTCCGGCGTGTTGAGGAACGCTGTATTCCATTCTGGAGAAGTAAACGTCGAAGCATCGATGCGGTAGACTATTTCCCAATTGAATGCATTCTATTTCCACCTCGAAGGGTTATTTGCGTATTCACAGTCACAGGTAAATGTTCTTCAATTACTAAATTATGATTACCGATCTTATGATAACCTTATGATATGATAATCCTATGATTACCGATGTTCACAACATTCGTTAGAATTTCACAATAAAGAGAATGGAGGAACTGGATTTCAAACTAAGAAATTGTAAAAAACTAGATAACAACTAAGACTTTCCTTACAGCAAGACATTAAGAAAATCAGTACTGATTGCTTGGTGGCGATAAAATCCAAATCATTTCAGTCGCCTTCTCGAAATAATTGAATTCAAAGGAAGTTTCGACAGCCCAAGATCGGTGTTAATGCTTTCGGAATTGACAGTATCCTTATTGAACCCGGTGACTAAGACTCGGTCGTGCAGAGTACCGTATTTGCACAAAAATGTGGTGTCCTGGCCGGCCCAAATAGGATACTGGGAACAATAGTGAATCGTTGAGTTTGCGCCCTTTTTTTTTAAGCCCATCTGGCGTCTTGATTTCAGGGTAAACGGTGACCGGAAACACATGTCCTGGATAACATACCGTTTAACATTTAGGCATCGCCGTTTCATGCCAGGAACAAGCGCACGAAACTGCAGATCTCACTAGTATTTCCAGTAACTGCCGTTATACAATAAGCCCAATTTTTATCTTTGCATACCGTAGGCACCTGGTACGTATACACTTCAGCGTTACGCTTGCTGTTTTCCACCCCATTTCAATATTATCAGACAGGTCCAAGAAACCCAGAGAATAAAAACGCAGGAAGGTACATTTAAACAGAAGAGATTATTGGAAAGGGTGCAAAAAGAAGTCTAATATGAAAACGACATCGTATGACACCACGTGGGCGAATCTTTAACATACTGGAACCACCCTCTAGTACGGTAAACGTGCTGTAAAACACATCAATTAAGAGGACTTACTGAATAGGGACAAAAAACGGTTAACCATATGATGAGGAACGTCTACAAGTACCATTCTAATTTTATGTCGCTTGAGCAGCTCTTCAACTGATCCGCCAACCCTCCCCCCGCGTCATATCGCTGGGAAACAATAAAGTTATTTTTGAGGAGTCACTAAATGTTCCAGTGTGTTCCTTTAGTTCTTAGTAGGACTGCACAAGCTCTGGGGTATTCATTCCACGTGGAATAAGTGTTCTTATATTGGGTTGAGAGTTTATCCTGCCGATTTATAACCACAGAGACGCATTTCATAATTTCAAAAATGTTTTGAGCATTGTGGTATTAGCTACAACAGCTGAAATCCTCCGGGATTAGCGGTCTGACCACCGATCGATCATTTAATAAACGCCAGGGTATTTAAGCTAGACAAAAAATTGGCGCGGCTTGCACTAGTAGTCAGATGCGAAGACGAGGTCAAGAAGTTTGCGGCGATAACTTGGTCGCAGTTAGCACTGGACCGGGGTAATTGAAGATTAATGGGAGAGGCCTTAGCCCTGCAGTGGGCGTAGACAGGCTGGTGATGATGATGATGGTGATGCACTAGTGGTACAGGGCTGGAGAGGCAGCAGCGCTGGCCGCCCTCTCTCTTCATTGGAAACCCGGCAGTTGCCCCTCACATGCACTTCCGAAGTTGCCACTGAAAGTTCTCCATCACTGGCAGGCCCGGATAGTTTCGTCAACAGGTTTTCACATCTCTGCCAAAGTGGACCTCGTTGGCACGCGCTAGAACCGGCGGCAACCGGCTTCGCGAACTCGGCATCTGCAGCGCCAACTCGGAGTCAGTGCTCCCCATTTCAGGCGCGAACGCACGTGATCTGGCGAGTAGAAGAGCACGCGGGAAGGGAAACCACGAACGTTAGGTGGAGTGTTCTCGAAAGGTGAGCTGGTGGACGTCGGGCGTTCCTCACGAGGCGCACACTCACGGGTGCTCGGTCTTTTTTCTGTGGATCGGAGTTACGCCATCGGCGGCCAACGCCTCAAACGCTTGCTTGATCGTACCCCAAGCAATTCAGTTGCTATTTGCACCTTTGCAGGCAGAGTTGTAAAGGCTCGAGACTGCCTAGGTTTTGTTGCGGGAAAACACGTTTTTATGGTTAGTTGATGAGCCCATGCCATCTTTTATAACTGTGAAAAGGTTACTCTTTCCTTAGTAGCCGCACGCTAACATCAATAAGGGATATTCAAGTATGCGAAGTGCAGTTTTCCCGCGACTACATCCCTCAGGATGTGAATCGACGGTTCGAGAACCATGTGCACCGAAAGATAAAAAGCCTGCAGATGAGACACCGCGTTATTTTCTTGGTATTTTTTTTCGGGTTACGCCATACGGCAGAGCCAACAGCTCAAACAGCTCTGCTGTAAAAAAGCAATTGCAGACATATTTGCACCTTTGCAGGCAGAGGAAAGCTCGACGACTGCCTAGGTTTTGTTGCGGGAAAACACGTTTTTATGGTCTAGTTGATGAGCCCATGCCATTTTTATAACTGTGAAAGAGGTTACTCTTTCCTTAGTAGCGCACAGACTAAAATAAAAGGGATAAATTCAATGTGTATGTTGTCGAAGCTGGTGCAGTGTTATCAGCCGCACAGAACTACTTCCCGCAGCGCAGTTCAATCATTCAGACCGCCGGGATTACTTCGGCGGCTATAGCCGCCGAGGTACTAGAGAAGATGTCAAGGCAAGGAGGTTTTCGAAATGAAGATACTTGGCACCTGTCTCGGTGATTTCTCGCCCATGTTAAGACAAATAATGCTGCATCTTCAAACATGAAGTATCAGCAGTCCGAGGTTACTTTTTGCTAGTTCCTGTTTGATTGAGCCGCTCCAAGTCGCAGCGGCGCCGGGCAAGAAAAAAAACCTAACACTTACTTCAACCCTTTCTTGGCGTATATTATAGACTGTGACCTTACATGGCGTTAAAAACAGAGGCCTTTCTTTCTGTATATCCTCAACAAGTCCCTCATTACTAGCCATATTGTCATGAAGCCAAAGACGACGCAGTTCTCTTCAAGGAAAATAAGTTTAATGGAGCGAACTTGTGCCATCTAACAACTCAAAGAATGCAAAGGCGGCGAAGTGACGTGCGCTAACGAGCGTCGGCGAATCTAATAACGCGGTGTCTGATCTGCAGGCTTTTTATCTTTCGGTGCACATGGTTCTCGAACCGTCGATTCACATCCATAACATTGTAGATCAAGGAAGATTATTCTACGCTAGTGACGTTAGGGCGAAACGGTCTCCTTATCTGAATGAGGTAGCCCGTGCGGCATAAAAATAAAGAATTCAACACGCGCTTTTCTTGGGACACAGATAACGGAGACTGGCACAGCCGAACAGTAAAAACAAACAATAAATGAAAAACCCGTAGATGGTTCGCGGCATTACCTCCTCTCGAAGAGTGCATCGACCCGATGCTAAAACAAAACGACAGTCCGCACAAGCAGAAACAGCAAAGCAACAACAAAAAGACATCCCCCTCGCGAGGGGCACGATCAAATGCACAGCATTTCCGAGGGGGTGCGCCGGCAAGTCGTATCTCTCGATCGCGGGACCCGTGTCGCCATCTTTTGGAGGCGCGGGACAACTTGTGGCGCTTTCGAAACAAACGAGAAATGAGTGAAGGATATAAGGCGCTTTCGGTGCATCGAAATCTGTGTCGGTTTCGTGGCTCGGTCGGTAGTGCGCCGGACACCTTGCGTTCCGCCCGCGGCGTCATGGGTTCGAAACCGGGCGCCGGAAACTGTTATTTCTTCCTGGCTGCGGACTACGACAAGGCGCGCCTGCGGACTACGACAAGACGCGCATGCGGACTACGACAAGGCACGCCAACGCCGCGTGACATTGTGAGTTACTAAAATGCTATGCATTTAAAACGCTCCTCCTCCCCTCACTGTTTTTCCCTCTTTGCCTCTCCCCGTAGCGACTAGAGGCGCGCATGCGCGACAACTGGAAAACGGTTGCCGCTGCTGCCGGAGCAACGCTAGAGAAGGCCGCTGCGCTCTTGCCCACATCGTATAGCATAATAGAAATCTTGTGTCAGCGTTCTGAAGACCAAAAAAGAGAGGATGCTCCGTCCACGGGGACGAATCGCAGCAAGAAGTCTTTTTGCTTCGTGTTAGCAAAAGTGAAGTCAAGCGGAACAACAACGCTGGTGTCGGGCAAACAGCTGTACAAATACGTGTAGCGTGTTTGGTTTCAACTTTTGCTGTGTCGTGTCGTACATCAGTGCTTTTCGCCACGCGTTGCGTTCGTGCTCAGTCGCATTTTCGTAACATGAATCAAGTGTTCAAGTGTGATTTCGGCTGCCGACATACTGTTGGAGCGGCGTACGTCTGCATAGTTCCGCGCTGCCCTCGGCGAGGCCTAGCGGGCTGCGCGAAAGGCACGGAGCCAGCACCAGAGCAACGGGGAGAAGCGAGGAAACGAAGGCATCACCTCCTCCCCCCGGTCTGCGTCTCCTCGCAGTGTTGCCATGACAACTGTAACGCCTACAAGCTCAAGATGGCAGTGACGTTGCTATGGCAGTTACAACTAACTTTTGCCCGCCCAGTGCCACCAGGGGAGAATTTGGCGCTAGTCCTAGGATTGGCCAGGACGCTGGGTTGAAGGCTAAAACGCCGCCGGTTGGTATCAGTCACTGTTCACGCACAAGTTAACGCACAACAAAATTAAAACTGGTGCCCGAGTGGTGCAAGATAATTTAACATACTTCTGCATTGACTTAAGGTTAAGCGGTGGTAAGCGCAAGCAGGTGATAGGAGCTGTTGAATTCTGTAAAAGTGAGTAATTAAAATCTTATTTAATATATTCCCCTCCTGGGACGAATCTGTACGTGTCTCCAGCACGCTTTTTCTTCGTTGAAAGTTTTCTTGGTTTTACTCTGGCGAGACCCTTCATACTACTTTGCCGTAATTATTTAGAATTTATTACATGGTAGAAGAATCGAGAATTGTGCTAGTTGGTAGAGGTTTTTGAACAACTTGAAGTTACGCAAGCTCGACGAGATGAAGTAAGTAGACAGACCAGTATGCTTATTTACTGCTCTTTTGTTCGCTATTATGCTTAATTCTTCCACTTTCGCGATCTTTTCATCTCGAGCTTGTGGGAAGTGCCTCAATGTTCGATTTATTTTATAGTTCTTTAAATAACGAGACCTTCCTCGAAAACACAACCTAAATGACTCATTAATCGAGAACAAACAATATATTTACAGCGATTAATTAAGGACAGCAGTCATATACTCAAAACTCTTAGTATGCTTCAAATTAGTAGGATGGCGCGCTATTCTTGCTTCCATGCAAGTTGAAATTTTGAAGCCGTGCAACTACACTTCACGGGCATTCAGGAGTGCCATGACGCGAAAAGCAAAAACACCCGTATGTACGAGATTTCGCCGCACGTTGAAGATCCCCAGGTGGTCAAAATTGATCCGGAGCCCTCCATTACGGCGCACCTCATCGGCTGCGTTGTGTCCGCGTGGTAAACCCTACAATCGATCGAGGAGTGCCATCAGTCAGAAGAATATGTAGTGTATCGTTCACAGTACTGGATTTATGTTCGACTAGGTTATATTTTATTTTTAAATAATCACTACAATAATATCAGCATACCGGCGGAAGCAAAGCTTTTGCGCTGCCTGCGATAGGCCTAAATGCCTATTGTCGTGCTCGTCACGCGTTATATATCTGTAGATCTCACAATTATTGACACCCGAATAACATTCAAACAATGGAGGCTCGTTTGAAGAACTGCCGTAATACCCAGAACCTTCTGCAGTCAAGGGCTAGCGTCGGCGGTCAGCGGCATGAAAACATCCAGAGCATTCCACTCTGATAAGGCCGATATCCAGTGAAGCTTCTTAGCACACAAAAAAGAGGGAACAGAAAAGTGAGCAGAAACGTATAAGCATTTTTTTTCTCTTGAGCGTTGCTGGCGGTCATACACACATGCACACACGCACGCATATTTTATTTTGACTCCACCGACCTTGAAAATGGTGCCTATTAGTCCTAACTAGTCCCCTCCACACGCATGTGGAAGGAATGATACACGTAAGCTTGAGGTAGCTCCTGTAGAAAAAGAGGTTCCAAAAGCCCTAAGGGAGGAACAAGTAGCAGCTTCCCAAACCATTAGTGGCCTCCTGTCTAGCTCTATTCTCTTTGTCCGACCTTCTTGCAGTTGCTGTTGTTAATGCCCTGCTCCAAATGCAAATGCAAGTAAGGTTACGTATGGGCTTGACGTCCCATTCAGACTTTGAACAGCGCGCGACTTTGGTGAAGGCCGCGTCTGGAAACTATGCAGGTCGCGCTATGCGGAATGGACAGTTTCCACAGCCTATATCTGCGCATGCGCCTGTAGGCGCTTTCTTTACATTTAGTGACTCGTTCTTGTCAGAGTTCCTGCTTGTGACGGATGACGTGAGCACGCCGGCTTCAACTTTGGTGGCTGCTACCAAAGGGACAAATTATTCAATCATGAACAAATAAAATGCGAACACAAAAATATTAACCTAACATACAAATCAGTCATGAACAAACGAAATGCGAACACGAAAATAAGAACCGTAACATACAAATCGCGCAATTCCTTTCCTCGCAAATCAAATTGTCGCGTCGCTCCAAACAGTAACAAAGTTTGTAAAAGTGACCTTCTAAATAAACCACAACCACACCATTAAAAGGGCTCCACGAAATGTGTTCTTAAAGTCTGTGTGTCCTGGTTCATATTTTCTTGCTTGATTTTGTTTGTCTATAACTGTACATCCTTTGCACTGTCCGCAGTATTGGGAAATGTCATAAAATTCGTTAACAGGTCCCTCAAAGCGCGACCTTAGCTCATGAAGCCAACTGCCGCGCTTTCTCCGCCTGCCGCTTTTGTTAATGCACGAGGGCTTGACGGACAGTCTTGTGATACGCGGCGCAGTAAGGAAGCTAATAGATTTTCGCCTCCTTGGGTATAACATGCTACATACGCCGACCCGATTAAGCGGCCCGGTTTTTAGATGCGACGCTGAGAGGAGCATCTCTTGCCGGCGGCCCTGTCCTGCGTCCGTCGTCGTCGGCGTCCGCGTCCGCGTCCGCACAGCTGCGTCTCTCCTCCGCTCACCCCCTCTCCTCTCGCCGTGATAGCGCGCCCTCTCCCCCAACATCTGTGGCGCGCGCAGTGCGGCACGCTCTCACTCCACCGGTGGGCGGTGCTGCGCGCGCCGCAAGCGCGCTGTGCGCATGTGCAGCGCCCTCTCTCTCCGCGGTCTCCTCTCCCTCGGGCGCGCTGGCATTAAGCGGAGTGCCGCACTCCGGCTGGTGTCTCAGTCGACGGTCGTCCCCGCTACTCTTGCTCTCTCTCTCTCTCTCTCTCTCTCTCTCTCTCTCTCTCTCTCTCTCTCTCTCTCTCTCTCTCTCTCTCGCATTACCCGACGATTGCTCACGCAATTCGAGTAATCGACCCAACGGAAACGCACAATGGAACTCCCTTCAGCGTCGCATCACATCAGGGTTCCCGCGAGGGAAGGTGGGCGTAATTTTTTGTCGGTATTTTTCTTACGACACTTTCGAATGGGAACACGAGGGTGTGTGGCGCATTAGAGACAGTCGTTCCAGTACCGACGTCAGCTTTTAAGCGTCTATGAGAAAGGTGAACGGGCACTATAATGAAAGACTTAATGACACATGGACATTATAGTTTCTTATCCCTTCCAGCCTTTTGTCCCGTTTTTCCTTGCGTAAACACTCTAGCTAACAGAAGCACCTCGGCCCTATGCTCTTGTTTGCTTTTTTTCTTGCATAATATTGTCACGATGCCAAAGACGACATTGTTGTCTTCAAGGAAAACAAGTTTATTGGAGCGAACTTATGCTCCCCTAACAACACAAAGAATACACAGGAGGCAAAGCAGCAACCAACAAAGTGACGTGCCCAGGCGAGCGTCGGCGAGTTCAATGCCGTGGCGTCTGTTCTGCGGGAATTTATCTTTGGGTGCGAGTGTTTCTCGAACAGGCGATTTCATCCAGAACACTGTAGATCAAAGAAGATCATTCTAGGCGGTTGACGTTAGTTCAAAACGTTCTCCCTATCAAAAGACATAAAACGTGCGGCACAAAAATAACGAATGGAACACGCGTGCTTCACTTCCACACGGATAATACAGATAAAACCGCCTGGCGCCCTCAGTAGGCAAAGAGAAAATATAAACAAACCCAATGCATGGTTCGCGGATATATAGGCCTCTTGCAGCATGGTAGATCGCAGTGTTTACAATTAACATATATAAATCATCATATGAAAAAAACTAATGGACGGAAAAGAGTGCTTGTAGAGGATCGGATCTGAAGCGTATAGCGGCCAACTCGCCTTGAAACAATGAACATAAAGGTGAACACACCCATTCGGTCGTTTGTTATCGGTGACAGCCCAGAATTTTTAAACAGTCCCCATATATGAATGATTAACTTTTGCTAAAAACATCATTGGTACTTTACTGTGTCAGCCGAGCGCGCAGCCCATTACCATGTCTTGTTCTTTCAAATGTAAATTACTTGCCATTGTGCTCTTTCGAGTCTCGACATGAGGTATTACTGAATACAGTTGTTTTGAAAAGTGCTGGCACTTTGCGGCACCTTTGATTTACATTTGCGACCCGCCTACGGGAAAGTGCATAATAAAGGAAAGGAAACATTGTTCTTCCGATGAGCTATCCCACTGGTAGCTCGACTCACACCGAAGCTAGTCGGCAGAAGATAAGTGCCCACGTCGGTATTTGTCTGCCACACTGTTTTAAGCTTTAATTTTTTTACTGCTCGTTTAAGACCGATCATTTGATATTTGTAACTCAAGTACCTTGTTCCAGTACCCCTCCAACTTCCAATTACCAGTGCACCAATCGTTTACTTTTTTAGTCTTCAAAAAATATCATAGAAACAGGAGCTCTTACAGTGCACGTTGTGACAGCTATCTTTGTAAATAATACGACCATGTAACGCCGGTGAAAGATTCTGAAGTGCATTTTACAAGAGTTACCTAAAGCAAGAACTAGAATGGGGTATAGAAGGCTCAGAAAAACCGTGCCAAGCTCGATATAAATTGGAGCCTTACGCTGAGGCGAGCCTTACTATTAAAGGACTCTGCCAATCGTGTTTTTTTTTTAGTTTTCGTTTTGTCTAGTACGCCTAGTACTGTGGTGAACACCAAGCAAGACGGAAGGTGTTACTTGTCAATGAGGGGAGTTTCCTGCTATTGGCGGACTAGTGCGCTCGTGTTGTGCGCTATCAACACTATAATGTATTTTAGAAAAAATGGAGGAAGCTGGAGCTTCACCTTGGAGCGTGGTACACGATAGAGTTATCGGGCCCTGTTCTCTTCGCATTATCATACAGCGAATCCATCACAGCCAGGGCGTGCTACGGGGCACTTCTAAACTATAGCTCTGACCTCATCGTATTCCCTAACGGGTCCCGCAACCAGTGAAAACTTTCCGCTCCAGCTGCACGCCATCTGTTGTGGCCCCGCCTCACGATTGCAGGAGTTTCTTTGTGCGCCGCAAGGTAGCGTTACGGGATTTTTCCCTCACGATAATTTCTAGATCATTGTCAATGCTGCCGACAACGCCGCAATATTGATTCACAAGGTCCCTAACGCTACGCGTTAAATGTTGGAGCGGTTGAAAGCATTGCAAATCTAAGCGCGAGCATGCACCTATTAGCTGCTTTGTTGCGTGCTCAAATCCTCATTGCGATATTTGGCACTCATGGTACCAACAGCAGCTATGGCCCCGTGCAGTGGATGAACCAGTGGGTGCGGGAGCACAATGATCTGGTATACTTGAAATGCGGAAATAGCTTAGATAACTCCGGTAACGTGATCATGCGAAATGTTGCTCGGAAATACACGACCTGGTCGCATCTCAGGGAGTTTTTTAGCGAAATATATCTGGAGAACATGTATTTGAACCGAGAACTGTTCTCTTGACTGCAAAAGCTGCTGAAGGAAACAAATCGTGCATTTCCATGGTGTCAGCGGCACGCCAGTGGTACCTCCTCGACACCGTTGTTCTGACTTACGCTAACCATCAATCTGGGAAAATCCGGGGTCTCGTGGCACATCGTGGAAGGGGTTCGACTGGAACTGTAGTATCGTTCCCTCCCAAAATGGAAGTCTTCGAACCGGATAACGCAAAAACTGAGAACGTAGGGAAATTTCCTCTTAAATGCCTTCCACTCGAAAGCGCTCCTCAGGGCAAGTGGAAGTCATCGCTAGAAGGCTGCGAAATCTCGTTCGGGTGCTATCCCAATAACGATTATACAGGACCGAACACCACATGTGAACAGAAAGAGTACATAATTATGCACAGCGTATTGCACGCTGTGAACGCAACTCCAAAGTTCCGATTTTACGCTCGGTTACAATTCGCTGTTACGCGATCTTGATAGCGGGCTCGTTGACATCTCCCTAAAAATGGCGGTGTTAGGTCCTTCTTCGTTCAGGCGACATGCTTTCCCACGAGTACTTGAATTCAGCCACGAAAAATTCTACACGTGGACGGGGGAGAAAGAGCAGTCCTTTCTCACTACGGTAATCCACTCAAAGTCAGTCATTGGATTCCTTATCGCCACTTTTGTGCTTGCCTTCCTGGCATTATGTCTTGGTGAGTTCTTAGAACTAGGCCGGCACTTCGACGGTCACCTGGTCATGAACTTCGCGACTTTCCTGTTCGCGACGTTCCTAGCGACATCCTTTCCCATTCCACGGAAGCGTGGGGGATGTAAGTTCCGCTGGCACGCAAGAAGCCAAGCTACTGTCATTTTCGTTTGGATGCTCGGAATATTTCCCCTGTCCTTTTATCCTCGCGGTGAAGTCACTTCCCGCCTAAGCATCGCGATTCCGCCTAACCCCATTGACACGATTGACGAACTCGAAAGAGCGTTGGACACAGGCCAGTTGGCACCGTGTGTGGTGAGACGGCAAGCTCTACACTTCCTTTTAAACATCGGGAAGGAGCGTCTCGCTAGTCTTAACATTATTGATAGGAAACTGAAGCTGGCGCTTGATAAGAACGGCTCTACGCTCACGTACTCGCACCGCTTTGATTGCTTACGTTCCTGTGCGACGAAACCTGGCTTCGCGTGCATCACGTATTCGTATGATCGCTGCCCGCAACGTACTTACACCAGAGGTTATGTTGTGTCCCGCGACTCACTCAGGTTGACGTTTGCTTTCATCCCAGTAAGGAAAGACTTTGAACGAGCGAAGGCCTACGAGAATCTGCTGGTGAGGATCTTCGAGACCGGGTTGGACATTTACTCTTCAAACAGCCGTACACAATGCAACCGAAAACTCGCGAAAGCCGAAGTCGATCCTACATGGAGAAAGATAGAGGACGAAAACGAGATTTCAGAGGTGTTTAAGCTCTCCATGTTCTTCGCCTCCTTTTGCGCTGCCCTCTCTTTCGCGAGCACTGTGTTCTGTCTTGAGGTGGCCATAGTATCGACGCGGCGCGCACTAGCGCGAAATTCAAACCCATATTCCGCTGGCATGCGAGGAGGTACCCCAAAGGAATCTACGATGGCAAGATAAATATGGAGTTGGGTCTGTGTTTCTTCAATAGCTAGCATGTGCAGAAATATGTGGGGTCGAAATATACGACTCAGTGTTTACCACAGTGTCCCTACACTAAGACCTACGGCCGGGACTTCCTGATGCAAGCTATTGCCACGTCAGCGGAGTACAACTTCGAAAGTGTCCACTCAACTCCTCCAAAGAAGCCAACTTTCAGCACCATGGCTGGATATCACAATGGTCGATGGTCTTCTTTGCGATAACTGTCTGGAGATTCCCCTGCTACGCCTTGGACTGCCTTTAACTGTACCGGTGCTTTTGTCGTTTGGGGGGACTAGGCTGGGCCGATGCCATGAGGACGTGTGCAACGCCATCCACTCCTTCATTTCGGAGACAGCTCGTCTGCACTGTTAAAAACATTCCGGTTAGGCTGACTTTTACTCTTCTCTCTGTTGTTTTTTTTCGTGTTTTCTCTCTCTCTCTCATTAACCTAGACCAAATTCTTCTTCTGCTCCATTATTTTGCCTCGCATGATTGATTGTAATGAAAACATAACTCTTCTTGGCCAATCCCCCTAAGTGGGTATGCGCCATTTTTCGGGCCACCACTACCACCACCACCACCAACTCATTCTGTGTCATACATTTTTTGCTTTATCGCCAATACTTTTGCACAAAATTGGGGTTGGACTTGTATTTTGTCAATGGTGTTGTTACACCTTGCTTTCTTTTCTCAACTGACGGCTCTGACGCGTTTGTTCGCAGAGAGCGTTGATATTTCAGCTTAAGACGTATACCCCCTCGCAGTTTCTGATTGCCAGGGTCAGTTCGCCAGCAGCATGAAGATTGTAAAAGGACAGATTGGCTGTCCATTAGTTCAACATGGGATAAAAGAAACCAGCGTATGTTCGCCCTACGTATAAATGCAACACTCGATCACAGAAAAGAAAGAAGTGGGACAGTCAAGCGTGTTAAAATTGGGTCAGTTATAAATATTTCTTATCGCGGGATGAAACAGTATTTTGAATTTAGGTGGATTGGTGAAGTCCACATTACAGGTCAGTTTGCTTCTAGGCTTCGGTTTGCTGAAGACCGGCTAATTTTTTGCTCTTTTCACAACGCATTCCTACAAAAGAGGAACTTCACTAAAGCTTGGTATCGAGCTAGTTGATGGAACATGTTCTGAGCGGACTGCGCTTAGGATTTCTTACGGAAAAGGTAAAAAACGTACATATTTGTCGTAAAGACGGTGAACTTACAGCTGTTGTCACTTTACCAAACGACCTAAGTGTCGTTGAATTTGGCAATGCCCTCTTCTTTTTTTTTGGATTTTGGGAGTTTTTCAGCGCCTCATTTCACGCCATCATACGTGATTTTTTCAAAAATAAGGGGCAAAACGCGAGACAAATATTACAAATTCCACCCCCGCTACTGTGTGCCTTTCGCCTGCGAAGAGGCGCATATAAGTTTAAAGGTCGTAGTCTTGAAAATGTAAAAAGAAACATACCGCCATATCCCGCTCAATTTACCGCATGCGGGGTCGTCAGGAGCCCACCCGTCGAGGCATTGACGTTGATGCCAGACGCTGTGGAGTGCTTTATGGTTACAGAAGAGCGACCTTTCTTAACCACATCGGCAACTGGTACAAAGTGGCGGGGCTATTTCCCTGACGCAGAAAGACAGTGAAACGCGTGTTTCAACGTCCCAAACGCCGTCTTTACGAGTAATCCATGGTTGATCTGAACGCCCACACCCCATTTTGAAGAAATGTCGGAACGTGATATCCCGTTCAGACGTAAGTACAAGGCAGGCCCTTCCGAAGCGAAGCAGAATGTTAATTAAACGTGTAACACCCCTGCTACACTAGCGTCCGAATGTCATTTGAACCAAATGGCGTTTGACTCAAATGCCAAGTTGTGCTGCTACACTAGGTTTTGAAATATGCCATTCGGCTCAAATGACATTGGAGCCAAATGAGCACAGAGAGAGACATTTAAGATTTCAAATGCCATTTATGGCACTCTCGCACGCAGCGTCTTCGATCGGCAATAAAAAATATAATACTCCCGTATGAAACACAAACAAAATGTTTTGTTTGTGGAACTTTGGTATTGTTCATTTACTTAAAATATGAAATCGACATATTTATGTTTCATACTCTCAAAACCACCGGGTCAGTTTGCAAAAACAAAATAGAACTACGCCAACGGCCACCACATTAGAGTCCAAAACTAGTGGCCTCTGTTCTAATTTGATATCATTTTGACTGCCTAAGACTGCTCCGAAATTTGATGTTGTATATTGTACGAAAACGGAACGGGACGACAGCATCGCCACTACAGCACGGCGAGCAATTGTGAAAGCTTTCAAATGCCATCGAAATTGTAGTGTAGCACTGCGGATTCTGAATGGCATTCGAAGCCACACATTTCAGTCAAATGACATTTGTTGGTTCAAATGACATTCGGACCCTGGTGTAGCCGGGGTATTAGTTGGGGCCACGCCCCGACTCAAACCGACCTATAGAAGACACCAAACCACGCTTATGCTATACAAAGACAAGGTTGCAGAATTGAAGCTAATAGAGCACTTTGTAGTAAACAAAATAAACGGTTCTTGTCAAAAATATTACCAACGCTGTGGCTGGATCCCAGGACGTTCGCTCCGAGGCCCAATCCTCTACCTCCATGTTACGAAGGGCTAACAACAAGGGTTTTTTAGTCATACGTAGTATAAACTAGAAGAAAGAGTGTTCCAGGCGAACCAGCAGATGGCGCAGGGTGCGCACAGGTAGTGCCCAGATTGTAGAAAAATCAGAACAGGGGTTGCCGAATCTCACGTCGGGAGCCTCTCCGTCCTCCAGCGGAAACAAATAGCCCGACGTCGATCATGATTTTTGATGATCACACTCGGAGAGTCGAGGAAGAGTAGCGCAGTTTGCTTCTTCTGTAGCAATGAATGCGAATAGTCTCCTTTATAATCCCTTATGCAACTGAACTTCACTTTACAATATACTACATCACATTGATCATCATTTTGGTGTACTGCAATTCGCCTAGCACCCCAAATCTGTATTAATTGCTTTTCTCGCAATGTTCCTATGTACACGTGTGCTATTATGGAGAAACTTGTCTTCCTGATTCTTCGCCTATTGTCCCTCGTCGCTTCGCCTTCGTCGCGTTACTCGTAGCAGCGCCTCCTGATATCCGTGTATTTAGTTATCAAACATAACGTATGGTCGCAATCATTGTCATGTCAGTTTTCAGGGTATTTAATAAAGTTCACCCGCCTGGTTTGTTTTACGAGTGCTGCGTCTCACTTGTCGTGTCCGGACGTTTTGTTCAGATGATGATACCTTCCTTTATTACTCTTGAATAATTATAAGGGAAAGCGGTTTAGGTGGCAGTGTGTATGAAGATATTGTGGGAACAACATAATCGTGTTAAACTTCATGACCTATCTTGGCACCCAATCGGCCATCAGCGAAGCAGTGGCCGCTGTTGATGAGTGCCTCACTTCATGACATTCACAGAACCAATGAGTTCATTGCCTATCGCTGGCTATCTTTGCACTCAAGCAGCACATTGCGTTGCGTGCGGAGCCTTACGGCGAACTACTCTGTACTAAGCGAATGAACTATGCTTAAAGATGGCTACCGCACAAGCTTTTGGTCATGTTTTTCCGCCACAAACACACCCAAAGTGTATTCAAAGCGCTCCTTCCGATTACAATACTGCTTGAAACTGTAGTTGAAGCATTTTAACACGAAAGTGTTTTATTCCGAGATCCACACAGATTTCAGTGGCGTCATATCCGTCATCGGAAATGACGCCACGAACCAACGAAGCCAGCGGCCTGTACAGGGTACACCCCTGCACACCGCAGCGTTTCTTTTTGTGCGGGAAGCAACCTTTAGTGCTAAAGAAACAGCTACGTAATACTTAGGGTTGTTCGTTTTCGGGTTTATATTTGAACACGAAAGTGTTTTATGCCACGATACACCAAGATTTCATCTGACATCATATCCGTCACGGAAATGACGCCAGTACACCTTTGCCGAAGCGACCCGCCAGCAGGACGTCGCTCGCCAAGCACACTTACAAGACAGCTGCCGACCGGCAAATCATGCTCAGCTACAGATGTCGCTGCACATTTCACTTTCTTGCTTTGCCGATTCCTATGACAGATGAATCAACCGCAGTTTCTTTTCTGTTTACACGGGTTCAGAGTTTGTTGGCTTTATTTTTTGCACTGTTAGCCTGTAGGGATGTCTAATAGAATTCTACGTCACGACTAGTTTATGTGACAATATGAGTTGTACTTACACGTCTTGAATGCATCGTATATTATTCAATCCCGCGCACATCTGCATGATTATGTTGCCGCTATTTAATTGCTGATAATGTCTTTAAAGAAATAAACACGCAAGTGTCACTTTACACCATAAAAATGGCTGTAATAAAAGAAAAGGCCTGCAAAATTATGTGTTCTGATACACACCTACGGCGATGTCCTTATGCCCAAGTTTATGGGAGGGAACAAGAATGACAGAGAAACGTCTGTATATCATTTCATTTGGTGCTTTAAAAAGTTGTTGTTAAGAGATAACTTTTAGTTGCGTTTCTGATGCGAGCGCAAAGAACTGGATCATTGTACGTTTTGAAGGGAGCGTAGGAATAACCAATTCTCTGTGCTTGCTGGTGTAAGGCGCAGTGAAAACTGGTTGTAGACCGCTTTCGAAGGTGTTTGAACAGATGCGCGAGCCTGAGTTTGTATGTTTGTGTGTATGGCCTACCTCTTGGGCACTGAGGCCAGCCCTGTGGCTTGCGTGATATCGTTATGTTGTGACTTACTGACACTGTGTACTGCGGAGAAACGTATCCCCCACGCTATGCAAACAAGGTGACCCGAACTGTGATAAAAAATGCTTTCGTGGTGACAAAA
This sequence comes from Haemaphysalis longicornis, assembly GCA_013339765.2. Lineage (NCBI taxonomy): Eukaryota > Metazoa > Arthropoda > Arachnida > Ixodida > Ixodidae > Haemaphysalis > Haemaphysalis longicornis. The sequence goes on along the minus strand of CM023457.1, from coordinate 46,573,692 downwards.
CAGCAGGATAACCAATATCTATACCATGATAGCGATGTATTACCACTGTGCAAGCTACTATAAAACAGCTGGTGGGGAACATCGACCCGGCGTCGTACCTCTTCAGTTTGACAAGTATAGCTCAGGGAATTTTATTTGTCTGGAGTCTGAGGGAAAATTTGGCGAAAACTAAGGAAAATGGTCTAGGCGGGAGTGCCGCACGCGATCGGTCGGCCTGAGAGACCTCAAGCCGGCCGGGCACTGAGCAGCAACGCCTACGCCCTTTCCGCCCGTTTCGCTGAGTTTGTTACCCGTGAAGATACACTCCAGATGCACTTCTGCTCTCCTTAGTACCAGAAAACAATTTTCTGAACCAATCTCCAAAAGTAAATTTGGTGTCTTGGCTGATATGCCATAGTCATCCGCCTTACCCCAACACGTAACTGAAGGTAATAAACAGTGGTATTGAACACCCAGGTAATTTTGTTGCGAGTGTAAAACTTCAAATAATACATTTAGACGCAGCATCCCAGGGAGGAAGAAGGGAAGCAAGTTCAACAACAACGTAGAATTCGATTGCGATAGTGGGCAAGCGTATCAATCAGCACCGCTTAACTAAGTAGCAGGCACAGGTACCGAATGAGCATTCAAGTTTAATAACTTTTCAGCTCTCAAAAGCCCTCGTATGTAACGGAGGCGAAGGAAAAGGAGGTAGGTATAGCGTAAACTTATCCTTTTTTGTTGTTTCTGTACGGACAGTCTTGTGATACGCGGTGCAGGGAGGGAGGGGATGGATTTTAGCTTGGTGTGAATGCTGCTTTATTGCGAGATACGCCGACCCGGATTACGCTCATCAAACAGGCTGGTGTTGGTCTTTCAAAACTCTGGCATGGAAGCGCGTATCTATGGCAGATTTGAGACCATCGTTTCGATACTGACGTTAGTTTTAAGCATTTAGGAGAAAGGAAAATGAGCACTATTACGCAAGACATATTGCTACATCGTCATCATGGTTTTCTATCCCTTCCGTTCCCCTTTTTTACTATCCTCCCTACGTCAACTCTCGCCCTGCAAAGAAGCACTTAGGCCATCCTCTGTGTTTTGCATAAATGCGGCTGTTGACGTGCTAACCTCTATAAGTCGGCTGAGCACTACCACCAACAATGCACTTGTTGTGATGTTGGCGTAGCACGTTTCCAGCCATTCCATCATTGTTTCTCCTATCCCACAGTGCAGAAGTAAGGGGAAGAGAAAGGGGCCGTCTACCTGATCTAAAGCTTTTTGGAGGCCTAGCTGGAATGGCGCAGTAGGCGCAACGGCCATCTCCGCGGCCTCAGAGTTGGTCGTCATTCGATGTATATTGGTGTTTATTGAGCGGCTTTTGAAGCCGCAGGTTTGATGTTCACCAACCACACTTTGGAGGACCATCTCGAGTCGAGTTAGGATCCTGGCGAGAATTTTAGTTGGTCGACAAGACTGTGATTGGGCGGAAATCAGTTACTGCTGGTAAGGTATCAGATTTCGTCTTTTTGGGGATTAGAACGAGGTTACTTTCCCGCATGGTGTGAAGAAGCCGCTTGTTCTGCCTGATTTTTCTCAAAATCGATTGGTAAGATGGGGCCAAGCTTTTTGCGAAAAGCTTGGTAGAATTCTGCAATGATCCCGTCCAGGCACGGCGACTTGTTCTTAAGGAGTTTTTTTTTATTTCTAGATGCACCTCCCCTGCAGTTAAAGGCGAGTTGATTTCGTCTTTCCTGTCGTCGGCTGCCGTGGGTAAAGGAGCAAGTTCCTCGGAGGGCACGCTGTCTGGCGTCCGTCTGGACCGGAAAAGTTCTTTGTAGTAGTCACAAAAGGACGTCGCCACTTCCTCCCGCCCCTCCGCAATGCCACCGCTGTGGCTGACCCCGTTAATGGTTTTGCGGGCGACGCATTCTTACTCGAAGGCTCGGAAGAGCTTAGACGGCTGTGCCTCGAACTTGCTCTCTGCTTGCGGCTGCGGACAAGGGAACCCCAGTAGTGCTGCTCGAGTTCGCTCCGAAGCTCTTCTCTAGTTAGGCGGATGTTGTACCGGAACTCCCCTCGATGAGGCCGCGGAGGTCTCCATGAGGCGGTGCTCGTTTGCTCTGCGTTCGGCCGCCTCCCGCCTACCTGTCTCCGTGGCCACTTCCCTAACATTTGCTTTGAAGTTTTTCTGCATGGCCTCGTCGACCGTGTTGGCTTCCAAGCTTTCCAGGGCCTTCTTTACCCTTTCGGTGAGTTCGGAGTTCAGTGACCGCTGGTCTTTGTTGTTGTAAAGGCTGGGCCTGCTACCAGACCGTGATCGGAAAAGGTGACAGGAGGGACATTCCAGCTCACTACCCGCCGTAGATAATCGCTGTTTACGTAGAAGCCATCAAGCCTCGCCTCGCCATCGTGTGTAGCGGTGCACACCCCAGTCGTGGTCCGGTGCCACGTCAATAAAATCGCCGTCGCGTAAGATGGATGTCAGAGTGCGAGCTAAAGTGTCGGCCTTGCTGCGGCTTCCTGCCCTATCACAGGCACTTTGCACGCAGTTGAAATCTTCCTCCAAATGTACATTTCCCGCTATGTTCAGAACAGGTCGCAGAGCAGCAAAGAAGCCCTCCCGAGCTTTACCTTGGTTGGGAGCTTACACACAAACAAAACGGGTGATCTCTCCGCCTACGACGGCGTCAACGAGTGAGAAACGGTACGCTCCCTCGAACTCGCAGTCGATAATGTTAACTTATTTTGATTTCCTCATTAGAATGGTCGTCCCGCCACCACGACTTTGAGTTCGTGTGGGGAAGCACCGGTAGTCATGGCCAAAGCAGCGTACGAAATTTCAGTCGTCATCGGAGTGGAAATTGTGACTTCCTGGGAGAAGGCCCCATCCATGTTCTGGTCAATCCTTGGGCATGCACACGCAGACTGCCCGCAGCCGTATGCAGCCAGGACGAAGCCATCAGAGACAGCGCAATATTTGCAGCAGTATATGCACGCCGAAGAAATCATGGCCGTGTCTATCCCATCGACGCCACCCCCTAGTTTCTCGAGCGCCGAGAAACCGAGGAGCCCTTTTAACGAGAAACCACCGAGGAGCTCTTTTAAGCCCCCTACCACCCCCCCCCCTCCCCTTTGGCTGTCCAAATAAGCTAGACGGCTGTATGGCCCCCCACCCCGGCGGACGGTGTTACAGCAGAAAACGAGAAAACACTACATAGTGGACCAGTGTACCGATCAGCGTAGCTTAAAAATAAGTAGCCGGCACAAGTACCGAATGAATACTTAAGTTTTAATGACTTCCCAACTTTCAAAAGAAGCCGTAAAAAAGAACGGTGAAGAAAATGAGGTAGGTATGGCGCAAACCCAGCATCCCTTTCTTGCCTTTGTGTCTTCCTTTCGGGCTGTTTTTTACAATGAATGGTTAACAAAAAACTCGACCCATTCATTTTTCTGAAGTATTCTTCTTCATTGGTGTCTTGCTATCCTGTACCTCTTTGCCCTTACTCTGCCCGTCTGCTGATCTTGCATCTTCAATAAACATCATCATCAATCTGTTTGCCTCCTCCGGTTTGTCCACGGCTGCGTAGTGACCGGCTCCGAGTAGCACACCTTCCTTCATTTTGCCCACTGTTGTAATGAACCCGGAAACGGAGTGGGAATGGTTATAAGCTCTCCAACGCTTCGGCTGCTTTTTCCGGAACTCCTTGGCTCCACTCCACTTGAGAGACCGAAAGTAGTCCTGCAAGTTCCTTGACGGGAACAGTGTGTCCATCTGACCAGTGTACAGAAGCATAGGGTACGACTCCAACAGATCCTCAATCTTGCCACTGATGTCGGTCAAGTAGTCCTTGGCCAGTTGACGCGTCACCTTGTCTTCGGCTTCCTGGAACCCCACGTCCTGACCAATGTGAACGGCTCGTTTAAACTCGTCCGTCTGCACGTACTTCTCGTACTTGATCATGTTCAGCGGCTTCTCCGTGTAGAGGGCGCTCGCGTGGTTGTTGTAGCCGGTCAACTTCTGGAAAAGGGTCGGCTTAGTCTCGGCCGTGAATATGGTGCGCATAAGGTCTAATAGGGCACTCAGCTTTCCTATGTGTCTTTTGGCCTTCCTCCTCATGTCTTGGAACTCTTCTTCGAGCAAGTCGCGCTCTTTCTTCGTCACCATAGAAGTCTCGTAGAGGAAGTCCGCAGAGTCGGCCACTTCTAGGATGTTACCCAGGAATCCGGCGCCAAGGATGGCCCCGTTCAATCAAAGCGGAAGACGTGGCTCTTTTGCGGTGTGTAACGCGTGCGCCACGGCCACACTGTACCTGGCTGCAACAGAAAAGGCACAAAAATAGACCATGAAGATTTCCTCTTCTCGAAACATAACAACGGAAAGCAATGCTTGTTGTATGCCTTCCCTCTGACGTTCCGGCCATCACGTGTTCATCAACATTTAAAGAGAAGTTCACCACGCACATTTCCATTTGACGACCTGTGAACATTTATCTGTTACCCACCCCTTATGTAATACCCCCTACAGGGGGTCTTTAAGGTATTAAAGTGATGTGATGATGTGATGTATGCGTACACGGCCTGCAGAACGCCAGGCCGAGCAACCTGGCCTCCTCGGGCCCACGCAGCGGCAAAATGATCCCCGCTCGATAACACTTGCCAGATTCTTTTGTTCTTTCCTTAGGCTCAATAATTACTTAACTCGGATTCTTCCCATCTCCCATTTCCCCGGTAGAGCCCACATACAGCACGGCTTCAGCCCACTGCATATCAACCACCCTTCGTGTCACCTTTGCCGGGCTTTCTTCCCCCAAGAAACATATCTGGCGCAGACTTCGAACCAGAGCCTATTACAAACTTGGTAGGCAACAAGGACGCCTACCAGGGTTCGCCGCCTTTTTAAATAGCCTGAAAAAACATAGTACGACGTACCCGCAAGCTAAAAACCTTTCCAAAGTGTTTGGTATGATAGTTATCAAAGGAAATTTTGCATGTCCAAGAGCATAACGTGCGGACTGTTGGCGTGAAAGTTGCGTTCTCCGCTGCAGCGGCTGTCAGTATTCCTTTAATCGCTACCAGTGGCATTAAACTACACGCTACTGCTCCGAACTGTATCGTAAACGTGCAGTTTCCTACGAGGACTATGTGTTCAATCCGACTGTGGTGTGGAGTAAACGTATGTGGAACAATCTAATAGACACCATGACGCTTGGCTGAGGGAGCACCATTACGAGGTAACCGGAAATTCGACGTGGTCGCCGTGAGGTGGGCAATTGTTGAAGCATTGGATTTTCGGAGTTGTGTGGGAAGTCCTTCGTTCTGGGCAAAAAACAAACATGTATAAGAAATTGTCCGCACATCTAGCTCCTCGAGATTGGTATGTAGAAACACCTTCTATTCTTGTATTGATGAAAGAATTGCAATTGCATAATATTGTTACGTGGCAGCAAGGCAAATGATACGAAGCATGGAAGATGTGAGCCATGTATTTACATGATGGTGCCGCAGAGCGCTGCGATCTAGTTACAAGCGGCCATGACCGCTCGAGCCACGAGTTCATGCATCCACTGTTTCGTAGTCGTCGGTGATGGCTTCCAAGGAGCTATGCACCAGCGCCTACTTGCGCTTCCCGTAAAAGAGAAAGAAAGAGTTAAATATTTTTATTTATCGAGCAAAGGCTGATGTGCGGGCCTCGCCCCGTGGAAGGCATCCCTAGTCCGGGATGCCTTGACTTCGGCTGGGCATCTGTGCTCAGGTCCCCAGGTTGAGCTGGATGTCCGGGTCTGCGCCGGCCAGGGAAGCCCTACAGTGCTCTTAGGTGGGATTGGGAAGTAAGGGCAAGTGTGGCGTACGTTGGCACTCCCATATTATATGGCAGATGATGCCAGGCTGGGGACAGTAAGCACAGAGGGAAGGCTGTTGGGTGGGGAAGATGAGGTAAAGGCGGGTGGAATGTGGGTGGGTATTTGTCTGGCAAGTTGTACCTTCCTCTTTAGAGAGGCTGCAGTAGGGCGATGGGAGGCTGCAGCAGGCGAGAATCTCTGTGTAGCCACTCAGTGGGTGGGGTTCGTCTTGACTGGGTAGACATTGGCCACCATCGGCAATGGCTTTGTGTATCAAATCGCGAGCCGCAGCGTCAGCCGCGTCATTTCCGGGGATGGCGGTGTGTTAAGGAGCCCAGACGTTGCGGATATCAGGGCTTGTTGAGCAGTTTTTGAGGATGAGTGGGGCTGATAAAGAAATGCGGCCAATCTGATTCTGCGAATCAGTGAGGATAGTAACTGGTTAAGGGCAGAAGTGGCGGCCAGGGCAATGGCTATTTCTTCAGCGACATCTGTTGAGGTTGTGGTAGTGTAGTGGTGGCATTGATACATTGGCCAGTATGCGTAACAATATCGCAAGTGCCGATGCCGTAGATTGAATTGTGTAGTAGTACGTTTGTATGAGTCTTGTGTGATTTTTTTTCGTTGCTGGAGCGCCAAATGTATTTATCTCATACGTGGCAAAGCTGTGGAATTTGGTTCAACTGGAAACTCGTTCCATAGCTTCCCTGTCTGCGCCGCACTGTGGTACTTTGTCACAGTGCTCTCAGAGACAACAACGTTACGCATGGAACCCTGTTACCACCAAAACTTTCATAAGCAAGGGTTATCAACTGTAACCCAGCTAACCGAGGTTGTTCGCGATCTTGCCCTTGGTGTAAATAGCTGTTCCCAAACAGATATAATACTCCTTGATTTATCGAAAGCGTTCGATCGTGTCTCTCATAAAAAACATATTAAAATTGGAAAACACAATTGGGGTGGAGAGATTACGAATTGTCTGAAAGACTTCGTCAGCGACCGCCAACAGTTTGTGGTTTTGAAGGCGCATTATCAGGGACAGCTTCTGTTAAGAAAGCTGCGCCCCAAGGCTCCGTCCTTGGGCCGTTATTATTTCTTATCTGTATCAATGACATTACACCTGACATAGACTGCAAAATTAAGCTTTTCGCGAACGAATGCATTATTAACAGGGAGATCAGAGACAGTGATGGCCACAAAGCACTAGACATTTCATTGGAAAAGATTGCTCCCCGGTGTGCGGAATGGCAAATGTCGATAAACTGAACAAAACAGTCTGCATGACAGTGACCAGAAAAAAGTACCCTCAGAATTTATTTACCCAATAAACAACACACTATTACAAATAGTTACGCCACAGAAATATCTCGGTGTCACATTAACTTCCGATCTGAGATGGGACGCGCACATAAACAACGCTACAGGCTTTGCGTAAGCTGTCTTTCATAAGAAGGCGCCTACCACTTGCGCCGACACAAACTAGGCTCTTAACCTACACAACATTCGCCCGTCGAACTTTAGAGTACACCAACACTGTTTGGTTTCCTCAATCTGTTACTCATATCGCAAAATTCGAACGAGTACAAAGGAACGCCGTGAGGTTTATCCACAACAAGTACAAGGCACCGACTCACCCACTAACCTTTTATAGCGTTGTGGTCTTCTCATGCTAGCTACAAGAGCAAAACTGGCACGGTTAAAATTTATATACAACCTCCTTCCTAACCTTAGCTCCATCAATGCATCAAAATACATCTCCCTAGCTGAATCCAGAGCACTAAGACATAAACATGCATACACCACTACGGAATACACTTTTAACAACTACTGCTTGAAGATTTCATTTTTCCCCTGTCAACAGGAGAATGAAATAGTTTAGATTCCTCGATTACCAGTATACAATTATTGTCAGAGTTCACCTCAAAAATCGACGACGTTTTCCATACATAATATTTCAATTTCTTTCTGATGTTTTTCTCTTTTGATAACCCGTATTACCGTTTTCCAGGCGGTTATTTTTGGTGTATAAATGTTCCCGTATACTTCTGGGTAAAAGTATTTGTTTTTCCTGTAGCAATAACTGATTCTAGGTTACCGGAGTGTGTGTTTTGGTGGTGCATTACTGCCGATGCTCTTGTGTTTGCGTGCAACTATATATATATTGTCTGCTTGATAAGTAGTACTGTCTAATATGCCGCCTGTAAGTATGTAACAACTGTTCACTGTTTGTGTGCAATTAACGCCATTTTTCAAAATGTACCCTTTGAATTTTCGTAAATGCCTCGAGGCCCTTTAAGGCATTTCTGCCTTTAGCCTCTGTGTCCTCTTAGACATCGTCTGAGAAAATATGCCGCTGCAGAAATGTGGAACTGTAAACGGAGTATTCTGTATCCACGAACTGATGCCCTTCTGGTTTAGTCTCGTATCGAAAATAAATTAACATTTGGTTTATGTAGAACCTATGGTACCATTATATGCGCCGACATAAACCTCCTATGCAATTTTTGAAGTGTGGAACGGCTTTAAAAACCCAGTTTTAAACTATTGCGTGGATAATGAAAGAACAATCACAAGAATAATTATTTAGGTGTTTGGGCAAAGAAAAATGCGTCACTGCTTAACTTTTTTTTCGTGCTATATTTTTGGATTGTTCAGCATGTGCGTAAATTCGATGTTTTACAGCCGAGTTTGAGATGCCCCACTTGTCTACCAGCTTAGAGCATATAGAGAGAAGACAAACAGTTTCCTCAGCCACCTCCAGACTACATAGAACACATGGAAATGAATTTACACTGCAAGCGCTCATGACAACCTGTGTGTACCGCCATTACAAAACAAGCAGCCTGTCTCACAAACACCTCACTACGTGAAAAGAAACCCATAGAGAACATTTTGAGCCCTCTATAATGTTTCTACACACGTTAAACTCTAAATCACTGCCCCTTTAAGCATTCCATAAAATCGTACTGTTCTGTCGCTGTTCCCTTTGGACGCTGTGCTGTTTTGTCGCGTACCCTTTCGTCGTGTGCTGTTTTGACGCCGCCCCCTCAATACAACACTTTTATGCACTCGTTAGGCACTAGTTTAACACCATCGTAGCCTATATCATTGCCTACTCACCTCCGTAGGATTCTCCTCCAACGTAGAATTCCCTATTCTTGTACTCGGGGAACATCTTCAGGAACTGCTTCAGGAACTCAAGCACGCCCTCAGCCACGTCGTCCAAGTCCTTCGCGTATCCCAGCAAGCCCTTGGTGTAGCTGAAGCCTGCTCCCACGGGCTGGTCTAAGTAGACCACGTTCACCCGGGTATTAAGCGAGGCATTTCTAATGAAGAGGTGACCTCGGTCATTCATGCCGAGCGGCCCGATCTCGAGGAATTGGCCGAACAGAGAGGACAGGCCCGGACCCCCTTGCAGCCAGAGGAGAAGAGGTGCATCGCGTGGCTTATGCTGCAATAAATAAAACAAAACATTGTGGATCTTTCTATTTCCTAAAAGTGTAGTATTGGTGGACTTCAAGTATTGGAGTAATAAATGAAGTGTTGGGGTTGAAATGTTTATTGTGAGAAAACTGCAAGCTTTGTTATTTCCCATTTGCAGCTGGGACCTGTTACTGAACCCAAAGTATAATATTTATCGGTTTTTCAGCTTTTTTACATCCACTTATAACATTCAAGACGTGTAAAATCAGTCTTGGAGCTCCCCAGACAGATTATAATGGTGTTAATTAGATTGTGCTTGCAAACATTATGTCATATAGGCTACTGCTCTGTGTGGCGAGTACACAAGCTTGCGAAAGATTTTATCCATACCAGCAGTAAAAATGCGTCTGAACCATAAATTGATGTCCGCGTCACGTTCTTAAAAGTCTACGCAGTGCTACCAATTCAAGCGCCGGGCCCCTGCTGTCTTTGAACGTGGGATGAATTCTTCCTAACCCTGCATTTCGTTACAAGAGAGTGTCGGGTTTTCATGCTGGTTTAAAACACGTCACTAAAAATATGTCATCCCGAGAGGCTGAAAACTTCAACCGAAATAACAATGCCGAGTAGAACTGTTCCAGAATTGATGGAAGTCTGCTTCATTTAGAAGATAAGAACCCGGGTCAAGTAATACGCCACCCCAGTCAATACATCCAGGGAGACCATGCACAGAGCACGCGGAAGCTGTCGATGATCCTTTTTTTTAATTTCGGAAGCTATCTGTCATCAAGGACTGCATTCTACCAAGTACTGTGTTGTGTATACGGGAACTCTTGGCTGGCATTTTGGATGAACTCAGAAGCGTCGGAACATGCGTACAAAGTTTCGTGATGTCATCGCAAAACATTTAAGTACCCCACAGAACAATAAATGCCCTGTGAACGCCACAGAGATGCTTTTTTCCTGTAAACATTGCTATTATAGGCACATTGTCAAAATCAAGAGATAGCAGAGGTCATGTTTGGAAATGAGTAGTAATTTTTACAATACCAGTCTCTTAGAGACAAAATAACATGTTCGCGAACATGCACATTTGCAAAAAATGTGTGGCTGCAAAAAACGTCCTTTGGGCTGTTCTAATCATGGCACCAAGTACTGGGTTTTTAGTATTTATGCTTTTAAAGTCAAACAACAGTTATTTCACATCCATATACAGATATGAACATTTCCTGCCGCCGTCAGTATATCATACGACGTTCATCACGTAGAGCAATGGAAAACTGAAATGCGAACACGAAAATATGAGCCAGAACATCCAAAATTGAAAAATACTGTTCTTTGAGGTTCAATAATTAGAGCGCTTTTGGTATATTTGGAAAGCCACATTTCCCAACTGTGTTTTTGTAACTAAGCCACGCATCATTTTGACTTGCATGGAAAGAAATCGCGCTATTTGTGTGTTCTGGTTCATATTTTCGTGTTCGCATTTCCTTTGTCCATGGCTGTACGGCTTGTCATGCTGCGAAAAATATATTTTAACCTTGTACTGCGGGTGACGAGAAGCCCCGCAAACATTGCAATCGCACCCGAAAGTACAGATTGATTGTAGGGTTTAACACGCCGACGCAACGCAGGCGATGAGGCGCGCCGTAGTGGAGGGCTCCGGATTAATTTTAACCACCTGGGGATCTTTAACGTGCGCCGAAATCTCATACACACGGGCGTTTTTGTTTCTCGCCTCCATCAGAAAAGCGGGCGCCGCGGCCGGGAATCGAAGCCCCGACCTCGTGCTCAGCAGCGCAACGCCTTAGCCACTGAGCCACCACGGCGGATGCACCCGAAAGTGTACAGGTGCTGCAAAGAGGTATTCTGTTCTCTAGGAAACACAAATGGGATAGTGGGGAACTTACCAACGCTTTGATGTGGAGAAAGAACAAATGGTTGTCAAATAAGGTGTTGCCGATGGAGATATAACCGGAATAAGCTTTAGCGCCGATTTTCTTCTCGAACAAATCAACCCGGCTCAGGCGCCGTGCCTCCTTGATCTTCCCCTCTGAGATGTAAGATGACAGGAAGAGGGACTTGTAGCTCCCGCTAGAAGGGAAAAAGAAGAAACACGCCACTCTTATGAAGGCCGAATGCATGTCCCAGTGAATACTGTTGGCTCCACTGCAACTCATGCTGCTGTTAATACGAATGATTATTGCATGGTCGACTCTCCCTCCAGCGACTATTCTCCCTCCAATATTGCATACACGTATCTCCCACGTCCCCTTCTGTATAGAAGTGTTGCGATTGTATGACATTAAATTAGGTCATAATTGGTGGGGAAATCTGGACGACGTGGTTAATAGTGGTATCCACGCAGTGTATATGAACATGAATGGGTAAAGCCAAGTGAGACTCAGAGGTCGAGTGTACTAGCAACTCCGCACGACATGCATTCTTGGTAATAAGACCAGGGGGGGAGCAGGGGAGCATCGACACCCATACAAACAGACAGGGAACGACAGTGCAAAGCGTGTTTGCTGGGTCACCAATCACTTGCTAAGGGGGCAGTCAGAGAACATCGCTTGGTGAGACTGCCAAAATAATGCTTGAGCTATTCTTACAGATTATAGCAGCCAATGAGAACTGTTTTCTTTTTGTCATTAACTCTGCTCGTTTTTCCTGGTTGGTGTCTCTATTCCTGACACCGCCTCAAGGTTCCTGAACTGCTGCTTGCGTTTTCCACCTTTTGACCATGACCTTGAAACCAGCTTTCTTACTGGTACTGTTTAGAATGCATCGCAATTATAAGCTAAATGAACACGCACGTTCTGATGATTTATGAACGATAATTTTTGTCGGTATCGGATATAAAAGAAAATATAGTTCTTCTGGTGTTGTATGAAGTAACGTGCAAAAGGCTTTCTTACATCTATATTCCGCGTGGAGTGTCGAAAGAGTTCATATGTGCTCATACTTCTTACACGTGTAATTTTCTCGAACGTAAGAATTGTTTTCGTGCGTTTTAAAAAACTGTCTCGTAGCGGTCGTACTGTTGGCACTTCCGACTTTTAACCGCTAAAATTGCCATGTTTTAAACGCTACCCCTCGCTCTCACTTCTTTTTTATGTAAAGCGACCGCATTCTCCCAGTAAGGCACTTTTTCGTTACTCTTGTTTCAGTCAATCGTTACTTATTTACTACGTGCTGTAACCACACCACCTAATCACAAATTATTTTGGATCCCTTCAGCCTGAAGATCGCGGGATGAAAGGCTGGTGTGAGGACTAGCAATGACACACTTCTCACATTTAACGTGCCAACCCAAATGGAGATCACAGCGTAATTTTTTTTACAAATAGCCTTAAAAAGTGGAGCCAGAACCTATGCTAGTCTTATAAACAGGATATGTCCTTGCATACTCTGAAAGCTGGTTTGGCAGGGAAGCCGACTCAAATCGAAGAATAAAAACACTTACTTTCCTTTGCTTCCCCGTTGACAACTGAAATTGCTACTGCCACGAAGTACTAGACTTAGGATTCCACAAAGCATGTTGCTTCAAATAAATGGGCAGAATTTTGCTGCAGCACTGCTTACTACGTGGATCCCACCCTGCAGGTTCGCCCGTTAGGGGCCTAAGTTTCTTGTGCGCACCCCTTGAAGAAAAGAGTGGACAGGCACAACCTGCATATGTCACTTTTACCCTGACAGCGTCTTTGGTTGTCGACGCGCTGTTGTCTCCTCGTTTTTGATGGATTGGGACCCACGTGTTTCGACAATTCTGGGCCCATACATTGAGTAAAAACACCAACTGAGCCCGAAAAGCCGGTTCCTGCAAGTGCTGTGGACGTAAAGGACATTGGCACGGCACAACGAACAGGTAGCAACGTTGCACTTGTCACAATAGTTTAGCTTGGAGAGTAATAGTTGTGCGTATGGGCTTTACTAGCGGAAGGCGGAACAAAGGTGTTTCAGCACAAAGGTGTTCTTCAGGTCGTGGGCGAGTTTTGGAAGCTGTAGAGCAAAAGTTTGGGATACCAGAAGCATTTGAATGCGAATAGCATATTGTTTAAATAAACTCCCCAAAGTGCCCTTCAAGTGGCGTGTGTTGACGACACACCCGATGTGAAAATTGCTGATTAAGCCGTGAGCCTCTGACGCACTTGTCATCGTCAATAAAAATCCCACTAACGAGTATTTGATTATTTTGGGCTGGTTACGTTGATGTCGCAGCCATTGGAAAGTCGGGAATAGGCCGTGCGTCCAGGCCCCAGCTCTCATCATTATTGGCCAACACCTTCAGTGGGTACAGAGAGATTGTGGGTGGGAACTCTGACGTGGCCGGCGAGCTTCTGGCTAGCAGTTGCGCTTCTCACTGGCCAATCCACCACAGTGGGTATGTTGCTAGTCCAATGTTGAACCTTAACGTTGAACCACAGCGCAAACGACGAGACAAAGGACGATAGCAAGAAGACACATATAGAGCGCTTCGTGTTTTCCTCTTGCTATCGTCCTTTGTCTCGTCGTTTGCGCTGTGGTTCAACATGCATCACCAACTCGCCCAAGTTTTCACGTTCAACCTTAACGTATGGCTGCACTAATAATCAGCCTAACGACGCGACAAGCAACATCAAACTTATAAATGGAACTGCGTGTGCAGTTTTCATGGACGTTTTCAGAGCCGAAGGCCGCAAAGCATTTACTAAGCCCTTTCGTCAGCTAGAGCCCTAAAGCAGTAGGGGTGCTCATCGGCATGAGCCGAGGCACCACCTTTTCCGCCCGACAACGGGCGACAAAGGACAAGGCCATGGAACTTGACGTCAACACCAAAACGACCTGCATGTCCTGACGAAGCTTATGCTTCTGGGTAAAACTCACAGGCAAAGTAATGAGAAAAGGCAAAGTTTCTCTAACCCGCCGTGAGTGGCCTGGTGGCTAAGGCATCGTGCCTGCGAGCAGGAGGACCGGGTTGGATATCCGGTCCTCGCGGCCAGCTTTTCCTGATGGAGGCGGAAAGCAAAAACACCCGTGTGTACGAGATTTCGGCGCACGATAAGATCCCCAGGTGGTCAATTCATCCGGAGGTATCCACTACAGGCACGCCACATCGCCTGCGTTGCGTCGGTGCGTAAACCCTACAAAATCCCAATCAAATTTCTCGTAAGGATCTGTTACCTGCTGCGTCGGCGCTCCTATCCACTGTATTGGCGCCAGGTAGAATGTTGGTTTCTGCAACAACCTTATGACCTCAAGAATTCCCTGTCGTTGACCCTGCATCGTCACCGGCTGGTTCTCGCTACTTTCTCAGCTGCGGGAAGTCAGCTACCAGTGTAACAGCTCTTAGAAGTGTTAACAACAAAGAACGAGGTGCCAAACCATGCCGGCAGCTTACCGTAGTGCGCGGGCTAGCAAGCGAGGTCGTGCGCATGCGCTAGGGAAGCCGAGTGCAGAAGGTCAGCCTCGTCAGTGCCGATTACTAGCCGCCGAAGATGCGCCCGTGGCAATCGTAAGGTTCGGCTGTGTGAATTGGCTGGCAGCCACTGTTTTGTTGTCTTTAGCTCTTGACGGCTGGGCTAACAGGACAGATGGAACTGTGGGAACGTGGGCGAAGACGCTAAATTGTCACAATATTTTATACTGGGCGCTCTACTTTTTCAGTTTCTAACGTTCAACGAATGATTGGCAGGGGCGGAAGCTGTCCGTCTTTTCTCGTGCCCGCTCAGTCAAAACTCTTCTCATAATTCACGTGCTTCGTCTCAGACTGGTGTTACATTCTATCAGTCTCAAAATACAGGTTTTTTGCCAGGATTTTGTGACGTTTATTTGTTTCACATAAGGCATGGGGAAGTTTTTTTTTTCGGTAGTGCGAGCGGGACATGGGCTTGTTAACTTCCTCGTTTAGCAGCTTTTTTTATGTTTATTCTCCGTTTGAGATGCTCAATACCCGTTCTCGAGCGCCGTGCTACAAATATGTCTCACCCATTTTTCCCTCTGAAATTGCCGTGTAATGCCTGTTGAAGCATCCGGAAGCCCTCGGTGTGTTTTCAAACAACTGTCTGACACTTTCGCACATAGGTTCGTTTAAGTCGTTAGTACGCCTTCAGTGTGTCCTCCAAATCTATTTTCGATGTAACTCTCTCTGCGCTTTTGGGCATCGCTTTATTTAGTACGCCGTACCTCCGATGCAGACACCAGGACGTGCACTAAAGAGTAAGTAAAATGTGTGCCCGACCATGTGTTTAATGTTTGCTTTAGTTACACATTGCTACGATGAGCGCTTAAAACTTGGATGCAAGACCGTGGTATTATTATAGCTTGGTCTACAAACTGCCGCCTTTTTTCACGCCAAGAGGCAACACATCACTGTTTCGTAGATTTTCAGAGATGTGGTCTTTTTCTGGGACATTTTGCAAATTGAACACTAAGAACGAGTATGAGAGAAAAAGAGAGAAATATTTATTTATTGGAAAGGCTAGCTATAATAAAACGGAAGCTGGCTACTCCAAACTTTGGAATAGGAGAAAAGTGGCTTTCTCAAGAATGGACGAGGTATGACCATCACGCCATTTCTAATCCGAATTCTGTCATTTGGGCGCCCGAGTGAGCCACCCTGTGGCACGTTTGTTTTAGATTCTGTGGTGGTGTAGATAAGGTGATAGGCATGCCGAGCCACCTAGATCAACTACGTTTCAGTGAAATGGTGGCATTTGTACAAAGTGTGTACGATTTTTAGGCTAACCACGCGACCGTTCTGTATTTCGAAAGTTTTTGGTGTCTTGCCCCCAATTTCCGTCTATTCGTTTGTCGGCTTGACCATAGTAATTTTCCTCGTACTGTCTTTATGCTTGTTTGAGTTATGTCCAACAAAGTGTAGATCTCACTATGTGCGATAGTATGGCATTATTTTCTATTTATGTTCTCTTCATGTCCCAATTTCGACACAGCGCTGGTAGCGTATTGTGGCACAACGAATTAGCGCTAGTTTTGTTGAACGGTAACCTTTCGCCCATCTTGAGTCGTGATGAGCACCCAAACAAAAGCCCCAAATAGAGCAGTGAGTGTAGGCACTCTGACCACTTTTCTTTGCCGGGCGCAGTTATGAAAAAGATAGAACAGATTGCAGACTGACATTGCGGACTGAATATTTTTGCGGTGAATTTGCCACAATTTTTCTTTCACTTACAACCCTAAGAAGTCCCGTAGGTCGTCTTCCCCACAGCTCTCAAGAATGACCAATTGAAGTGGCCAATTGGGCAAATTTGGCCAGTGACGAAGCCCAACATATGATTTGACTAAAAAATGCATGTGCGCAGGGACAACACTCAAGGCATGAATAGCGTTTTGCATAGCGCAATGCCACTGCGCAGATGTCCTTTTTCATTCAAAATCGAATCTTCTGCCACGCCAATTCGTCGAATTTGTGCACTAGGCCAATTGATCGGTCCTTCTGAAGCATTGTGGTGAAAGACGGTCCTACAGGGGTGTTAGAGTGTAGGTCAGACGTAACTGACCGCTGACGTATGCGCAGAACTCCGACGAAAATCTGTGTAATTTGATTACGAAACTCACAAAAATTGTACCGAAGCTATAAAAGGACGCACAAAATGTGCTGCCACAACAGATAAATCGCTGTTTATTTTATATACACTGACCACCTAGCTCCGGCGTGGTTGGAGAGTAAACGCGTGCGCAATTTTAGTTTTGGTCGTGGTTTAGGTGCGTTTCAATAGCATGAACTGTACCTTAACGACTGATAGTTTTTCAACTACGGAGCAGTTGTGCACGGTGGCGTTGTCCTCGCACGGGAGTGAAATGAGGTTAAGTGGTCAGTGGCACAACAATTTTTGGTATGACTGTGGTTGGGAACGTCATGCCAGGCGTGCCATCATCAACGTGGCGAGGTGGCATGACGTCACTTGATTTGTCGAGTACAAAACATCGTGAAACATGGTGGAAGATCGCTTTTGCTTTGAGCGCCATGATTGCTAAGATGCACTGCACGCAGGGGGATGAGCGCGTAATTGGAACCGCTCCTATTCAATAAGAGTGCCAATGTTACGGATACCATTGTTGCTAGTGGATATCTACACGTTACACGTTAGAGACGTAGCGGTTCGATAGACGCACTACATTTGAGGATGGATGAGTTAATTAGCTTGGGTGGATAATTATGGGAGGGGAGCAGCGGAAGGTAACGGCACGGGACAGCTTGAAATTACGAATGGTTTAAGCGGGGCCATGAAGACAACATAAGCGCTCGCTTTGTTAGCAAGACCACTTTGTCCCCGAAAACAATGGTGCCAATTTAAGTCAAACTGCAAACAATATAAACAACAACAAAAAAACAAATAAAGCAGTGGCGACTTCCCAGCACCTCTTGTAGAAGTCTCTGTGACGTCAACCAAATCTTGTTTGTGTGACTTGGCAACCGCCAACCAAAGCCACCGCCCACAAACATGACTGCGCGATTTCAGTTTTGTTTTGTACGTATCACTTTAATGGTAAGACGCCGAGTTACACACCGATAAAGTTGTTTTTCGTGCTGGCCCACATCACGTCACTCCTGCACATAATGCGTACTGAAGAAGCAGAATGCGAGTTGGGCTAGTTGGTAAAATTTGCATGCTGAAGCCTTCGAAAGCTTCATTTACACAGAACGTGACAGAAACCGAACAACAAGTACAACCTCTCGTCCTGTTGTTCGGTTTGTGTCCCGTTTTCAGTATTCGCTTTTGAAGGTTTCGACATATATACTACTACTTCGTTGTGGAGCAAAATTTGAAGGTTTTTTTATATATTTCTTGTGTTTTGCTTGAAAATCATTTTTGTAGATGGAATATGTAGCTAAATAAGTACCGAAGGCCTACTTCTTTCAACTTGAACAAACGTAATTTGTTTTCATGGTCCTTTCAACGTACCCGTACCCATTTCAGCCGAAATCTTTCTAACTTCTTATCTCATTTGCCTCGGCGTCGAACCTTCGCTGTACATAAAAAACAGAGAGCTGGGCGAGTTGGTGTAGCTGATGTTTCACGAGGTGTTCAAAAAGACACGGACTGAAAAGACTTGAGGTATACACAAACAGAGGCGCCTGTTTGTGTAAACCCCAGATTGTCGTCTGTGTCTTTCGCGCCTCGTAAATATGAACTTCGTGTGGGCCTCCAAAACGAGGATGACGACATTTACTGCAGCTGAAACGGCTCTCTTCGACTCCAGTGGGAGTTGTTGGGCAACATACGTGCCGGCAAGTGTCAAACACCCCAGACAAATCCATCAGGCTGAAGTGAAACAACAACAGGTATACGTCGGAAGAAAGACGCGTCAGCGTAAAAATGAGATATGCAGGGGCCCCTGTCGTCTCGTTTATTTTATAGTCCTCGTAGCAGACCTTCATCCCAGAGAAAAACTGCTCTGTGATGGTTTGAACCTGTGAACTGTGCTGCGGTGTAGTTCTGACGCCTTATCTTAGACACCATGCTTCAAGCGTTCCTAAGATTAGCCTGCGTGATTTCAGCTGTTAGCAGTGGAAGCAACGCAGAGTAAGTGGCCTTCTGTCGTTCATGGGAAGCCGCCTTTCTTTCCAAACTAGCTGACATAGCAATGCATAGCGAGGTTCTGTTGCTCAAGACAGAAAAAAAAATCCTCAGCCTTTCCACTCTATCCAAGAAGGAACGAGCAGCGAAGCTGTGGGTGTGTTTTAACTCAATCGATACCTCTATGCATCTTTGGACGCGTCAAACCAAGGAATAGTTTCGAGACTGCTACCATTTGGTGTGATTGATGCGTTCGGCAACCACGATGGCATCGTCACCTTTGTCAATGCGTGCAAACGATGCCGACTATCTTAATACAAATATTGCATGTCATGGAGCGTTTCAGAACATTCCACTGCATGGACATCACTAGTAACGACATCCCTAACAACTTCGCTGTCGTAGGTAACTTCTGCTTTGGTGGTACAATCGCACAATTATATATCGAACGGGATAATGAGAGGTGTCTATACAAAAACAATTCGTATCGAAAGAGCTATACGGGCAAAATTTTGGTTCATTAAACAGATTGATTTATCCTGATAACGATGATACGACTTTTGTCACTAGGAGATATCAAAAAACATGTGAAGCACTAACGACTCCCCGGCCACTTTCGGAGAATTTCTCAATGTCGTCAGAGACTTGTTTGTGTGATTGGCGGCAGCCGACCTTAGCAACTGCCAAGTCCAGTGCAGTGCACTGGGGACTCTAGTTTCATTTTAATATATTGCCGCGAACCATGCATTGGGTTGTTTATTTATGTTTTGCTTTTACCGCCAGGCTGCGCCCTCTGTGTTATCTCAGTGCCAAGGGAAGCGCGTGTTCATTCTTTCTTTCTGTGCCGCATGTGTTATCTGTTCTGATACGGAGAGCATTCCGATCTAACGTGAACAGCCCGGAATAATCTTCTTGATCTACAAGTTCTGATGCGAATCGACGGTTCGAGAACCACGCGCGCCGAAAGATAAAAAGCCTGCAGAGCAGACGCCGGGGTATTCGACTTGCCGTAGCTCGCATGCGTACGTCACTTTGTTGACTGCTGCTTTCGCCGCCTCTGTATTCATTGAGTTGTTAGGGGAGCACAAGTTCGCTCCAATAAACGTGTTTTTCCTCGAAGACAACTGCATCATCTGTGGCTTCGTGGCAATATCGCCTGAAAACAAAAGTGCAGTTCATGCACGATAACTATCTTTTTAGTGCTCGCCTTCATTACGACAGTTCCTTACATGTACTACGTGGGGTAGAACGAAATTTGAACATTCTTTAATATTTCTTGCATTTTTTGATTAAAAACCATCTCATGCACAGAATAATAATTGAGCTGAGTGACGTCAACTAGGCACTTCTTTCAAATCGGCAAGATTGTATTTATCTTCATGACCGTTTCACAACAGCTTCGGTTGAGTAGGACCGGGTGGCGGTCACCGAAAGAGATCTTCGGCCTGAAGTAGGAATCAAACACCTCACAATGACAACGCAGCATTTCTTCTTCACGCTTCTCACAGGAACTACAAGTCCCTTTTCCTGTCACCTTACGTCGCAGCTGGGAAAATTACAGAAGCACGCCGCCTGAGCAAGGTCGATTTGTTCCAGGAAAAAATCGGGGCTACAGCTCACTCCGGCTACATCACCATCCACGGGAAGAATTTTGACAATCATTTGTTCTTCCTTCACGTCCAAGCATTGGTATGTTCTGGACGAGCCCGTTTGTGTTTCCATCAGAACAATGTTTCAGCACTATGTGTACACGGCACTTGAATTGAGATGCCACCAAAAATACTGCTTTGCTTTTCGTCAAATGCGTCAGCAGTTCTGTTCACTAAAACCAGAGCACGCACTTGAAATAGTAATATTTTGGTATTATAGAAATGCTTGCATAGTAACGTCTTGCCGGAGGCGCCAAGTCGGCACACTAGAAAAACCTAAGAGAATGGTTGCTATACTTCAAAATTCAGGGAAGCTTGGACTCACGCGCAAGGCTTGAATGGTGAAGCTGCTGTAGGTGAGCATTGCCGCACACATAGTTAAGTTGCAGTATCATTGTTTATTTGCATGGTTGCGGTGCTAGTAATCGTTGTCATACGCATCAAAGAGGTCGTCGTTTTCTGTGGGGCGAGTGGTGGATACAAAGTCATTCTCAGCATTCCAGACTTACACCAGCTCAAGTGGCGAAGCTTGCACTAAGTTGCGCAAGGCTTGAACCATAGCGAAGCTGCATGATTTCTTTATACGTGAGCACCGAAGGACACCTCACCACGCATTTGCGCAAGTTTAAAATTGTTTAATCTACATGCTTCGTCGTTGCGCGTTGCTAGGCAACAGCTAGGCGAGTGCGTCGTCGGCTACCGTGCATCCGTCGGCCGCTGACGCCTCACCCAACATTGCGACTACTTCGGAACTAAACAAACATGCTGCATCAGGGATCATGCTATGCACAGTGGCGGATGCACAGACGATGACGGTACGGAGAGAATGTTAGCGCACAGAAGTCTGGGTTCTGGCTCACGTGACCTTAGGCTGCGGGCTGCGCCGAGCAGCCGCAAAGCAGCGTGAGCGAGAGGAGAGGACCGCCTCTGCTGCTGCGTACTGCGGACGCCTGTGCGTGCCGCTTCTTTGCGCGTGCCGTCGTGCGTCGGCCTCGGTGATTCTGAGGATTTGCAAGCGTGGTCGTCCTTCTCGAGGGGCAAGGCGCCAGAGGAGGGCCCCAGAAGCGGCGGCAAGCTGCAGCAGCATAACGTGTAGTAGTCATCGTCATATGTATCGATATCGTCACGTTCCTCATGCCAAGCATTACATGAACGGTAGCGCTTGATGACAGCGCTGACGTTTGTTGGTTTCGTTGTTTTGTTTTGTTTTATTTTGCCAAAGCCACTGCGCGTGCCCGTAACGCTCGCCGGTCTCCGCGAGGCACGCGCTCAGGAGCGCTCCGCATTTCTATGGTAATTTTTCCCAACACCAAACTTACGGCTTGTACAATAGCTCCGCTGTTAAAAACAGGTGCAGTAAGCACTTGCTGTTATAATTACGCTGCCCGGGAGTGCGTTTCTTGTCATTTGAAGAACATACATTCAAAACATTATGCACGAGCTGTTACGACCTGGTTTTATGCAGGTCGTAAGCTATGCAGTAGTGCATTACTGCATAGCTTATGCGTTGTGGCGAGTGGAACACCCGTGGAGAAGGGCCCGAGCGCGCACCAGTGGAACGCCGTAAAGTTGAATGTATTTCCGTGGTAGGGGCGGCCGACTAACTATCGTCTTTATACGACATTTGCAACGATCGAAGTTAGACAGATGAGCGGTCAATTTCTTTGTTTTGTTTCCTTATTTTGTTGCAGCAAAATCCCAGCAATGGGCCTCTTCTCCTCTGGCTACAAGGAGGTCCGGGACTGTCCTCTCTGTTCGGCCAATTCCTCGAGATCGGACCGCTTGGCATGAATGACCAAGGCCACCTCTTCATAAGAAACGCGTCCCTTAATACCCGGGTGAACGTGGTCTACTTAGACCAGCCCGTGGGAGCGGGCTTCAGCTACACCAAGGGCTTGCTGGGATACGCGAAGGACTTGGACGATGTGGCTGAGGGCGTGCTTGAATTCCTTAGGCAGTTCCTGCAGATGTTCCCCGAGTACAAGAATCGGGAATTCTACGTTGGCGGAGAGTCCTACGGAGGTGAGTAGGTAACGCTGTAGGTTACGCTGGTGCTTAACTAGTGCCTAACGAGTGCTAAAGAGTGATACACAAGTTAAGAGGATTCTGAGTCAGATTTCTGCATTTGTAATGATGGGGACGGTGTGGCTAATTCGGCAAGTTGGCGGAAATATGTGGTCGGCAAAAGCGCGCAACACCGGGGACAACAGTAGAGGAAAAAAAGGAGGAACAATTCTTTGTGGGAATAGCGTGTGTTGTCATCTAAAAACAAGTTGAAAGTCAGCGCCTGTCTGGTTTGTTTTTTGCCTGCTCTTACACCGTCGTTTTGCGCTGTTTCACATAATGATGGGGACATTCACAAGCTGTCCTTAGGGCATGTACCTTCTGGCTATTACGCAGTCTGAAGTGTCCTGATGAAACTAATTCCTTCTGTCAATTTACTTTAAGCTGGTAAGCAAGTGTGGCATGACACACATGACTCCTAAAACATCCACTTTACATACATCCAGAACAATTCCAAAATACAGTACGGCTAAGTAGGAACCTCCCCAGGCAGTCGCACATTTTCGAATGTACAAAAAAAATTCAGTTAATAATATGTTAATCTCTTCCACACTTTCTTTAGGGAGTGCCTTTTTTCGCTGCACACTACTTTTGGCAAGGGCTATGGTGTGCATTTCGGTGGTCATTAAAACGCATTTGACGAAGTGTTCTACTGGGAACGGTGAACTCCTCCTATAGAGTGCGGAACGCTCTCGGTGGCCGTGAAATTGTTTTTCCTATGCTGGAAACAATTCGTAGCAATAGAAACACTATCCCCAAGCCAGCACATTCAAAGAGTCAGCTTTAAACATGCCAGTAACTACCCATTAAATAGGTAGAAGGAAGTAAGGAAAAAAGGTTAAAGAAAGGTATTTTAACAAAAAAGCTGGTGGGCGCCCAGGTTTCGCACTTAAACGTGAAACGCGATAGCGTTAACGTAATCACCAATGAGGAAAGCTCTAAACCATGTGTGTGTACGACCTAGTAGGTTATTGTTGATTAAGTCATTCAGCGGGAAAATATTTGGACGAAGGACGTGAAGGACAGGGTCATTAAGAATCTCTAGTCCGCAAGGCACAGTTATGCGGCAGCGCATCCATTACATCTGTATCAAGAGCGAGTGCACGCCAAGGCGCCGTACATCATAACGCTGACGTCATCGTATACCCCCCAGCGTTTTCCGCGAGCGGCGAAAACTCCGCTTCTGCTCCCTCGCAATCTCGCACGCAGAGCGATCCAAAGGGTGTCATTCGGCGCCGCAAGGTGGTTCTACGATACCTTTCGCTCACGGTCAATGCCGCCGACAACACCGGATTTCCTGCTGCACGAAGCCCTTACCATACGCCGCTGCGCGTTAGTGGGCCACCAGGCCTAACACATGCCGTTCATCTTTGCCTCCTTATGGAAGGTAAAATTGTACTATCCCTTCCAAAAGTAAGTGCAGAGTTGCACGAAGCTAAAAGTGCGTCCAACTGCCGCTGAAGGAGCGTCCAATCGATTGTCAAACCTTCAAAAACCCAAACCCCAAACGAAGAATGACTTCATGCGATGATTTGTCGTGCATTAAGTAAACGCACCTACGAACGATCCCCTAAATGCGTACCAACACGTGGTTTATGAGATAAAGGCATAGTGTTGTACTCCTCCTTCGTGATCGATGCGTGTATTATCAAGAATCGTTCCTCTTTCGCGATTTTCGACAAACTGCTTTGGCCGAATGGAATCCCAGTTTCACGCACACGCTGTGTGGCCAGAGATCTTATCAGAGCTTTTCGGTCGACCAAATGGTCTATATAGAAATGCTGTAATTTTTTGGCACAACGCCATCGATCTCATTTAGAAAGCTTCTGCTTTAAAAACCACCTATTCGAGTTTCATTTTCAAGGGCAGTCGTACCTATTAAACTTGATCAAAATGCTATGAAGCCGCATTATCGAAAATTTAATAAGAGTTTCTGCCTGTTGGTAAGGCCAGAGTTAGAAAACGCGCTGCCTTGGCCGATACGCACCCCTCTCGGCCTGACACAAAACTCTGAACAAGAAACACGACAATTCTTAATGAAATCTCATTTGATTGGAGGAGGCTCGTAGCCCAAGGAGGGTTGGTATTATACCGTATTTTCGCGAGCGAAACTCGCCCCTGCATATAATCCGCCTGCCCACATTCAGCCCACTGGAAAAGAAAAAAAATGGCAGCATGTACACTCAGTGGATGATGGCGAGGGTGCGGAGTACGGGGACTCGAAATGACATCCAACTTGCGCCCCGAGTGACATCCGATTTGCGCCCCGACCGTCATTCGATTGAAGCCGTGAGTTGCACTTTGATTATTCCCTAAATGAAACTGCAACTCACGGCTCAAATCGAATTCCGCTTGATTTTTGCTCGATGGTGGTGTGCGCACGGATAGATGCGGACGGACATTGGAAGGTCTTAAGGTACTCCGCACCGTTACAGGCGAGGGAGGAAGCCGTTTGACTTTTGTGTACTAACTCACAGTCCGTAACCCCCATGGTAAGGACGGCCAGACACTAACTTTCTGGTCTACCAAACACAGGCTCGAATCCTGTCGGTGCTTGCGTGATTTTTTGTGATTGTAAATGCTATGCGCACGGACGCGGACGGACATTGTTCGGTCCTAAGGGTATCCGCACCTAAAACGTGGCTGATCTCTCTTTCATAGGAATTGGTAAAACACGAAAGTGAGATGTGCCTACACAGGATCAGTTGAATGTTTATTCTGCATCGATATGAACTTGCACATCGCTATTTATATTTCGTCGGCATGGCACCGGCAGACTTATCAACATTAGACAGTGGATTGCACGCGCCGGAGCACTGCGGAAACCGGAATGAAACCGCACGGCTCGCAAACCATGCCAACGAAACCGAACGGGTTGCCAGCGAATCGTTTGGTGAACTCACGGTCCGCTGCAGCGAAGGAGCATGATTTGCGGAGCTGTCTTGTGGGCGTGCTTGGCGAGCGACAACCTGCTGGCGCGTCGCTTTCGCAAATGTGCGGCCACTGCATCCCTGCTCCGTAGAGTGTACGGCAGATGGTTGCGTCCTGACGAGCTTAGGTGGCGCGAAATGTCGGTGCTCATTAGCATCGTGATGCACTACTTCGCTTCACCTCTCTCAGACGGCAGCACCATCGAAATAGAGGAGGTTGTAGGAAAGATATATGGCGCGTTCATACGGCTGTCTGCGCTTCAGCTCGTAGCGGAGTCGGTAAAGCGCCTGGCACCTCCGGTTTTGGCGACAGAGCACCCGAATCCTGGCGCAGCCGCATTTTTCTGGCGATGTCATTGCCATGATGGATATGACATCAGTCAGATCTTGGTGGATCCCGGCATAAAACACTTTTGTGTTTAAAAAAATCCTCGCGTATATCCTGCACATTTCACACAGAAAAGGCGGCCCCAAAGCTACTGCCCAAGCCAGACTACATACTATCTAGACAAATAAATCGTATATTTAGCAAGTCTTTTAGCGTATATTTAGCAAGCGTATATTTAGCTGCAAGGCTAAAGTCACAATTCACTAAAAAACAGTTGTTGGAGTCCGCTCGTCCTTGCTTTTTTTTCCTTGTCTTTGTACGTTTTCGCAATCGCTGCCAGGGAAGGCTTAGTCAGTGTTACTGAGCAGGAGCTTCACGGTACAACCCACATTCCCGTGAAGCTGCACTAAAGGAAAAACCCCGCGTATTATCCGCACCCCTAGTTTGCCACTGAAATTTTCGCATTTTTAATGCAGGTTATACACGCATAAATACAGTAGTATAGGATTTGGATAGCAGGGTGCCTTAAGTCATGTATGCCATCTTGGGTGCCTGTTAGGCTCGCCTCAGACTGCTTATCAGAGGCCTCTTTAGATGTTGTTCTCATTCCGAACAACTTCTAAAATCACGAAGTTAGAACATCTAGATGTTCAGTGCAGAAAAAAAACCCTGAAGGTTTCCCTTCAAGCCCACGGGTATCCAATAACCCAGTTGGTATGGATCAGCTTTGGTGCCAATCAAGTGTGCCGAATAGTTGAAATGCACGTTCCTGATAAGATTTTTAGATGCGACGCATCTCTTTAACTCGCCTTGTCCCTCCGACCTCCATCCGTAGTCCGCATCCCTCCCCCATTCTCCTCGCCACGCCAGCTGCGCGGTAACGCCGCTTTCACCGCAGCGCCATCTGTGTGTTAGCGCCCGCTCTCACCGCAACGCCAACTGTGCGTCAGCGCGCGTTAGCGCTCGGTTAACACATGCGCATGCGCTGCTCTCTCTCTTTCCCCTCACCTTTAACGCGCGGTACATATAAACGCGATAACTGCGCCGCTCCGCCCAGTACCTCCACCGCCGCCGCTCCGATGACATCCGATGACCACCGATGATTTAAATAGAGACTAACAGGTCTGCTACCGCGATGGTCGGCGCAACTGTAACAAGCACCGCCCAGATGCGTCGCATCGCCCCATGGTTTCCCCCCGCGGAAAGATTTGGTCAATTTTTTTTAAGTTACTACAGAATCTCAAAAAAGATGGACGCCATCCCACCCTGTGAAATTGGATATCCAGCGCAGGTGTTGGAAACCGCTATACATGCTGATGGGGGAGGGTTTGAAATGTTCCTCGTTATCTCGGTGGGCTTTTCCCTTGCACTCGGCTTCTCTGCCGGCAAATGCTGGGTCCTGACGCATGCTCTCGGTGTCTTGGGCTAGAACCGCTGGGTCCTGCCTAGCCTCACGCATGCGCTAGCCCTCGAATGACGTCAACCCAGCTACCCTTTCGAGTGTAGCTGCAAACCTAATCTTTTCCAGAACATATGGGGGGTTGGGTTTCATTTGTTCACTGGCGCCTTATCAACTCTCATGCGGTTGTTATACTTGTTTGTGTTTTTTTACACCAGTACAGACCTCTGTGCTGCCCCACTGATTAGCCTGATGCATGCGCTCGGCGTCTTGGTCTAGAACTGCTGGGTCTTCCCTGGTTTTTTTGTTTACGGCACGAGATTATCCGACAAACGAGAGACTAACAGCTTCGCTGTAAAAACATTAAAGAAAGTTTATAGGACTCAAGGCATATGACCAGGTGGTTCTCGAGTAAAAACTCCCGAGCACAGATTCCGGGGTAAATTAATCCTACGGGCTGAGGTAAATTCTCCCACAGACCCACCTGCTTCTTTTTTGGGCGTGCGCGCGCCAGACCACGCACTTCTATTACTACTGCGAATAGCGGCATCCTAAGCAACGAAAGGCAAATGGTCCTGAGCCCGGCCGCCAGCCCCGATGACCTATTGGCTTCTTCAGCAGGATACCGAGGCGTATTTCAGATTGGCCCACGCACGTTTTGTTTTTCGCGCGGAAACTAAAGCAGACTATCTGACGAAACGTTTACAAGTCACCTTTGGGGCGCAGTGTGTACTCTTGTCACAATTGGTGACAAACTGGCACAACATTGGTAACCGCTGCTGTGAAGAGAACGCCATTGACGCATTCTTCGCGGTTTATTTAGGTCATGCAAGATTACACGCAATAATTAGAACAACTAAAATCATAAAAAGATTCTTCGAGTCCATGCCTACGTCGCTCTGTGTATTGTACGTGCTTCCTAAAAATTCGACCTTGTCCAGTTGCACCGCGTAATGCGGGGGTTTAGATGAGTTTTAGGTTGTAAAAGCCTCCGCTCTTCCAAGAAACCACGAATAACATCGCGGGTGAAATTTGAACAGCCGTAAATATCGTTCCATGGAGGATTCCTACCCATGGTTGACTAGGCCCACCGTCTCTGACCAAACTTGTAATACAGGCAGATAACCACATGAAAACATGGCAAGTGGTGTCGAGCAACCTATTCATTGGCAGGGACAGCAAGAACCGTTTCGTAGTTGCTGGCTCCCAGTGCGAAAGAAGGGAGGTTTACGTTCGGGCTAGTTGGTATTCCGTAACTTTCAGCTTCAGCGCACAAAAAAACAACACCAACAAGGAAGACAAGGACAGGGCGCTTCCTTGTCTCGCCTGTCCTTGTGTTTGTTTTTGCTGGTTTCCGTGCGCTCGAGGGGGATTCACCTGATCGCATTCCGGCGGGCCATAAACATTCATGACCCTAGGGCCTAAAAAGCATCGTGTACGATACGAAAGGTTTTACAAATTCGTATAAATGTCCCTAACGGTATAGTTTGCTTCGTGTAGAAATATATCACATCTTTACTGAGATAAAAATTAATAAAAAACGCATGCTTGTTTATCTTGTTTTACTAGATGGCGCTAGCTGTCTAGCAAGCAAGAGATTTATTGTTTTTATTTCAGTGCAGAAGTGACATATCTCTGAAATAAACAAAATAGGCCGTTCTGAACATCGGTGTGGTTTTTACACCTTTTAGCAATGGCACACAATGGTTTTTAAGCCCGTGGGCCATGAAGTACGAAGTACCATAGGAATGTTAACTGGTAAGTCCCCTTCAGCTGAAAGCCAGCGAAGGACTCAATAAGGCCACGCCCAATAAGGTCGGCAGAAGTTAAAGTTCAATAAGGCTCTTGCCTTGTGCCGGCCCTGCCTGTCTACGCCCAAACCCCCGTACGCGTTACCCACCAAACGTGTTTGTGTTTCGACAGTACTAAATGTGCATTCCCTGTTATCTTTTATTGTTTGTTACAGCCAGATACACTGTGGGTATAGCACATACCTTCCACACCACCAAGCAGCCACGTCTTCCGCTTCGACTTCGCGGAGTAATGCTTGGCGCCGGCTTCCTGGGTGACCTTCTGAAGGTGGCGGACTCCTCGGACTTTCTCTACCAGACTTCTATGATAACCAAGAAACAGCACGACTTGTTCGCCGAACAGTTCCGAGACATGAGAAAAAAGGCCACAGGACTCATGGGCAAGATCGGGGCCCTTCTGATGCTCATGCGCACCATATTCACGGACAAGAAGAAACCGACCCTCTTCCAGACGTTGACCGGCTACAACAACCACGCGAGCGCCCTCTACACGGAGAAGCCACTGAACATGCTCAAGTACGCACAGTACGTGCAGACGGACGAGTTTAAACGAGCCGTCCACGTGGCAAGGAGGTCAAGTTCGAGGAGGCCAAAGACAGCTGACACATCACCTGGTGCAAGACTACTTGACCGACATCAGCGGCAAGATTGAGGATCTGTTGAAATGGTATCACGTGCTTTTTTACACGGGCCAGATGGACACGCTGTTCCCGTCGAGGAACTTGCAGGACTACTTCCGGTCTCTGAACTGGACGGGTGCGGAGGAGTACCGGAAGAAGCAACCCGACCATTGGAGGGCCTATGAGCATTCCCACTCCGCTTCCGGGTTGATTACTAAAGTGGGCACAATGATGGAAGTTGTGTTACTCGGCGCGGGGCATTACGTGGCCGTGGACAAAACCGCAAGAAGCAAATCGAATGATGATGATGTGTTTATCCAAGGTGCGGGAAATATGTTTTGGAAAAACTAACTTGCGTTTCCCTTACTCCTTCGTTGCAAAAGTTTCCTTCGCAAGAAGACACCAAATAAATTAAAGGGACTTGGTTTGCTCTTTGTCCATTTCTTTTGTTAGCATGTCGTATCTCGAATGCTGCTTCAAAATCCAAGAACATCGAAATTTCCCTCACGCTTACACATATCAGTAAGCGAATTTCGAATGTATTTGCCCAGCTCATTGCATTGCCAAGAAGTTACATTTTACTGCGATGACATACGGCTTTAAGGCTTGGGCTTGGGCTAGTTGGCTATACTTCGTTTGAAGGAACAGGGCAACGACGCGGACGACAGAATGTAAAAAAGACAGTACAAGCGCAGTACAAGACAGTACCGTAAAGACAGTAAAAGCGCTTGTACTGTCTTTTTTACGTTCTGTCGTCCGCGTCGTTGCGCTGTTTCTTCAAACGACGTACGGCTTTCCAATCACCCAGGCATCTAAAAGAACAGCAATGAACATAAAATCAGAATTCTTTGTCGAGTAACCGCTCCTGAAACGCCGTATGGAACTAATTCCTGCGTCCTCCCCCGGAGCAAACGATTCTACGGCGCTCAATTAAGTTCCACAAATGCACTCTGCAACATGTAAATTCTGCCCTAACCCATGTAACTTCATTCATATCATCTCGCGGCACGCACAATAACTCCGCCCTCCCACCCTTATCTCCTACCCTTTCCCTTCCTGAGCTTTGGCAGAACCTGACGACCAGAGCCTGCTTGGATGGCCTGCATTTCTTGGTGTCCAGGGCTGAGACAGCATGGCGTCCCATGGTCTCCTAAAATGAGGGACCACTCACACATCACCAGACTGAAAAGGAAGTTTTTCAGCAACAACAACACAAAACCACTGGCTGGCCCGCTTTCACAGTAAGGGTTACCATAAAGACGAACCCATGCCACCGTGCACGATTTCTCCGTAACCGTAGTTACGGCCCTGGATAGGCGGTCCACTCCGGGATAGAACGAGAAAGTACCGTATGCTTCTCCTCTATTTTACTCCTCACTCGTCCGCCACACTCGTCTACTCCGCTTTCCTCCTCGCGCTCACTTCGCTATCACCTTCGTCAGTAGTTTGTTGGCGCGGTTACGTCTACGGCCACGGCAACGCTGGTGTGAAACTAACGAACTGGCGCTTAACAGCAACGCTCTAGTATTGAAAGTCCAATAAGTACAAGTGCACGCGTTTTTATAGCTGCCAATAAACACACTGTCCCTGTTGCAGAATAAATAAAATTATTGTGGCTTCTCTCCTGTCTTCCCTAAATATCACTACTTGCGAGCAGTGACATCCTGCACTGCTCCGTTCCGATCCGTACATCCAGTTCCGAGCCGTCCGGACACCGCCGAGAGCGACGGACTTTTAACCCTCGTCTAAGGAGCAAGGCGGTTGAAATCCTCCCACGTCTCCCCTCTTCTAACCAATATCTAAGCATTAGTAAAGTCTTCTCTCTCCCTCTTTCCCTCTCTTCCTCCTGCCTCTGAAGGGCACAGTTGTCGTGGAATTCGCCAAGGAAGAAACAGAGCTGTCCAATGCGCGCCAGCATATACGTTTGCGGATTTATTACCGAAGTAGCCAGCACGATGGTACGCGTTCTTCTCAAAACAGTGTATTACATGAGTGGAAGTCAAATGCAAAACGGTCTTCACATTACCGAGTGTTTAATACTGTCTCCGAATCGCAAGAGGAACGGGGTCAGCCTAGGTCAGTGAACTCATGCAAAACTGATACTGCATAGACATGCCGTCGTCGTCCTTGAGAAGCGATTCGACTCTTCTTTTGCACTGGGTGACTGGTCATTGTCACCGCCAGAAGTGATAGTCAGCTACTCAGTGGCAAGAATGATTGGTCTTCCTACCCTGCGTTTTATTAGCGCAAGGACAGTGACCTTGCTCTTTAATTTACCTCTCAAGCACTACTCAGGTGGCGGATGAATTCCAGAGCCTCTAACTCCACACACTCCCCGCGTGTCCCATGACTGCACACCCCCCGCCTTTGTGTACATGTTGTCCGGACTGGCGGAGGCGGCGAGGCTACGTGTATAGGGGATGGTTGGTACAAGCTGGGAAAACGATCCTGGACTTCCTCGGAAATTTTAAAGGCAGAGAGACGATTCACCTCCTGAAAACCCCCGCCGGAGACGACGAGCGTATTCCGTTACGTTTTTTTGTTGGTATGCAAGCCCATCACTTCCTGTAAGCACCCAGCGCCACCTACTGGGTAGCTTAAAACACTTCATCCGTCATTCTGGGCAACTGCTGAAAGAGCCCCGCCGTTCGTCCTCAGTAGCCTAGGGGTTGAACCACAGAATTTTGGCGCGAACGACTTAGTGTCAAGCCCCAAGGGTCTAAAGATTTTTCCGAGACCCGTACATTTATTTACAGTAAAATATTCTCGTTGCTCAAATCTACACACTCTTTTTGGAAATATATATAGTTCTGTATTATTTAGATTTGTTTGTGGGCGGAGCGTGCATATCGACACGTTTAGCTAACGTCAGGCGGGGAAAGCAAGCCCTCAAAGCAGGTAAAAAACAAGTGTGAGCTTTATATCACAACAAATCGCTCCAACGCCCCCTCCTGCTTCTGTCACGTGACCATAACGATCGTGACGGGAAGGACAGAAGTCACGTTACAACGCCCGTGTCGTAACTTTCTGTATAGTTGCCTCACCTGAAACAGCACGAAGGTATTCGCGTTTGTGCTACGGTGCTTAGAGGTTTGTTGGAGCCTGAGTTTGCTTCCTCTGAACGTCGATGCTATCCGCGCGATGAGGTGTCGTGGCCAGTTACTTAAACAAAGTAAGTGCAGCGTCGAACTGCCCATGCTCGGCTGCGCGTTGTGCGCTGTCGTGAGCCAGGTCACAGGTGAAGCGGCGTGCTCAGCCCAAATCTGCGAATCGCCGATAACACGACGACACCGATCCACCTCACGTAAAAATGGGGACGAAGGTTTCTAGGATTAGTTCTGTGCTCTATAACCTACAAGCTACGTTTCCATCACGCACATTTCAATAAGATGCAACAACATGTCAGAGTTCACCACACAAACAAATGCCGCGCTGTGGTGTAGCGAATACGATGAGGCGAAAATGACTGTGCGCATCGCAACCTGCAGATTGACGTACTACCACATTCTGTATGTGATCGCGGTGGCGGTGGAGTGCATGGTAAATGCGAAAATTAGCGGTGGTAGAGTTCAGGGTGCGTTGTGGCATATCTACCGATTAGTCTTTGCTATCGCCATTCAAGTAGGCCCGCTTACTCGCACGATAAATCAGGTAAGTATAGCATTGAAATCTTGGGTTGTGAACACGCCCGACGTATCTGCTGTATGCGCGTTGCTTATATATGGCCACTGCGCCACTCACTGACTGTTCAGTAGTAACAGTACTAAGAACCCAAAAATACGGTACATACGAGCTTCCAGTTTATGCCTGCCCCATACAAACAACAAATAACCAGAGTGTCGCATTGCACAAAAAAAAACCCCGAGAATCGCAAGGCAGTGAAGTAACCTGAGCATTCGTGTGGGTTATTTTAGAAGCCTCTAACCAGCGTCATCAAACCTTGGGTGCTTATCACAGCAGTCTATGCTGACGCTTGCTTGCTACTGCGCGTATTAATTTTTACTGGGCTGAAGGAACCGGCACTGTTCCAAAGCGAGACTGCATCGAAAGTGTTTTAATGCATTGCTTTTGAAAACAACACAAGAGTAGAATAATGCCCACAGCGAAAAAAACGGCCATAGAAAAGGAGAACAAACAAGCGCGGTTTGTTGTCCTTTGAGCTGCCCATTGTCCTTTTTTGCATTGTATGAATTATGGTTTACCATCTTCCGGCCCCCTTATGTCCTAGCTAGGCTAGATGTGGTGAGCCGCCAATGACCCTTCAAAAACACTGCGGACAAAAAAATCAGTTTAATGTGGGCATCATGTTTTTAAAAATGCAGTTAGAGATTACAAGCGCTCCATTTTAAAGTACTCGCTTCCGTGGAAAGTGATGTATGACGTGAGTCTGGTGCATTTCAACGACACAAATCATCACCAGAATCATGTATGAATTTCTGTTATGAGTGTGTTAAAGCCTTATGAATGTGGTATTCATGCCTAGAACGACAAAGACAGAGAAAACAATTTATTATCTAGAAAGCCCTAGCCTGGGCCATCATGCCCAATCTTTTTATAAGGAGACGGCCGGTCTGTAGAATCTCCGGGCCCTCACTAACCCGAAGGCAGTGGGCCGCAGAGACGTGCTTGCATCGACTTCACGTCTACGCTATAATCCGGGTTCAGCCAGTCTTCCCAGGAAGCCATTCCCGGGGGCTTTGATGTGGCGGCAGGTATTCTGCAGGGCACTCCCAGTAAAGGTATCGTACTGATGGGTGGGAAGGGCAGTTAAGTAAAGGGCAAGTGCGGCGGGAAAGGATAACACTTGTATGGGGGATACAGGGTGGGGTAAGAAGAGAAGAGGTCTGTGCTTTTAGGACTATAAATGCGGTTTTACGGGAGAGGGTGGGGTGGGAGACTGCAAAACATTGCGCACTGGCACTTCCGCAATATATGGCCTTGGATATACAAAGCTTCTAAACAAAATGGTACCGAACTCAAGGTCTGCTATGATTCCAAAGAGGTCACTGGCAAGCATCTTCTCACACACACGAGTGCTGGGTGTGTCGCCTCTTACTTTTGCCGTCGTTCCAACTGCGCTGATTTTTTTTTTTCGTTGATCCGAACCAAGGCACTTGAATAGCCACTTTTGTACATTTTATCACATAATGTGATATGTGTTGACCTCTATCCAAAAAATATCCGTGCGTACATCCTGTGTATGTCATAAAGTTTTTCCGGTCGATATACTCCATTTGATAATGGAGCAGCTAGAGCCAAAAGCAAACACTTTAAAAGTTTATCAATCCAACCTGTGCCCCCAATATATAGATTCACTCTTGAAAAGGGAAATTATATCAGACATCACGTTATGTGCCTTTTCGAGTTCTTTCCAGATTGATTGATTGATTGATAAATCTTTATTTGCGAGCCTGAGGCGCAGATGTTAGGGCGCCCGCCTGGTGGAGGGCATCCTTAATCTCCCTCAACATCCCACGGGAGCATTGCAGCCACAACCGTGTCCAGCACGACCTTTTGACCATGTTGGAATAGATATTTACGGTCCACTTCCCAGCACGGCCACAGGCAATCGTTGGATTATTGTGGCAGTTGATCACTTGACACGGTACGCGGAAGCAACTGCACTGTCCACTGCCACTGCTCACGATGTCGCATCCTTCTTTCTTTCAACGTTTTATTCTGCGGCACGGAGCGCCCAGGGAGCTGTTGAGCGACCGGGGACGAGTCTTCTTGTCCGAAGTCGTGGAGGCGCTGCTCACTGAATGCCGCGTTGTTCACAGGAAGACTACATCCTACCACCCCCAAACCAACGGGATGACAGAACGTTTTAACTGTACACGAGGCGACATGCTGTCGATTTATGTTTCTCGCGACCATTCGAACTTGGACTTAGTTCTTCCTTTCGTCACGTACGCGTATATTACGGCCACGCAGTCAACCACCGGCTTCTCACCATTCTTTCTGCTGTACGGGCGTGAACCTTCCTGCCTACTTAATTGACACCATCCTTCCTTACCGCCCTGACATCTCGGAATGTGTTCCAGTCTCGGAAATCGCCAAGCGAGCCGAAGAGTGCCGCCAACTGGCACGCTCCTTCACGGCAGCAGACCAAGTACGTCAGCAGTATCACCACGGCGACAGTAGTGGAACGCCAACTTACCCTGCTGGCTCCCTTGTATGGCTACGGACACCGTCCACGGCCCCAGGGCTTTCAAGCAAACTTCAGACGAAATACCAGGGTCCCTACCGAGTCGTCGAAAAACCGTCTCCCGTCAATTACAAAGATACACCTTTTCTTTCCAGAAAACGTGTATCCGTGAATCGTTTTGTATAAGACGTGGATGAAGTGGTACAAATATTGCGCAAGTAGTTACACAGAATCTTCGCTTTTCCACTTGGTGAGCGTGGCGTGTCATCAGATAACCCAGGGGCTCCATTCTTGAAATCGATTTGAAATCGTTTTATTGGGTTGAAATTTTATGAGATTGAAATTGATTAATTTGAAATTGTGTGATGACACAGCTGAAGTCGAACTTCCGACTTCTGAAAGAATACATACACAAGAAACAATCTATATAGTTACCACACCTTAGGAATTTCGTTTCAGTACTCCTTTCAATTGCTTTTATTCTTCACAGAGGCGAGACAGGTGAGAACAGGGCTGCTTTCGTCTCCGTAACGTCGCTGTGTACTCAGCAGAAAGGAAAACCTAAAAGAAACAAATAATTTTAGGTACCATTAAACGGGCCATTAACTTGTACATATTTTTTGTAAGAAACGGGGAAACAGGTGACATCGGTGCCAAATAAAGGTGCCCAGAGGTTTTTTATTTATATCAAATGTAGTTAGAATGTAGTAGTTATCAGTGGTATTACGCAAAAGGACCGGCAGTAATGTGAAGTGAGATGTATGATTGTTAAGCTTGAGATTATTGAACATTGTTAAGCTAGGAATAATAACTGCAGCTGAAACGCCCTACATAATATAATTTTGATATCAAGGCAGTGCTGTTGCCTCGCTCACTGTGTTTGGGGTGTCAGTTCGTGAAATGAAACCAACATTAGTGAAATTTTGCTGAAAGAAATGCTGAAGATAAACTTACGTTCTAAAATGCCCTTTGAGCAATACTAAGTTTTTTATCCACGAAATGTTAGCGCAATAAAATTGTTGCCCAAACAGCCTCATATCGTTTTCCATTTTTTTGTGTCGGTTATGCGTCTCACTTTTTCCCAAAAAGAGTTTAACTCCGTATGGCTAGTGTTAGCCTCAACTGTAGCCTATGGTTTAGTTTTTAGGTGAGGCTTTGCAGAGGGTGTTTTTTGGATGGAATCTGCGCGAACGAAACGAAGACTGGCAAGCAACAGAAGGATGGCCGCTCGTCTGACAACTCATGTTAAAAATGTCATCACCCAACATGTAAGACCTGTTGGATTTATCATGCAGCCATAGCTTTAGCCATAACAAACATTCTGGCTTCTCTACACCTAACGTGCAGTTCATATTGGGAAAGTGTTCGGTATCTCTGAGCAGGCTGTTCGGCCAACAAAGGTACACTGGAACCTGCCGGGTGCAACAAGTTTATAAATAGTTTCACTGAACGTGGCTGCGCTGAAGAAGCTAACATGGTGCCAAATGTGAAGAATATGCAATATTCTTCAAGTGAAAAAAATTTAGTTTCACCTATATATCCATATGCATTAAGTCGACTTAATGACTCAAACATACTGGGTCTCTACAGTGAAATTACACAGCGGATTGTTGAGGAGTAGTGTGAAGATACTCCACACGACAGGAATATATGTCAGAAAGTAAGAAAAATAGAAAAATGACCGAAATTATCGAGCAAGATGACAGCTTGAAAAAAGAAGTCACGACAAAAGTCCCGTAGGCAAACCTCCCAGAAATCAGAATAGTCGGCGTAGAAGAGGACATCGAGACAGACTCCATCTCACAGCGTCTCATCAAGCAAAACCAACTCGACTGCATGGAGGGGGGTTCTCAAGGTAAAGGTATCGTGGAAAGAAAAAATTCAAGAAAATCAGCTTGCAAATAAAACTCATCTGAACATTTAGTGGTTACGGTGTGGTTTCTTTGATAACACGTTCCTCCCACGCTGCGGCAAGTGTTCAGTCTACGGTCACCTGGAGAAGTACTGTAGTCCAACAGGCGCAAAGTGCCCCAGGTGCTCTGGCGAGCACAACTTCAAAGACTGCACCAGGCTTCCATCCAGCTCGGTGTGCAAGAAACACAGCTACGGCAGCCGCGATGACATTGACACGCGCCATGCTTATTCTCCTGGAACTGGCCGACTTAGTCCGGCGCGTCGTGAAGGATGAACGCATCCGGGAAATGTGTGAGTAGTGTCATAGAAGGAAATTTTCGAACTGCTACACGAGAGCTTGCATTTGCGCATATATATATATATTATATATATATATATATATATATATATATATAATATATATATATTATATATAAAAGAAATAAATACTGGCAGTCAAGAAAACCTCGGAAAGCGAAGGGGAGGATGTAGTTGGTCAAGATAAAGAATTTGGAAATAAGAAAGTGGAGAAAAAATGCCCGCCAGGTGGGATCCGAACCCACGACCTCCAGAATACCGGTCTGGTGCGATAACCACTACGCTACCGGCGGGGCTACTCTAGCCTCAACTTACCGGGGTATTTATGTTCACGTGTTTTTGTTTCCTGCGCTTGGGGGTGGTAGCCAGCGCCACTCGGACTACTCGGGGTGAAGGGGACCTTCTTTTTAACCCCCGGGCCGTGACTCGAGCGTCTACGACATGTCGAGAATGGTCGACCAGCGTTGAACCCTCTTAAGCTCCCTATGGCACCAAGACTGCCAGAACAGAGGCCCTCGCTATGCATGTAGCGAATCAGAATAGGTAAATGAGGGGCTCGTTAAAAATAAGACAGAAATAAGAATTGGCAGTCAAGAAAACCTCGGAAAGCGAAGGGGAGGATGTAGTTGGTCAAGATTTTTTCTCCCCTTTCTTATTTTCCAAATTCTTTATCTTTATAATATAGTGAGCACATATCCAATCCTTTTGATGCTTGTTGGTGCTGGATGGAGTGATAAACAAGGAATGGACAGAAAATAACGAAAAGCAAAACTTTTCGTTAGGCGTGATGCAATATGGACCATGCTAGACTTCAGTTGTAGTCTGGCTTTATTCGACAAACAGAGTAAATAACAAACATTAGTATACATGCAGAGGTCCCATAGTGAGAAGCACTGCAGGTGGGACCCACGAGTATTAACCAATACCAAAAAATTCACTACTTACCCAGTCCCCACATGACACCAGACAAGCAAGCACACTTGCAGTTCCCTACTTCATTCCGAGTCAGCCACAACCTTCTCGAGGTCACTTATCACTGACCTGATTGCCGGCGCATACCGCGGCTATATACTTGGAGAAGCGGACTGGCGACACTTGAGGCCACAGCATCTCCAGAGTCAGAATTCTTCGTGGCTGGGGTCATAGAGTTTCATATTAATATACACTAGAGGTAAATCTGGCGCCACTGTCTAGGGGAGCCGCGCTTCAGCGAGCATTCCGTCATGTACCCGGTAGGTACGTTCCACTTGTCCTTGGCATGGCTCATGAACAGGTTGGAACGCTGGCTATGGCTGCAAAAAAGCAACAATATTACCGTAGATGGTTCATAAAATTCGTTTTGTTATATAAAATTGTACCTACAAAATGTCAGTAGTTTTTAGAAGCATAATGTACGATTAACAAGAAAAAAATGCTACTTTTTTTCGTTAATTTTGGCTTCGAGACAAAAAAGAAGCCGTATGGCTAGCTAAGCCAAGCAGGCGAGGAACGTCGCTAGCAGCAATGGCGCCGCCCACGGCGGCCCGCGACTGCTGCGACAGATTTCCCTCTAGTATATATTAGTATGAAACTCTATGGCTGGGGTGAACCTGTTCTGCTTACTTGCCGTCACGTTCACATGTCACGCGGCATGACGTAAGCACCGCACGCACTGTAGGAAAACTCTTGTTCCGCCTCAGGCAACGTGCAAAGAAAGCGTTGTGGTAAGGCAGCCGAGTTCGTTCTGTGGAGACCCGGGTTGAGCTCCCACACGAACTCAAATGTGTTTTCTATTTAGCCTTCAAAGAGGCAGCCATTTTCTGTGTTGTAAACAAACAAAAACGCTGCTTTTTCGCCAAATGAGGTGCTTAAGGCTTTCGATTTGAATTGAGGATTGCAATGTGGTTTGTGTTACAGTCAAGTTTTGAGGGCACGAATACTTGAAGGTAGTACTATCACAATCATGTCTTGAGGAAGCCCTTGAGAAAACTCTGTGCTGTTCCTGAACATGAAATTCTGGTGTCACGTACTTCTACACAGAACAAGCTAAGACAATAAATGTAACCCGAAAGCAAATTATCAAATAGCATTTTCACACAAAACATTCAAGATTAAATAATGCATATAGCAAATTGGGAGCAATATAGAATAGAGTTAAATGCGAAATTTTTATACTGACATACAGAGACGCACACACATCTCCATAATTCACTCTCGACCAACATGATGATTTGTTTTACCCACGGCCTTACGATGACCAGGAAGGGGATCGTCTCATCGTTGCGCACTTTGAGAAAAGAATACTAAGAAACAACCCCTAGTATCACGCGCGTTAATAAGACGTGTATAGTCGATACCCCAGCACTTGGTCAACATCTGCTAGTTAAAAAATTTGCAGGGATAGGCTTTGTTCTTATACGTTTACATTGTTAACATAATAAATGGCCGTAAAACTTTGGAACTGTTTATAATGAAACATTTTTATTGAACGTGGTAGCCGGTTACCCAAAGACATCATAACCTCCGCAGCGTTACTCTGGGGCAAATGATTCGTTTGAAGTGGCCAAAAATTCTTAAAAGCTTCCCAAGTGTGTTTAAAAACACACGTCATGCAAGCACGCCTGTCACAGTGTGTTTGTTTTTACAAATGTCTGTTTAACAAATTCGCATAGTCAGCTATCGCGATTCCAGTTGTTTCATATCAATACGAAAGCATTAGTTAACCCAGTACCTGAAAAATCCCGCTGCCCTGGCACACATACGGCAAGCGAAATGGCCTATTGCTCAAAAAATAAAAACAGATGAAAGAATTGCTTAAACACACATACTACAAAAACAATTTTTTGCTTCTCCTGCTTGGTCTTTTTAAGACCACTGTAAGTTGTAAGTAAATTTGAAAATAAATAAGTAAAGAAAACACAAAAACAAATTATGATCGCTTGAGTTGCCTTATGCATAACAGCGAAACATAAATAAAAAAGCGTGAACTTTCCCACAGATCATAGCCAAACAGTGCGAAGGCGGGAAAATTGAATTTGATAAATTGGATGGCAAATAGAATGGCCTGTGGGCTAAGTAGATAAAATAAGGAGTGCGATAGGAGGGTGTCTACATGTGCGCAAAGAGAAAAGGGCAAAGAAAAATGAAGGCATCAGGGCTCGCTCGCCAAATGGACTCTTATGCTTTCTCATCTGATACATCATAAATATTCCTTACGCGTCCTTATAGTTTCATTTCCCATTACCAGCTCTTCAAAGCGCAGTTGCTTCAACGTGGCATATTTGCGAAGTAGGCATGGTATCTGGAAGAAGTTGGCTAACACGTTTCGTGAATTTAGGATCTGTTTAGGAAAATCACGAGCTTTTTCCATACGTGTGCATCGGCTCTAAACGTCGTAAAATTCCAATTTTTCCTAACGCCCCCTGCGTTCACCGGAAAGTACGTTAACCTACCTGTGCCATAAGTATACACTAACATGTCACAAGTGCTTTTTACAGCGATCATGTTGTGTGCTACCTGTAGACAAGAACATCTGACGCTTCTACAGTAGACATGTGTACCGCATTACTCATACGCCCAGACCAAATCCGTCAAGTGACCGGGGGTAAAAATAAATGCTCGCCGAAAACAAAGGCACTGCTGCGCGTTCCCGCAACGCGTATAGAAACGTCTGTGCGTTTTCTCTTATTTGTGGCATTGCTGCCATACGCTTAGTTTCAAGAACAATCTGCTCGATGAAGGTTAGAATGGATAATAACACAACGTTGGTTAGTTTTACACGAACTTTTCGAAGGCGTCATGTTTAGTACTGTGACAAGGTTAACCCTCGCGGCATTCGTGATTTTGGTGGTACACTGCAAAGCCAATGAAACGTAAGTGGCCTCGTCGAGCATTCAGATTGTCGTTTCTGCCCGTTCAGAAATCACAACGTCCTGCGACTGAAAACTAGGGTGCAGTTTGTGGTTGTCGATCTCAGTTGCGACTGCACAAACACTTCGCCGCACTTATAAAACGACCCTTCCACACATGTTTTCAACATTTTTCAAAACATTAAAAGGCTTTCAGAACCCAGTCAACAAGGCCATGGAGTATTCAGAATAAGGGTTACAGAAGAGCTCAGCCGACAATTACTGCTATAAGAACTTGTTCAAAACATTCTTCTTTCCCAGACTTGGCGTTGCTTGACCTCTTTAACGACGTCATTTAAGTAATGTCGCGGATATTGGCCGGGGGCTTTCTTTCAGTTGTCACGACAAACGCATTCGATATTCATTTCAATAAACCACAACAAAAGCAAAGCAGAAGCTGGAAGGGTATCTGCTGCCATGAGTTAATGAAGCAGGACCGATTTGCATTGACGGTAAATTTAGATTTGGCAGCGTTTGGAGGGACGAGGAACAGATTGAAACATTTTATCAGCAGTGTTGAAAGGTCATTTTAAGTTCAGGCGCACGTTAAAGGCAGACTGAAGCAAATTTGCAGCAGCGTTCTTGCCAGCTACACTGTGTTTAACACGTGCGAATCATTTCTTTCGCCGTGTAGTGGTAGCTAATCAATTTATAGGTTAGGCTCCGAAAAGGAGAATACATACTGTGCCTTTAGTAGCTATTATACCAATTACCGCCATGACGTCACAATATAGCGGAATGTAGTTAGATTCTACCTTAGCCTCCGGAACATTCATTACCGCCTATTGTCTGGTAATTATGCACCTCTTAGTGGAAGGTCAGCCTAATCTACTTGCACGTGCTTGGAATTAGCCATGCTTTGTCCTGTAGAGTTGGAAGCATGTCACCACACTCGGTACATCGCCTGTGCGATGTAACGAAAACAACTTGGTATCGCTTTACAAATTCTAAAGATGTCATACTCTTTTGGGATGTCCTCCAAGAAACTCTTAAGAACGACTTCGAATTGACTCCGCACATAGTGTAAAGTATCTTGTATAACCCGGAGACGGTTATGTGCCATATGGTTGTTTTTTTTTTTTTCTTGACGCTTTGCATAGTTTATGGAAAACGCTAATCCTGAATAGACACCCTGAACTCACGGTTTCTTAAATATTAAACTTTTGCGAGAGGATCATTAGCCTCAAAGATGTCTACGACCAAAGTGGTTCTCCCCGCGACTGGTATCCCCCGCTTGTTACTTGCTGACTGTTCCCCCGTTTTAAGCCATATTTACATAATTGTTCGTTATGTTTAGTTTTGTTCTTTATCTTGTTTTCCACTCGTCTGCACGTGTACGTAGTTGTAACTATGTGGTGCAAATATCATTTCCTACATTGACTTGTCGTGCAATAAATACATTGTGGACAACAAGAAATCTGCAGAAAATTCAGAGAATCGTCGGTCAATGTCTAGCATTTTTATTCTGCTTGTTTAGACTGTGAGTTCTTTACTGTCAGATATGGCTATCAGTAGAACAAGTCGTTGGAATATTTTATTCCCTGTAAGTTTTCTTTGGGTTTCTTTTGACCAGTGATGTGATTTTATACCACTATAGCCATGAAGCACTTTTACTTCGTTAATTATGTTTTATTTTTCGAAGATGGAAGGGGTACTGCAGAGTTGGTCCGTTTATGCTATTTTTTATTCGTATCTCCAACGTTATATTGCAAACTTTTTTTGTTTAGTCTACTGTGATTGATTGCAGGGTTTCACGCGCCGACGTAACGCAGGCGATGAGACGCGCCGTAGTAGAGGGCGCCGCATTAATTTTGACCACCTGGGGATCTTTAACGTGCGCCGAAATCTCATACACACGGGCGTTTTTGCTTTTCGCCTCCATCAGAAAAGCGGCCACCGCGGCCGGGAATCGAACCCGCGACCTCGTGCTCAGCAGTGCAACGTCTTAGCCACTACGCGCCCGCGGCGGGTGTTAAGTCTAGTTTTTTTTCGGAGATGTATGCATATTCTTTTTATTTTGTCAGGTCATTTTTGAAAAAAAAACACATTTTTTCTACATTTGTTATTCTTGCTTTCTCAATTTTTTTTCCGACAAACTATCTGTAGTTACTCTATCGTAACGATTACAGGTGTTACTTCCGCCAAATCTGCTTTTTCGTGGAGACGCACGGAGTTACAGGGTTCACCATTTTCACTATATTTTTATGATTATTTCGAACGTTTTTTTGCGGACTTCTTTCATTTATTCCTCAGTTTTCTTTTCTTTAATGGAGGGAGGGGGGGGACAATGTATAAGGTGTCTATCTTTCATTTTGTTACTTCAGTTTCGTGGAAAGATTATTTTTTTCTATTTTCTTGTTTTTTGTATTTTCACAATTCTGTACGGCACATTGTCCCAATTTACGCTATTATAACGATTACAGGTGTTACTACTGCCAAATCTGCATTTTAAGTGCGAATGCACTTCTTAAGCGAGCCTGAATCGTCCGCCGCCGTCGTCCGCATAGCAACAACTGCGGGTGCGCGCGCTCCTCGTCTTCCCTAGCAACGGGGGGAGATGGGCGCGCGCTACTCTCCCTCCTCCTCTCTCCGCTCAGT
The DNA here is from genome assembly GCA_013339765.2 of Haemaphysalis longicornis. Classification (NCBI taxonomy): domain Eukaryota; kingdom Metazoa; phylum Arthropoda; class Arachnida; order Ixodida; family Ixodidae; genus Haemaphysalis; species Haemaphysalis longicornis. The sequence goes on along the minus strand of CM023457.1, from coordinate 46,529,281 downwards.
GACTGCGGGTGTTGGGCGCCTCCTCTCCACTTCGGGCGGGAGAGCTCTCGCTCGCGTAGCGGGCGCTCCGCATTCCGACGCGTGTGAGGGTGCTCGTGTAGCCCTCGCCGTAACGGCGGGCGCTACTCTCCTCGTCCTCTCTCCGCTCAGTGACTGCGGGTGTTGGGCGCCTCCTCTCCACTTCGGGCGGGAGAGCTCTCGCTCGCGTAGCGGGCGCTCCGCATTCCGACGCGTGAGGGCGCTCGTGTAGCGGCTGCGTGGCGCGGGAGGGTATTAGTCGAGCGCGCGCCGTCGTCGAGAGCGGTCGCTGGTCCTGCATCTCGATAACGATGATGGCGGACCGGGCAACGGTACCAGCAATAACGAGTGAAATATCTTTCTTTGTAATTGTGTGCGTGTGTGTAATCTCTCGACTACTCATTAAGATCACGATATCCACCGTAATCGCGCAATCAACAACCGTGCATTCGCACTTACACACTCTCCCCCTCGGGGAAGTGCGAGGGAATTTTTTTGTGGAAATGCACTGCGTTACTCGGTTCGCCATTTGCGCGACTTCTTTATTGGTATTTCGAACGTTCTTTGTGGACTTTTTTATTTAGTTTTCGCTTTTGGGGGGAGGTGCACAAGATCGGTATGTTTATTTTGTCAGATCATTTTTGGGAAAATTTTATTTTTTCCATCTTTTATTTCTTAGTTTTTCAAACTTCACTCCTACAAATTAGCTCGATTTAGGTAGTTATAATGATTGAAGCTGTTCCTTCCGCAAAATCTGCATTTTTGTGGACATGCAGGGCGTCACACGGCTGGCTGCGACGGTACTTGGCAAACAGTGCTACGCCTTCAAAAGCCACAGTAGTCTTGGGGGTAGAATCATGGGTTTCAGAACGAACGCCCGGTCTAAACCGCTGTGATGCCGATATGTTTTTTTTCAAAGATGCGTGATTTTTATATTCTAAATGTTCTCTTAGCTCAACTTCGGGCAACTTTTCATTAAATAATATCTTTTTAGGTCGTCTTGGAGCTTGTGGGGTGCGACATACCCACACGCCTAACCAAATTTTGTATCGCACCGGAAACGTCTGGCTTGTACCTATCCTGGAACGGAATATCACTCTCCCACAATATCTTTCATATCACCCCCTTCGCCACTAAATCCGCGTGAACATCTTATTTCGTGCTCCTCACAGGTATTACGAGTCACTGTTCCTAACCCCTCTCATCACGGATGGTAAGATTGAAGAGGCAAGGCGACTGAGCAGCGTTGAGTTGTTCAAGGAAAAGGTCGGGGCTACAGCGTACTCCGGTTACATCACCACAACCCGCAGGATCTTGAACAGCCATCTGTTCTTCCTCCACATCAGAGCGCTGGTATGTTCTCTGACGGTAAACTTATGTCCGTAGCAAAACATTTAATCTTAGCAAGATACTTGCACTGCTGATGCTCGCGCTACGCAACTAACAGGTGTCGCCGGTTTCACCCTGCATCTGTATGTGTTAGGTTGTTTGGAATTCAAGGAAAGCCGGATAATACGGAATGTATTTTAGTAAAATACACCTTCTAGTTGTTCAGATATGCAGCAAAAACGCCAGAAAACGTTGGTTCTATAAATGGTTAACAACACAGCAACTTAAATGTTAGATACCCTCGTACAGCTGTAAATTCAGTAAAATTATACAGTAGTAACGGAATCCCTTGAATCATTTTCTGTAGGGGTTAAAATGTGTGGCAGTGAGAATACTGTCGTTTGAAGAAACCACGGAGACATAATACAAGTTTGGTTAATTTAAGATAAAAGACTACATGTCACGATAACCGCGATACCAATTTTAATGGAAACGTCAAAAAATAATTGAGATAATAAGAAAACAAATAAAAGCAGTGGCGACTGTCCGGCAACTTTCGTGACGTCACAGGATCTCGTTTGTGCAAACGAGGCGCCGCCATGTAAGCCCACCGCAAGAAACACGAGTGGGTGATTGTAGTAGGACCTCTAGTTCCATTTCTTCGCATCACTTGAATGCTAACGTGCACTTAAAGGAGTACTGACACTTAATGTTAAAGACGATAGTCTTTCTTGGGCTACTTGAACCCAGAAATTTTGGTCTGTCTGTATGTCTGTCTGTCTGTATGTATGTCTGTCTGTCCGTCTGTCTGTCTTGTCTGTGACTCGATTCAGCCACCCGGCCAAAGTAAAACAATGCGTGCGCAATAGTCTTATATAGTCACAGCTAAATCTACCCGTCTAAGTCCGGTGTAATGTTCATGCTTGTCAACATTGTTGAAGAAGAACCAGACATTACGCAAATATAAGACCACAAATTAATACAGAAGTGATATTTGCAGTGTTCCTTTATAAAAAATCACACATGCTTGACTTTTGCGAAATTAAATACTTCATCAACTGCAGAAAAAAAATTCCCTCCACCGTCGCCTGCTGTCGCCCGCGCCACTATAGCTTCTGGCGCCATTTTAAGAAATCAACCGGCAACAGTTACGAAAGGTTCCACTAGATAGGTTCCACGTTCTGCTTGCAACGCACGTGGATTAGGGAAACGCTGTTCTATAAACGATGAAGTAGGCCGCCTCGATTCATGCGTGTCTTCGCCGTACGGCAGCGTTGGCATCGAGACACCCGGTTTTGAGCAGTGGAGCGCGGGAAATTTAAAATGATTTAAGCAAACCTGTCGATAAAGACTATCGTCTTTTGACGACATTTGCAACGAAAGGAGCAGATACGCGGCCATTTTTTTGTGTTACGTTTTTTTTTTCGCTGCTATGCGTGCCAACTAGCCCACTAATCATAGAATGACACAGTAAACGGTTGAGCGCAGCGTTAACATTCTTTTACGGCGCCGTTTATTCGTGTCAGTTGTCAGTTTCGGTTTCGACAAAACGAACGCAGAGCGGCCGCCGTGAAAGGAGGTATCACGTGTCGTCACCATTCTTGCCGTAGCGCTACCGCTCGGAACGCGCGGGGGAGCGAGGTCTTCCCCGTCCCCACGTGCCCGGGAAGCATGACGTAAGTGCCAAAACCATGACGTGTACACACGCCGGAGCAGGGCACTCCAACCACAGCCAGCCCGTCCGCTTTGTCACGGGAGGCCTGACGTCGGCAGTTTGGGGGTAGGTACCAGATGATGTCGTGTCGGCCCGCTCTGGGCTTTCTCGTGCGGGCGAAGATTAGAATTAATTTAAAATATGTTACGCTGAACGGCTGCTGTTGAAACTTGCTGGTAGATATCTCCTGATAAAAAGGAAGCATTTTACATAGTTATCTCGGCTTTGAAATTTCGTGTCAGTGCTCTTTTAACACTGATAACAACTATGGTTTTAGTGCTGATTATGTCTGCGCCCATAAGGCCACTGTACCGCGAAATTTGAAAGTTTATCAATATTTCTTCGTTTTTTTTGTTCAAAATTGGCCGCGTATCTGCTTGCTTCGCTGCAAATGTCGTCGACAGACTATAGTCTTCTACCGCCCCTGCTTCATAAGTCCTCGTGTCTTTTCCTTACGTTTTCTGGGCATGTCTTCGCGTCTACACCTGGCACTTCATGACCACTGCCATGGTCGCTGAAGGATGAAAAACCGCGTGATCTGGCGCCGTCTTTCCCAGCACACCACCGATGATGATGATGATGATGATGATGATTATGCTTAGCGGCTTCCCCTTTGTAACGGGGTGGCGTTGCACAGCGGCCTTAGTAGCAACGCCACTGTACAATCCCCTCACCAAAAAATACAACCAAAATAAATAAAAAATAATATCAAAATAAAAAAAACATCTACGAAATTTTTGTGCTAATCTGACTTGTTTGTCCACATGTCTTCCCAGATTGTTCTCTGCTCTTTTCCCACCAACATTCTAATCTTCTTTACTAACCTCTACTGCTGTCCAATTCACTTTTCCGCTAACCTTAAAACCAAGGGCCTCCGGAAGCTGGATGGCTCCCTCACTGAGGACTGGACGGATACTTTTGCCCTCCGTTACAATATGTCCCATGGTTTCCGGCATCTTTCCTCCATGGTTTCCGGCTCCTTTCCGCAGCCTGCGCATAGTTCGACACTGGTGGCGCCATCGGGAACTGGCCCAGGGAAACACACGACTTTGCACACCCAGCGCCTCTGCGAGGTGGCGGCACCGTGTCCGCGGTGGAAGGCTCTGCGTTTCGCATTCTACGGTGGCTAATATTTCATTTGACACTGCAGGCCAAGAGACACTAGCGTCTTTAAAATAAAGCACCCATGCATTTTTTTAATAAAAGAACACTGCAAACATTTCTGATCTATTGATGTTGTGCCTTAGATATGCTTAAAGCAGCACTGACACCAATTTTCGGCGTTAATATGATTGCACAGTTCGCTTCCTTCACTCAACTGAATACCCTGGCTGAAATATGAGCGGCCTGCGGCGCGAAGAACATAGTTCAATTGGATCTCATTTATCGCGCGGACGGATCAGCGCGCGGAGCAGCACTCAGCAAATGGACATCAGCGTGACATCACCCCATGAAGCCAAAAAAAGTGACGCGACAGCGCTCGTCAAAAACTCGTGACGTCACTTCATGCGCGCGGCCCCGCGAGCGCCGAGCGGGAGCAACACCCTCTCAAGCGGGCGCCGGTGACGTCCGCACAAAGCGGTGAGGTCAGGCCGGGATTCTGTCATATGCGCCGTTCGGGATGAAAGCGCGGGAATTTGAAACAAACGATTTTAAGGCCGTTCAATGTAATTAGCTATCGCGCGCTGAAGTATTTCAAGGGCTGTTTCAGGTTGGCCAGACAATTAAGCATCGATAAAAACAATAAAAGTCTAACATAAAATTTTCGTGTCAGTGCTCCTATAATGTTTTATGTTTGCTCAACAATGGTGACAATTATGAGCACTGCCACCAGACGTGGATGTCTGGAAATGGCATTGCCTAGATAAACATCGCGTTCAACAACTGCCTTAGCTTTGGCCGGGAAGCTGACTCGAGGGAAAAACAGAAAGGCGGACGGACAAACAGACCAAAATTTCTGCGTTCAAGTAGCCCAAGAAATGCGATCGTCTTTAAAAACGGGTTTCGTGAATGGGATGCAGTTGAGTAAGTAACCAAAGGCTCCTAGTTCTTTCAAATTGAACAAAGTTGTATTAAGTCTTCATGGGCACTTCAAACACCGTATGCACTATCCGCGTGTGGAAGGCCTACCGAAAGCTTTAAGCCGGTGCTGTCCGCGTCTCATATTACTGGAGCACTCCAGGTTGGTTGTGTGCGTCGCTCCCAGCGCTTTCATGTCCATCCTAGTAAATTTCGTGCTCATTTCATGCTTGTACCTCGTAAAAAGAATTTCTCTTTATCTATCGGCCTGACTCTCTCTGTGTCCTCAACATCATAGAAAAGGTTTTGAATAAGGTGTATTCATCCATCCATCCGTCCGTACGTACGTACGTTCATCCATCCATCAGTCTGTCTGTTTGTCTCTCTGTGTCTGTCTGTCTGTCTGTCTGTCTGTCTGTCTGTCTATCTGTTCGAATGGTAGAGTGAGTGAGTGAGTGAGTGAGTGAGTGAGTGAGTGAGTGAGTGAGTGAGTGAGTGAGTGAGTGAGTGAGTGAGTGAGTGAGTGAGTGAGTGAGTGAGTGAGTGAGTGAGTGAGTGAGTGAGCGAGCGTGTGAATTTGAGGGTAGTGCAAGTGAGTTAGTGAGGTAGTGCAAGTGAGTTCTCCTACTCTTACCGAGTAAAGAGTGCGTGTGCGTGCGTGTGTGCATGCGTGTGTGTACGTGTGACCGTGTGCCGCGGTTAATAGGGAGAAACGCATTAACCCTGTTCCTATTCTTTGTTTTTAGACACTCACTCCTTCGACCAAAGAATTAACCCCACCCTTTGTTCCTTCCCTCTAGGAAGGGCCAACTACGGCGCCACTTATGCTTTGGCTCCAGGGGGGTCCGGGCCTGTCCTCTCTGTTCGGTCAGTTCCTGGAGATTGGGCCGCTGGGAATGGATGCCAATGGGCGCCTTTTCCGCAGAAAATGTTCGCTACAGCGGTATGTGAACGTCGTCTACCTGGACCAACCGGTGGGAGCGGGCTTCAGCTACAAAAAGGGCTTGCTAGGATACGCTAAAAACCTCAAACGGACGTCGCCACGGGAGTGCTTGAATTCCTGAGGCAGTTCCTCATTATGTTCCCGGAATACAAGGGTCGCGAGTTTCTATATTGGAGGTGAATCCTACGGAGGTGAGTACGGTTTGCTGAATAAACTACACGTGTATGCATCCTCTACACCTCAGTTAGAGTGCAAAGGATGCGTACACGCTCCCAATGACGCTATCCTCTCCCAGTGACCTCCCACTCCATGGCATCAGTAAGTGCTGCAACTTGCCGTTGGGGGTGCATACTCTACCGAAGTTGCGTTGCTCCAACTTCCTGCAGCAAGATTTCTGAACCCCCGCAGTTCAGGAACGCTAGGTTGTATTAGGCACCCTGGCACGAGCATAGATGTAGTAATTTCTTTATCATGACATTCCAGTATGCAGTGCAATTGCTACGTCAACCTAATGTCCGTGCGCGCGGACGAAATTCTTCTCCTGCATGTCACTGAACTCGGGGTGCTGCTTCTTTCTATACGTAGTCTTGATCGCATAATTCCCCATTTGAGGCGTGGGTACGTTTCGTGCCCTGTGTGGTATTCTTGTCACTTCAGGAAGTTCTCCAGCTGGTATAATTTGCTATGTCGGACAGTGTTTGATCATACACCAGAACGTGCGTAGTAAGGTGCTTGACTGACAAGGGCAGGTCTACTGACAGTAACACCTCCAACTGCTGCTCAATCTTACAGGCCAAGCTCAAGAGTAGTTTTACCACTTGATAGACGACGTTCTAACGTACCCATCTATGCGAGCTTCAAATTGTTTTTATTATGAAGTAACGTTCAGATGATAAAATCGTGCTGTTTGGTTGCATCTAATCTTGTGAACTGGATACTGACTCTGCACCAAATGTCCCTCCTGAGCAGTCTCTAACCGGACACCAGTGGCACGAGAGACGGGATGGCAGACAGATGAGGAGTACATTAATACCCTTCTGCTACCGATCACCATCTTCTATGAAAAATACCTTTCAATGTGACAACCTGCTCTGGAGCATCTGCAGGAAGTAACAATGTTCTTTCACACTCCCTCCTCGGAATTCTGAAAGGTACAGCCAGTACTCATTTAGCTTGTGCATTTAACAAAGCATGAGTTATCTTCTACTTTGTCTGCGATTGCGTATAGGTTTGGAAAAAACAGGACACATTTCTCAAGACTCTAGCGCAGTCCTTGTAGGTTTTTGTAGCACGCATCTTAACCTTTCTGCCACAGATCCAGCCTGACAAGAACGGAGTTTCAGCCATTGCAGACAAGCTTTGTGACTCAGTCCCGAAGGAACAAGTATAATTCATGATGTTTCATATACCTTGCCTGAATTTGAATCAGAATGCAGACCCGTCGAAGAATAACCACAATAACCAGGTTCTTCTTGTGTTGAGAAACGTGTTCACAGCGAATACGCACTTATCTGACGGGCCCAAGGGGAGAACTGGTCAGTAGATCAGCCTAGACCATTCCGTTCTAGCTAAAACTTGGAGGGATTCTCAGCTTTAAAGACAAAATTTCTCCGGGCCACCATACGTAAAAAACGGTCAATATGCTACATAGTCACTATGCTATAAGGTCAATGTCCGATGCTCTCCCCGCCACCTCAAAGCTGGCCAAGCACCCCTAAAAAAGAAGTGTAAACCTGATATAAAACAATGATTTTCTTTTCGAAGAATTTCAGCACTTGCAAGAGGTTCTCAAAACACATGCTGCTTAGCACAGGTTGTTAAGACAGAAGCCATGTTTCTACATTTAAGCCCCAGAGGCAGAATAGCAGGCTCCATTTAATGGTTTCTCAAGGGAAAAGTAGAAGTGTTCGGACGAACCAGCAGATGGTGGGAGGTGCATGCGCTGCCCCACCGAAATGGTAATGCTATTTTATTCCCTCTTTTTGCAGCCAGGTTCACCGTGGGTGTTGCGCATGCCTTTCATACCAGGCTGTACCCAAACTTGATCTTCGACTCGAGGGAGTCATCCTGGGCGCTGGCTTCCTGGGCAGGCTACTGAAGGTGGCCGACTCCTCCGACTTCCTCTACGAACTTCCATGATAAGCAAAAGCAGCGCGACAAGCTCGAGGGAGAATTCAAAGGCATGAGGAAGAAAGCGAAAGGGACCCATCGGCAAGCTCACGGCTCTGCTGGACCTCCTACGCACCATATTCACTTCCGAGGGCAAGCCGACCCCTCTTCCAAAGACTGACCGGTTACAACAACCACGCCAGCGCCCTCTACACGGAGAAACCGGAGAACATGCTCAAGTACGAGGCTCTACGTGCAGACCGACGAGTTTAAGCGAGCTGTCCACGTGGGCAAGAGGGTCACGTTCAGGGCGCCCAAATAGGGTGGCGCGTAAACTGGCCAGCGACTCTTGACCGACATCAGCCACAAGATCGAAGAACTTGCTAAGGTGGTTTCCGCGTACTCTTTTACACGGGTCAGATGGACACGCTGTTCCCGTCGAGGAACCTGCAGGACTTCTTCCGGTCCCTGAACTGGACAGGCGCAGCGGAGTTCCGGAAGAAGGAGTCCGTGCGCTGGAGGGCTTACAAGAACGCCCACTCCCTTTCAGGATTGGTTACCCAGGTGGGGAACATGACGGAAGTGGTGCTACTGGGAGCGGGCCACTACGCGGCTGTCGATAAGCCGAGGGCAGCCAATCGCATGATGGTAATATTTATAAAGGGCTTGAAATGGAAACGCATCGAGTGAAACCAAGAAAGCTTGAACATACCGCAGAAATAAAGGCAAACTACTTCTACCGACAGCCGATGCTCATAATAATCGCTATAACCACTTCTCGACCTTCGTGCGAACACATTCCTTCAATCGTTCCTACAGCTGACCACTTTTTTCACTTCTCCAACATCTTGGTACTTGGTGGGCAAGATCCACTAAATTTTTACAGAGTTACGTTTTATTTCTGTTAAGCGGCACGCTGATTAAAGAAGGTGTCGAAATAATTGCACATTCATCAAATGGAGAATATTGTCACGTAGCCAAAGACGACGCAGCTCTCTTGAAAGAAAAGCAAGTTTTTTGGAGCGAACTTCTGCTCCCCTAACAACTCAAAAAATACACAGGTGGCGAAACAGCAGTCAACAAAGTGACGTGCGCAGTCTGGTATCGGCGAATCCAATACCGCGGCGTCTGGTCTGCGGGTATTTATCTTTCGGCGCAGGTGTTTCTAGAATCATCGAATTGCATCGAGAACACTGTAGCTCAAATATTGTAGGCTGGTGACGTAAGTTCGAAACACTCTGCCTATCAAAAGAGATAATAAGTGTGGTATTCAAAATATTCAATGGAACACGCCCTTCACTTGGTACAAAAATAACACAGCTGGGCATGGCGGGGCGGTAAAAACGAAACATAAATTAAAAAAAAAACCAATGTGTGGTTTGAGGCAATATTTGACAGTGATATCGTAATGATGATTACGACTGAGGACTCATTAAGGTTTATTTACACAGAGAACTTGGGCCCCAGAGACGATGTGCTAACTGCAATATCAGAGGAAATGATTATGATGATGATGGTGATGGTGATGGTGATGGTGGTGGTGGTGGTGTTGTTCCTTGGTGAATGCCGCATGCCCAAACAGGAGATTGGCCAAACGTCAGTGGTAGGAAAAAGATTGTATTTAACTAAGTGCTCCGCAGAAAGGAAATTTAGAGCGCTTGAAACTCTTTTTGAATGTGCAATCTAACATACAGAAAAAAAAAAGTCGGGAAAAAAAAAGAAAGTACATAAGTTGCCACCGTAAACAAATCCAGTCTGAGCGGAAATCGGTTAGAACTACCTAAGAAGCTCAGAAGGGCAGAGCCCACACCCTGGTTTCAGAGCTCCATCTCGGGCGTCCCGAGTGAAAGGAGACTGGGCACAGATAGGACAACCCTCAGGCTGCGAAGTGGCGCATCAAGAAGGTGTAATCTGATCCCAGAAAGCCGCTGACACGCCAGTAGGTAATGATCGACGGACTCATCTTCATTGCAGCAGCAACACGCAGGAGACTGCGTCAGACGTCAGCTGTAAAGATGCCCGTGTAATCGTGGTACACGACAGCAAATAGATTATACACGACAGCAAATAGGCAGTAATACATTATTGTTTAAAAGATAGCTATATTGCAGTGGTTTTTTCTTATTAGTAAGTGTTATATGGCAGCATTTAGCTATGTTTAAATTCATCTGCCATTGCGCACACGAATCTGAGACTTTGAATCAATCTGCTTGTAATACACGTGAATCACCGACACTCCTGACAGGATAGTACAAGACGCAATCATCGGCGTATAATTTGATATTTGACCGAATACCACTGTATAATATGTTATTCAAAAACCTCGTAGTCACTAAATTTTACAGCGCGACAGAATCTTTATAGAAGAATAGTAGGATATATACGTAGATGTCTTCTAGAAGTCAACTTTTATATTCAAAACCGCGCTGTCAGTAGCTGGAATATTTATATGCGAGGTCAGTATTTTGAAAACTAGGCAGTGCACTGTACGGGAATTTAAAAATACAGTCTAGGCAGTGCACACCCCCTGCAGCAAGAATATATTACATCCACAAAAGAAGGACTTGGCGTTTTTTAGCACAGATAGAGGCGGGGAGGGAGGGTCGCAGTCAGAGAGAGCCAGAAGCATTGCTTAGTGTTGTCGACGAATCAGCGGGAAGATTATAAAACCAAAAATGCTTAGCGGTGCAAAGAGCAGTACAAGCATAACACTCAGTATAAAATCTGCAATGTGCTGACGAGAGTTTGATGTATTTCTTTTTACCTGAAGGTGCTGAAAATCGCCTGCTGCTTTTTCAATAACTCACAGTTCATCGCCCCAACAATTACCGTTGCAACTGAAACTTCGCGCCGGTTCACCGACCCTTCACCTAAACTGTACTACGTCCGCCAACCTTTCCATATTTTGCCTATTTTCTATAAAACCAGTATTCTCGTATAAGCGCAAACTTCGTCCAGTTGGGTATTTTTACGACCCATACGACAGCTACACTTCGATAGACAAGCATAATCTATGCGTAGAAAAAGGCGTGACTTTAAGAGGGACCGTTCCGTCAACAACAAATTAGTGAAAACACATGATGCGAGCGTATTTACGTGCTCCTAAAAGACGACCCCTACCCTTAAGAAAAACTTTACCACCGTGCAAACAAATTTAAACAAACTGCAATAAGTGAAATTAATGCTCCTCAAAGATTAGAGTATCTCTCAACGACGTATAATAAACGTATATAGACGTTATATGCTAATGTGTTCCTCCGGCTTTACCTTCTATCTTGTCTTTAGCCATCCGTATGAGGTTCAAATTGCGACTTAGTGCTCCTGTCTTTAGTGTGAGCGTACGAAGCTTTCTTACATTTCATCTGTTCCGCGTGCGGCGCTACGGTGCAAGATATTAATGTGTATTTTATCGTGAGATTTTTTTACTCTCTGTGGCTAGTGTTGAACTGTTTTATGCCTTTAAAACGTGCTTCTTTTTACCTATTGTCGTATTTTGTGTTTTCCAGCATCCGCGTTGTATATGACATAAGAAGAAAATGATCCGTTAAAAAGACGTTAAATGATTCGTTAAAAAGACACTCTTAAATTTAAAAATAACCACAAGAATACCACACTGCAGGGGCTATTTTCAGCTTCTGGGGCCCTCTTGGAAATCACTGACATTCCAAAAAATTGAAGAAATAACCAGTTCTTTATTTTCTGCATGCGTATAAATCAATATATCTTAGTACAGGAAGTCTTTTCTTATTAAGCCATAAGTCCTTTTACTCACATTTCAGAGCCAAGTTCACACTGTTTGGAGTGAAGCAACAAAAAAAAACATTTGACGTGTTCACTGTTGCGTTTTTTACCGGAACCATGGCTTGAAAGCTTGGTTCCATTGCAACAACTATAGTTCGAAAATATATTCGGATCAACATTTCTTTTCACCTTTTGCTTCTGTGCTCGAAGAATCCATCACCACAGGTACATGTGTAATCGTCTGTAACAATGTCCAGGGTCTAGCTGCAGAATACTTTGGCCTTAACTTCCCCTCCATTACAAAGCGGGAGAAGGAAGGGAGGAATAAATGTAAAAGAAAGGCAGGAATGTCAACCAGGCTATGTCCCAGTTTGCTACCCTACACGTGGGAAAAGGGAACAATGGGAAAAAAAGAGGCCGTGGAGAAAGAAATCTTTATTTCGCGAGCGATTGCTGCTGCTGTTAGAGGCACCCGCCCAGGTGGGGGGCGTCCCTAGTCCGGGATGCCCTGGCCTTGGCTGGCAGTCCAGGCCCTCTTCACCAGTATACCCTGGGTCCCAGTGTCCGGACCTTTTCAGGCAGGCCACCACTGCTCGTTAGAGGGGAAGAGTTCGGGGTGGCCTGGGGTTTGTCCGCACTCACATGCTTGCTGGTATAGGGTGCCGAGTAAGGGAGAGAAATTACAGGTGGCCGGGTATATGGTGGGGTAGATGACGTGAAGAAGGGTGCGATGAGGGTAGGAAGTCTGTTGTATTCTTCGGAGGGCTTGCTTTGTCTCGATAACTCCGGGATGGGCAGCCGGGAATATTGTTCTGCTTGGCGATAGTGGGTCAGAATATCTCCATATTTACGAGAGGTTCTGTTTCGAAGAAAACAGAAAAAGAAGGGGAAGGTAAGGACAGAGCGTAAAGAAGTGTGCCCAGCGTTACGACACTATAGACGATGAAGTTCAGTGACTCATTGCGGTAAAACGCCACAAGATAAAGTATACTGATCCATCAGAATGATTCCTAATGTTCCGACGCTTGCTCTGCAAGCGAGCCTCTCGTGATACCTCCGTCACGTTGAAATATTGCTCCAACACGTGAAACTGGGCCGCGAAGAAAACCGACATTTATGCCCTGCTTCCTAAACAACCTGTGACGCCGAGATTCTTTAGCCGCCGAGTCCCGTAAACGCGATAACGATACGCGCAGCTGCCCCGGCTACCGCGCATTGAGGCCATAAAGCTTTCACACCGGGACACGCACTGTACGGCGTCACTGCGTGGTCATTTCTCGGACATTGCGTATAGGCCTGTCGGCGGAGGAAACGCTGAGAGATCAGCGCTAATCCCAAAGAAAAACTCTGCGCCTTTTTACCCAGCGCGTGCCCTCACCGCGTCACGTATTTACAGGCGAAAGCCTGCTGCAATCACGTAGCCTCTGCCGACTCGCTCGAACGGGATCATGGCCAGGCAACCTTCTTTGCAATGTGTCCGGTGCATCATTGCTTGCATAATACATTACGGTTACCGGTTCACGGCGAACGGTTCGACTGTCTGTCGTTGATATAGCGCGGTCGTGTCATTCAAGAATTTTTCTTCTTCGTGTACACACGTACGTTTACCCCTAGATCAAATCGACCATATATCGACGACCTCCCTGTTCCTGGTCGCAACTTGAGGAAAGAAGCGCACCAGTATTGAAATCGTAAGTTGCTGCTGGCCGCGCGCAGAACTATCCCACTCTTGGCTGGCGTACAGGCGATTTGAAACGGTGTTTTGCGCTTCCAGATACAGATCTCGCTGCGCCTATACAAGCATTGTACGATAAGCACAAATGTAACTATAAAATAATGAAAGAATAGATTTTTGATCTTGCAATGTGTAATATTTTAATTTTACACATACCGCAAGAAACGATAATTTAGATTCAAATTTTCTTCTTATACTTTGTTGGCAGGGAAATTGGTGTCTTGTGTATATGGCCCGCCTAATGAATGGACGAATAAAACTAATTTCCTCATTAGGGGACAAAGGATGGTACGTTATTGGTCACGGGATTGGCGTCAAACACTATACCTTCCGTCAACCACCAGCGCTCTTGTCACGGTCTAAACTTGCATAGACGGGTCGGTGCTGAGCATCGCAGCCGTCCCACTACTCTGAATTTAGTGATTGCAGATAGCTGTTAAATCTCCCGCTGGCTATGCGCCAGTCATGATGATCATCATCGTGGATTTACCGTGCGAGTAAATTGATGATCCCCGTAACGGGAGCCATGGCTTCGGTCTCGCTTCGGTCGTTCTTCCGTCAACATTTTGGTGCCGTTAAGCCCGGGAGAATGAACACGTGCGGCAAAGGAGACCAGCGACGTCCCCTTCGGCTTGAGGTTCGTAGAACCCGGTGATTTGACTGCCGTTGACCGCCGTTGCCGCGCCCTCAGCCGGAGGTCGCCATGGCTGGCCCTGACCGCCCACCTACGACCGACCGGAACCTTCAACGGGACGCATATACGCACCGTCACGTCCAGGGTACCACGCTGGGATCAACTGTACGTCCCCCGATGTACCAAGCTGGTGAATTGACCTGGACGCCCGTGCGTTCGTTGAGGAAGGTTCTGCGCGCTGCTGTTTCGAGGCTGCTAAAGGCAGCGACTGAGCTCCGGCAAGTTCCCTCACAGTCTGCGTTGGATTTGCAGTTGGCTATCAACGAGCTCGAACAGAAGGGACGCTGAACTCAACAAGCTGAAAACGATATGGTAGGTGAGATGCGGAAGGAGACGAGTTCGAACACGATTGCTACGATTTTGCACTACCAGGAAGGATATGCGGGGCCCTCAGTCAGCTGCGATTGACTTTGAATGATCTGCGGGCAGGCCGGCATTAAGTTTACCGGAAAGGGAACTTCTCACCCCGTCCACACGACCCCTCCCACTTAATGAGGGATTCCAGAAAACTAGCGGGCAATTGGCGTCTAATGTGTAGTGGTTGGATTTTATTGAGTGCCATGATACCTGACGGAGATCACTTCTTTTATATTATTATAAATAAAACGAACAGCCCTCCTCTGAACCTTCTCCAATTCGTTTAATGTTTTTGTTCGTGTACGGGTCCCAAACAAATCACCCATAGCTGACTTACTAGGTAAGAACTCCCATATGAAACCCCACATCCAAGCTTTCGTAGATGATATAGTAAATCATCGTTCAGTTTAAATCAAGAAAAGATGCAGAAGAAAAAACAAACAGAGTATTAAAAATAACTAATGACTGGGCTGTAAGCAAAGGAATAACAATAAATAATGACAAATCACAAGCAATGATAATAGGAAAACAGTATGGAACCCCTCCACCTATACTCCAAATAGGTTCAAGCATAATAAGAACAGTCAACAAAATTGAAGTTACTCGGGTGTAATATTAGATAATAAGTTAACATTTTTACCTCATCTAAATATCTAAAAGAAAAAATAGCTAAGATTAACATACAACCTGAACAGGACGCTAAACGACGACAAGAGTTAAAAAAGAGAATTAGTGCGAGTTATGTATAAGAGAGGCATTGAACGAATCCTTACCTACGCAGCACCGGTGTGGTACACTCGGAAGGCCTGGGAACTATTTTAAGGAAAACTACAGGCGATCCAAAGGTTACCGTACTAATGATAACGAAAGCTTTTAAAACAACATCAAACCTGTCCTTAAACATTATCGCGAAAATCCCGCCAGTGTATCTAACAATTGAAAAAAGAAATTGAACAATATGGAGTACTAAAAGAGGCAAACATTTTCATGGGACGACAAGCTATACACAAGAAATCAAATCATGAAAAAAATTACGATCTCTGGACAGATCACCCAGCAAATAAAAACGGTATATAATCACTCCCACAGAAGAAATAGTAGACCACCGTATATATACGGATGGTTCAAAGACGGAAAAAGAAGTAGGAGCAGCGTTTGTAATATTTAACAATAACAACCAAATAGTAAGAACAGGAAAAAATTTAAGCTTCCAGAATACAGTTCCAACTACGATAGCTGACTAATAGCCATTAAAAAGGCAATAGAATTTAATAACAAACAAAGCAAACAATAGCCATCAACTATTTACCGATAGTTGGTTGGTACTCCAAGCACTAAAAAACCCACTTAACACAAATCCAATAATTAACGAATTAAAACTAGTCCTTAGAGAGAATGCAGCAGTAAGTATAAAACTCAGTTATGTAAAAGCACACAACTCCTCAATAGGTAATAACTTTGCAGATGAATTGGCGAAAGAAGCCGCAAGAAACAGAGAACCAACTTTTGTTGCAATAACAAATTCATTCATTTCGAAACATTTATATACCAGGTTAAACCAGGAGTGGAATAAGGTGTGGAATAAAGATGGCAAAACAAGTTATACTTATAGGTGGATTAGAACGTAAATCTTATTCTGGACCACTTTCCTACAACTTCTACTCTTCCAAGCCCTGACAGGGCATGGTAGATCCGTTTTATTTTTCAAGATTCAGAATAATACAGGCATCTACATGCAAGTGTAGCAAGGATATAGAGAACTTTGATCATTATCTAACAGAATGCCCACTCTTAATAAATGAAAGGAAAAGACTCGTTAAAAACTAGGAGAGCACTGAGAGAACAGAAAACCGGAAATAATTAAGAAAGAGGAAACAAGATTAATTTTAGAAGAGATTTGGATTGGATTGGTAAACATTTATTGAACATAAAAGTGGGTGGCTTTTTCAGTCCAGATAGCCGCGAGCTAGCGCAGCTGCTTGGGCGCGAGTGATGAGGCGTTCTTGGTCCTCGCACCGTGAGCTGGCCAGCTCGCGCTCCCACTGCTCAGGGGATGGGGAAGGATGGTTTTAAAAATTAACGAATTCATTCTACAAGCATAAGAATAGACCAAACATAACAGAACACCAACACGATTAATCACGACAATATAAAAGATGGGATATGATACGGGATGGAGCAGAAACGCCATGTTGGTGAGGCTTCCTCCCCCACATCTCCAGTCATTCCCTTCTTACACCATAACAACACAAGGAAACCAAGCAGAACACCAACAACACATAATCACAACCCATCAGGCGTACAAATCTATATACCCGGTCAAGTCAGGTCACGAACAAATCATGAAGAACAAGAAAAAGAAACCAAGATCAAAGAATCAAGTAAAGTTCAAGAAGAAGAACAAACAAGACAAGACGTCTACCAAGGATCCAAGTCGACAGTGAAGATCAATTTTTAGAACGAAGTGTTCTTAAGTTTTAGTGTTTGTTATTTTTCTTTAATACTTGTAGAGTTTTCTGATTTTTGTTTCAAACAAGAAAATTTTCCTTTCATGTTCAAAAAAAAATCCCGCAGATAGTTTTCCCCGTTCCGGGCGGTGGTCGCTGAACTATCTTCTCTTCCCCATTACACCTTCCTTTTCCTGCCCAACCACCTTTCGTTCCACTACCTCAACCCATATTTCTACCCCCTCCCCTTCCCTTTCTCTCCCTGCGATACATATGGGTGCAGGCTGGGAACCTCTTTCCCTCTCACAGTCACCTCACCTCACATGTATCAATAGGAGCATGCCCACCAGGGTTCACTAAATGGAAAGCATCAAACAGATGGACACGATCAAAGTGACGTTTTCAAAAAATCAAACTCGCTGGCACGCAAAAGCACAGATGTATCGCTGACGCACTTGTCCCCTTTCAGCTTAATATTAAACGCTTCCAAGGGCTCCCTCGCGCCTATATTATCTACTCCTGCCGAGAATTCGAGTCTGCTCAAAGAAAGGTCTACATTTTTCCAAAAGACTGAAAGGCTTGCGTTTATATTATATTACAGCGTTTATATTAAGCATAAAGGGGACACGTTCGTCAGCGATACATCTGTGCTTTTGCGTGCCAGCAAGTTTCATTTTTTGAAAACGTCACTTTGATGGTGTCCATCTGTTTGATGCTTTCCATTTAGTGTACCCTAGTGCGCATGCTCCTAATGACACATGTACAAACATGAGACGATGTTTCAATAAATGTTAGTTGCAAGTGAGCGCTTGTCCCGTCGTTCTTGTTTAGTGTCGTTGTCCAAGTCGCGCTCTATTTTTCAATCAGTAAGCATAACAGCACGCTGTAGGCTTGATTGCGTAAGACGAAACTTTTGAAACTTACATTGCCTGCAACTGGCGGCCAGTAAAAAGGAGCGAAATGTTGCGACAGGTCTTAATACACGTATTTTGTTTTTTAGAGTGGAACTGCCTTAAACAAAAAAACCTCAACTCGTCATGCATATAAATGGGGCATAATAACCAGCAACCGAAGTTTTGTTTGTAACATAGCAACAGAGAGAGATGGCGTGTCACTGCGAAAGGAAGTTTTTTTTTGCCAAGCTGTTCAAAGCCAAATGAGCACTGTACCCCCGTATGATCTCAAACCTTTACAGTTTTTTTACCTGGGTTCACCGATACCACACACACACACACACACATGCACATCACACAACACATGCACACAACACGCCCGCACGCAACACATGTCAATCACACACTGCACATGCGCACAGCACGAGGAAGCACACATATGCTCCCGACCTAAAATAAAGTTTGTGCATCCACAGTAAGCACACGAGATAGATACCTACCTGTACATATGTTCGGTACTACCAGGTGTTTCCTGGCCAGCTGCGCACCGTCGTTTCGCTTCATTGACCCTGTGGAGCGCACACACTACGCGACTAACCCTCTACTTGGCGGCCGCTTTTCTGATTGAGGCGGAAAGCAAAAACGCCTGTGTGTACGAGATTTCGGCGCACGTTAAAGGTCCCCAGGTGGTCAAAATAACCCGGATCCCTCCACTACGGTGCGCCTCATCACCTGCGTGCGTCGGCGCGTTAAGCTCTACAATCAATCAATCGAATCCTTGTACTTGGAGTTTAGATTAGCGTTAGACGCCTCACGTACAGTTTCTTGAAGCAACACAAAAAGACAAGACGTATGCTGTTTACGCAAAAAACACAACGTCTGAAGGAAGCCATAATTTGGTTGGAAGCGAGAAGTTGTGAAGACAGCGCCCATCACCGCTGCACGCCCTGCGCAGATAAAGGTAAGTTTTATTGTTGGTAAACGTTTACGCACCTCTTTCATTGATATCACGTAATCCGCTTCCCTTATAGTATGATACAAAATCTTATTATACCTACCTAAAATCCGTGTTTATTACACTGGTACGCAGGGACTTTCCTAAGATCCTGAACGAAACATGATACACTTCGCAGCAACAGTGGGTTCGCCTTCTATGTGCTGATGTTGCTCAAAGATAGGACCAGTTTGTTTTCCTTCATCGCATTTAAAATTTAGGGATATTTCCTATTCAGCAAATTTATTGGTTGTTCCAGAGGCAGGCAGTGCGTAAAAATTCGCAGCTCTGCAGGGAATTAATGTGTAATGTATGCAGTCGATATTCTGCAGTGCACATTCCAATAACTTCCTTTCTTTTAGATCTGACCTTCGAAGCAACCTTATCTATTTTTTAACGTTTATTGAAATGTAGAAAAAACACCCGGGGGTCTCTTGCTAGTGCATCAGACCCCTTTAGGGGTAGCGATAAGTTAAGGTTCACGACGGGTATGGGCGGTAAATAGCAAGGGAAAAATAGTGGGTTGGGATATGAAATGCAGGAGAGTGTCCCACACTGCCTTCGCTAAATTTGGTGGGTTGGAGGGACGCAGGAGATCATTTAAGGAATTTGGTCGTAAGTTAGCGGGAAGGGTGTCTAGGAGAACCTGTCTTTCAGTTTGAAATCGAGGGCATGTCCAAATAATGTGTTCAGTGGTGTCCGGAATTTTACAGGGGATACACATGCCTTGATTAGGTGACGAATGAAAAAACTGTTGTCGTTTTGCAGGGGAAAGGTTCGTAAGTGCCATTAGCTGTGTTAGGCGGAATTGTTGAGAGCGAGAATAGGACTTGGGAATGGGAGTGTGGTTGACCAGGGAGGCCAGAAAGTCTTTCCGTTGCTGTTTGATGGCGGTCCGGGGCTCGTCAGGGTCATAATCGCAGTCCGAAGGCGCCCAGCTGGCTGGGGCATGGTTGTGAACGATGCACGTGCCGCCAACTGGACTGCCTCACTTCCGGGGATTCTGGCATGGCCAGGGTACCCACGTGATGGTGACGTCGATGTATGTTGATGAAGAATGCTCTTCATTTCTTGGATCTTCTTACTCGTTAGACGGTATGATAGTTGATGACGCCATTCCAGAGGAAGCTTCCCAACTATCTGTGTAAATGTGTATGAGTTTGTACATGGAAAAAATGACATGTTATGAAAAATGTGACGAAGTGAGAGGATGATACTTTTTCGTTCTGCCCCGTTAATGCGGTATCTGGTGGCAATGAATGAACGCTATTGACGTTAACTGCCGTGTATAAGCCACGCCGCAGTTGTGCTGGAATCTGTTTTAGATGCGTCAGTGTAGATGCTGAGTGTATTAGGGTGGCAAGACCGTTTCTGGTGTTGTTTTGCAGATTTCCGCCTGTTTTGTGGTTGAGGATCTGGTTTAGGATCCCTTAATGCTAGGGTGGTCCATGGTTCTGATGTGTTGGCTATGTCTGGCAGCTGCGAGGTACTTGTGGCCCAATGGCTATCAAGAATGTGTCGTCCGTACCGTGAGGTGTACAGTCATTGTACATGTGAGTTACGGAGTGCGTATGCCTGTCGGCGTATGTAGGCATGTTACTGCAGTCGTAAAGTTCATGAATTCTAGTGTAAATGGGTAGGGCCATTGATTAGTCGTAGACTTTCTCTATTAAGTATTTCAAGTTGCTTTTTAGTGATATTAAGGTAAAGATAGGCATACATGACTCGTGAAATGAGGAGGGTGTGAGTGAGGTGTCTAAGGTCATTTTCTTTAAGGCCAGACTGGTGTGTCGTGAAGCGCTTTATAATGCGGAGGATCTGTTTAATTGTTTTCATTGTAGTGACCTTGCAAAAGCCGGTTGGTTTGAATGCGGTGCTGTTTTGCAGACGCAAGTGTTGAACCACGACCGGCTTTATAGAGACGGTCGTGGTTTGAACTAAGACCCCGAACAAGCTCATAATTTGTAAATACGCGGTTGGTTCGTAGATTGTGCGCGCCAGCTCACAACCTACATGTTGCGTGCGTGTGTGTGCCTGTACGCGTGAGCGTGCCTGTGTGCGTGTGTGTGCGTATGCGTATGCTTGGGTGCATGCGTGTGCGTGTACGCGTGCGTGCGTACGCTGCTATTTTGACGTTGCCAGTCCCACAAAGCGCATATGGGCCGTATACCCAGCTTTGTTCAAATCCGTTCCATGTCGGTTCTCTACAAGAGTCCATGTAGTGAACTCGGTACACCTCTTATTTCTAGCCGAAGAAAGTGAACACACGTCAATTGGAAAAATAAATGTCTCATTCATTCTGTTTCTGTTATTGCACTGCCATTGCAACAGTGTGCAATTTCAAACGGGCTGCCGCCGCTGCCGACATCAACAAGTTCACATGGCGAAAGAAATCCCACCTTCAAACGAAAACTTCCCGAGTGAAAAGAACGTTCACAGCAGGTGCAGCAGCTGCTTAGAAGTGGTTAAAAATCTGCATCTGCTCTAACTTTAGTAGCCTATCGACTTAATTGCCATAAACCTGTCCCTCTAAAGCGGACAAATACCTATAAGAGTTGCGGTACTCCCTGAGAGCATCACCCACTCGATGGTAATCGCCGCTGTTCGCTCAATTAGTATTCTTTAACCCCACACCTGAGTACAACTTAAAGCACCTAACAACAACACCCCTACCAACAAAAACACATAGCAACAAAACACGGGTGATATTTTGTTCGAAATTTTCGTTGCCCAACATATACGACGCAATTCAAAGGGTCATCCAACCTCACTCAAGGTGCCACGAAGGGCGTGGGACGACCTATAAATATTCGTTCATTTTTACAAGCATCGAATAGGCCGTGCTATCAAAGCCTAAGTAAAACCACAACTGTTTGACCCCCCCCCCCCCTTTTTTTTACAAGAGGTTGTCCAACGGTGTAAGGAGATATATTCACTTGGGGCCCTGATATTTTCTGCTTGATCTAAGATCTAGGAATGGAGTCCTCGCCTTGGAGGTGTTTAAGGCGTGCGGTATGAACCTGTCGGACAGGTCCATTGCCCTTGATAGCGCCGGCATTGGACAAAGAAGCTCGCTGAAAGGGGTCGCGTGGCAGGTCCTCATAGTGGAACCGACATGATTTACTCGACGTGAAAGTCGGTCCTGCGCTTATTTTGTTTTCTTCCTGTTTTTGAACTTGCGCTAAGCCAGTGAACGGGTTATTTAGTCGTCACCATAGAATTTGGTTGAAATTTCGTGACCAAAGAAACTAGACCTATCAAGGTGATCATAGTTATGTGAGCGGTGTCGTGACCACAGGCGGATGAAGCTGAACGGGTATTCAAAATAACCAGCCGTCCAGGATAACGCTGTACTTGAACGACCTCGACGCCACCTGGGGAAGATGAACACCCACCGAAGCATACGACAGCGATGGCCTCTCAGAAAGTACGGTCAAACTTCCACTCTCCGAACTCGGGAATTTAGCAAAGGTTGGTGCTATCAAAACTATTCCTCTATTGTTTAAGAAGTTTTTAAATGCAAACTTATTACAACTATTTTGTTTCTCTCGGACCGCTTAGTAACGGGACTTAGGGAAGCAGTTGGTCGTATATCTGCGCCAGCTAAACACTGAGAGAGCGCGATTTCTGCATTAGGACTCCAAATGTAGTGGTCAGCTGAAGATTTATTTATTTATTTTTTTTTATTTATTTATTTATTATTATTTATTTATTTATTTTTTTATTTATTTATTTATTTATTTATTTATTTATTTATTATTTATTTATTTATTTATTTATTTATTTATTTATTGTATTTATTTATTTATTTGATCGTCCTTATACAAGGATTGGTCAATCACTGACTATATTGGCCAATCAACCCTGTAAGTCAAAAGGGAGTCGTCTCCCTTTTGAGCGACACCACGTCAGGTTAGGAAATCAGGTCAATTGCTAACCTAAAGGGTTGATTGGCCAATATGGTCCGTGACTGACAAATGTTT
The DNA here is from genome assembly GCA_013339765.2 of Haemaphysalis longicornis. NCBI lineage: Eukaryota > Metazoa > Arthropoda > Arachnida > Ixodida > Ixodidae > Haemaphysalis > Haemaphysalis longicornis. Next base: position 46,506,305 of record CM023457.1, on the reverse strand, counting down.
CAAGAAAGTAGTAGTTCCTTTATCGTCCTTACCTTTCCAAAAAAGGGCTTTACCCCTACTACTTAGGAGGGACTGCTACGAGAATTCATTTCAGTGACGAGCGGGTGGACGGGAACTGTATGCATGTAATTTTGCACGTGCACGAGTTTATTTAGCAGTGTACTTTTTTCCTTCCTTTCTATTTCCTTCTCGCCTGCTTTAGGCCACGGCCACTGTTTCCTGTGATTGGAATTAACTGATGATGACCATTTTTTTTTATTCAATCAATCAACCTTTTATTTAGCCTTCTTTTCATAAAAGAGTGCTGGGACAAGAACAAAAAGCCGCAGTACAGCAGCTTGACGAGGTCCTTGCCCCGTTGTCTTGGCAACGGATACAGCGTATGGACTCTTTCATAGATACAAAAAATACAGTAAAACTACAACAACGTGAGCAGATACTACCGCACGAATAGTAGCTTCATTCATAGTATAGCTGTAGTGGGAAAAAACACAATGGTATTACGAGCATAATATCATTACTATAGCATGTAGCTTGTTGCATCGATGCTAGGCTTTGCACACTAAGGTCAGAATTGAAAAGCACCTACATTATGTATAATGCACAGCAAATTTTACGAAATATCAACAGAGAGAAATTGGGTGTTTGAAATTCTACAAAGTTAATAGGCCGCAGCCCGAGTCACAGGTATATAGGCTTGAAACGCAGAATACAAGCCATGACAAACACACAAAAGATAACTTTTTGCTAGTTTTAGGCAACCTCCATTTTAATCATATGCGATTCAATCGTTTCCTCGAGATACTACCTTAAATCTAGGCCAATTCTGTGTAAATTTCGTTTAATAAACACCGGTACGATACTGCAATCGTTGAAAATCCGTAGTTCGTACAGCGAGAACGGTGTGACCACATGTTTCTCTCTCTAAAGCTATACGGTACTAGAGTTGGCTTATTAAGGTTACATAGACCTATAAAGGCTTTGTTGTTATATTGTAAAAAATTGTTTGCAGTTTGAGCGCGAGGTTAGTTTTCATATAAATTCTGCATCGGTACTACATTAAGGCTGCAAAAAATTTCGTAGGTATGCGCCTCATATGGTACGTTAGCTATATTTCGGATTGCTCTTTTCTGCAGTACACCTAGCTTGTGTATGTTGGTTCGTGATGTTGTTCCCCATACAAGAGAACAATAACTTAAGTGAGAGGAAAATAATGCATGATAAATTAAAAGCTTAATCTTGGACGGTAACACCTGTCGTAATTTGCCCAATACACCACACGTCCTGGCCAGAAAGCTAGCGGTGCGCTCAATATGGTCATCCCATGTTAAATGCTTATTAAAAATTACCCCCAAAGTTTTAACTTCTGTCGACAACTTTATGTTTTCGAATCCAAGATAAATTTCAATATCTCGATTAATACATTTTTGCGGTGGCGTAAATAGAAGAGCTTTTGTTTTTACTGTAATTATTTCCAAGGAATTGATATTACTCCATTTTAATAATTTACTCAAGGCATCATTTGCTAGATTTTCGAGATAATTAATATAACTAGACTGTAGAAACATACTTGTATCATCTGCATAAACTATGAAATGAGCATGCTCAGTAATATTGACCATATCATTTATGTAAATATTAAACAAAATTGGACCAAGAATGCTTCCCTGCGGAACACCTTGCGTTATTCCTTACATCGCCGATTGTTCAGATTTAATTGAAATGCATTTCTTTCTATGAATTAGTACGACCGTAAATGGTTCGAGTGAAACGCCGCAAAATCCGTAGTGTTGCAGTTTAGCAAATAGAGTTAAATGGTTGATCTGTCAAATGCTTTGAGAAATCCACAAAGATACCTAATGTTAGTTTTTTATCCTCAAAGCCGTTCAAAATTAATTCTTTTTGCGCCAACAAAGCTAACTCTGTCGACATTCCTTGCCTGAATCCAAATGTGCGCCGATATACGCAGTGTTTTTCACAAATGAGGTAATGCGTTTACAAAATATTTTTTCTAATCCTTTGGATATAGCACGTAGCACCGAAATTGGACGGTAATTTGATAGCTCGTTTTTGTTTCCGGACTAAATAAAACTGCTACTTTTGCATGCTACTACTTTTGCACGTGCCGCCAATCACCTGCATAGGTACCACCCAATTAGAGATTATCAAAATCATCATCACCATCAGCAGGCAGCCTCCTTCAACCCATGCATGGGAACGAGACCCGAGTTTTTGCGCACTGAGTAAACGCATCTACCAGCGATCGAAATGTATACCGATACGTGGTTTATGAGATAAAAGCATACTACTGCACTTCTTCTTCACAATCTATGCCTGATTATCTTATCTAGAATTGTTCCTTCATTGCAATTTTCAAGTAACCGTTTTGACACAATGGAAGCCCTGTGTCACGTACGCCCCCTGTGCCCAGAGATCTTATCAGAGCTTTCGTTCGAACCAACCGGTTGTATGGGTGAAATTGCCTTGGTTTTTTGACAGGACGTCATCGATCCCACAAGAAAGCTTCGCTTTAAAACAACTACGACAACTGATTTAGTTCTTGAAAATGCCGCCATCGCAAACGCGATGAGCGCAGTGTTCCGGAACGCTACCAACTGTAACTAACACAACTTTATCTGATCATAGAAGTGCTAAAATTAGAATAGTAGTATAACACAGATACATTAGCCTCCTCGGTAAGATGTCCCGCGTCATCACCCCCGCCCCCCGTTCCGCCAAGCGTGATACCAGGAACAAGCAGTCGGTCAAGATATGTTCCCCCATGGTTTCAACCCCTGCCGCGATACGCCATCGTATGGGAAAACTGATCCGTACGGCAGGCTAGGAGATTTTCCAGGGGCTGTAATAACGTGAGTGGCTGAAGAGCCTGCGGGATCTCCATCCCCCTCCTGGTAAAATTCAAGACGCGTAAGGACGCAGCATGTGGAGTGACACGTCATTTTTAACCCGCCCCAAGATTCTCTGCACCTATCACTATTACCGACAATTCATCATAGCTAAGTCTGTTTACAAGCGTTACGATAAAAGCTTCAATGCTGACAGCTGTAAATACACTACCTGCACTAAGCAACTCTTCCTCGCTTCTAATGAAGTATCGTTTCTAACGAAGCCTGTTTTCTGTACCGCATATGCTTCGTTATAACGAAAGCTTCATGTAATTTGATATAAAAAGCACTTATTCTCACCGTGTTTTTTTTTTGTTCCTACCGTGTTTTTCTTGCTTCGCCAGTATTACGACGCATGAGCAGCCGAGCTCACGTCTTATAGGCTAAGTCTTTTCGCCACTTCGATAGTGCCAAGATCTCACCCAGGGTCCTCTGCTTCCGAATTAATTGATCCTGGTAACCACTCGAAGCCGAGACTTCGCTGAAGGTACAAAGTTATAGCAGCGTGTTTTGTGTCTGTTTTGTAGTTCACCAAAATGCCCAGAAGACGATCAAAAATTTAATCGCTTGCAGATTACACCGCAACTGTGAACAGCAGCTCAACGAAATACATGTCGTCACAGCTCCACGCAGATTCACGTCCATGATACCCGCAGTGGCGGCTCAGTGGCTAAGGCGTTGTGCTGCTGCGCCCAAGGACAAGGGTTCAATCCCCGGCCGCGGCTGACGCTTTGTACATGGAGGCGAAAAGCGAAAACGCTCGTGCGTCGAGATTTCTGCGCACGTTAAAGATCCCAGGGGGTCAAAATTAATCCGGAGCCCTCCAGTGCGGTGCGCTTCACCGCCCAAGTGTAGTTTCGGTGCATAAAACACGACAAACATAATTCACGGCCATACATATATGACGCATCCCCAACACCGGCAAACGCGCACCGGGCGCCGACACACGCTCGGTATTTTTGGTTTTCATTTAAACGCAACAACCTTGGGGCGTGCCGAAAGAAATATGTGCTTCGAAGAGTCATAATCGACCGGTCGTATGTCAACAGCTTCAGCTGCATACGTCGTATAACGATGTGATGACCGTCTGTGCCTTTTTTGAGTCTGCATTGCAAAGCCTCCGGAACTTTGACTCCTACGGTAGCATAATCTTGACAAACACAACAGTACAGCACTCTTCGCTGAACAGAAGCACACTGCAGGGCGAGCACCCGAAACAGCAGCGCTTCATAACAGCCTCATAGCGTCTAGAGAGCTGTTTTCTCGAGCCTAGTGCCCCTGGTCTCTTTATATGGCGTTGATAAAGCGGACATGGTTTCATGGTTATACTGCCCGAACGGGACTGCAATTCTCGCAGCCCTGTGCAAAGACAAAAAAAATGTGGAGATTCTTATCCTGGAAGCTTTACCGTGTCTACCTTTCTTGATGCTGTACAAAGTTACAGAGCTGCCAGTGCGACCTCAGTGAAATGACCCCGCTCCCCGCGCGTACTTGCCTTTGACATTGTACTCTCGAAGCTTCTGTTACTTCGAAGGGCACATCGCACCTGGACTTACTAGACTTAGTAAGGCCGCTTGTAAGTCAGAAATCTCAATGAATACGCGACGCGATCAGACTTGGACCTGCGTCTTCCTTACGTAACACTTGTGTTGGTAAGTGAGAAGGGTTTTGTTGCTTACCGGAGAGGCACTCAGAGCCATACATTATAGCCTTTCTCATATTGCACTGTAACCGAGGTTTAAGATAGAAAGTGTAGTTACATTGCCTTCTATATACGTACCTAGATTTTCCAGCTTACCAAGCTTTCCGGCGGCCTGCAGTTACATATCGTTCCAATAACTCAAAAGCTGTTCTAACGAGCCCACTTCCTTCCCACCCGAAGCCTTATTGTTCCCTTCCTTTTCCTTTCGACGTTACAGTTTGTTGTAAACCCCGAACTTATTTTTGGGGACACCACCCCCCAACGCTTGTGCGTACGTTTTGCTGCGCGTCTTGTCCCTTGGGCTGTTTTACACTATGTACCCTCAAGCCCTTCACCTCTTCTTCGAACGTCATTTATTCCTACGGTATCCAAGTTAGTGTCTAAAAGCGCCTACAATAGCACAGCTAAGTTGCCTTCACTAGGCAGGGTTCTAGTGTCGGACGTTGCCAGGTTCGTGTTTCAGGGGCGGCCTGTCCAGCCTGCAGATTTGTTTGTTTTTGTTTGTTTGTTTTTGTTTGTTTGTTTGTTTGTTTGTTTGTTTGTTTGTTTTGTTGTTTGTTTGTTTGTTTGTTTGTTTGTTTGTTTGTTTGTTTGTTTGTTTGTTTGTTTGCATAATTTGGGCATGATACATGTGCATCACACAGTACATTTCACTTTTCATCTTCTGTCGAAGTGAACGGGGCAATAGGCGTTCGAGACGCCTGTCGAAGCCCCGTATCTGAAGATTCTCAGCCATCTCTTATGTATTGCTCATGCGACTGTAAAGTTGCTCTTGCACTCTTTAGCTGCTGGAGACCGGCGGCTGTCGTGAGCTATCTTCACTACGTAAGAACGCTGCGGCCAAATACTACACCAGTGTGACCAGGTCCTGCTGGGTGAAGTAGTTGCTCTTTGAGTCATAGGGATAGTTGCAACAGCTAGTGTGACCTTACTGGCATGTGGGATCTTGTTTTTTAACGGGCCATGGGTAATTCAAACCCTGGGGTTGTGGTATTGACCATAATGTTAAACAAACAGATAAGCAATGATAAATGCCCAGCCCCGTTGTTTTCAGCAAGGGCTCTTATCAGTTTTCCGCCTTCATGAAGGGTATGTATGCTCGCCAAGGGTTTCAAGATAATAGAAACCCTGGTAGTCCTTATTTAGAAAGTGAAGGATATTTGCGTCGTAGCTGCGAGCCCAGGAGCCTTGCCGACTTGACGCGTATGCGCAGCCATAATACGTTAAAGCATTCCCAATTGTTATTATAATCTCACGACTACAAACATATACGAAAAAGCAACTGAAAGAGACATGCGTATTCATCACCTTTCATTCTGTAAGCATGGCAGTGAATTTATTAAGTCTGTGGCGGATGTAATCATTAGATAATAGATGTAATGGTGGATGTAATGGTGGATGGATGGATTGCATCCAATGGATGTAAAGATCACATGCTATCTTCAGTAAGTCATGCGGGAAACCACTTGTGTATGCTCTAATAATAGCATACCTTTATTCTTGTTTTTGTGAGGAAAAGTATGGCTGAGTCTGAATATGCATGAAACGCGCATATCGGAGCATAGCCTTGTTCTGTTCACTTGTGCGGTCAATAATTGCTACAAAGTAAGCGCATCTCGTTAAATATTGCAACGATTGCGCTCATGCTAACGATAATCCCATACTTGATGAATTCAGGAAATTTGTGGGCCGGTTGCCTGATAAGAGTGTCGATATGTTACGGGACGATTTCAAGCGGATAGATGCAGCTTGTATTAAATCTTTTGCTTTCTCGCAAACGCACGTATTCTCCCCCGCCTAACTACCCCTGGGTTACCCGAACTATTTTGCACTGAAAACGCAGAATAAAACGTGCAGAAAGAGCAAAAAAACTGGCCCTCCCGAATTCATCAGTTATCTTCGAACCACTGTAATAATAAGTCGTCACTAGCCATAGAGAAATATTTTTCTTCCGCATTACCCAACTTTAGGACACCTAATCCTTCTGAATTTCGGCAGTACATGGTCAGCAAGGAGAACCGCTTAGATTCCGATGAAGCGTAAAGGTACTCATTATTGATGACACGTAATTAGCCACACACAACTAACGAGTGCTTTCACCGCGTGTTCCTCCCCACCTGAATCTAACTCTTCACTTCTCGAGGAAAAGTTCGTATCAGCTGAAGGTGTCATATTTATTCCGCTCAGAGTAAAAATGGTATTCTCTGGAAGTATTCACACCATGCAAATATATTTCTTTGTCGGCACCCAGGACCCATATCGCATACACTAACGGTTACTTTTCAGGCAATCTTTTATCACGCCCATTTTTGTGTTTTAAACAGGGCCTCGCACCCCCGAATGCTAACAACTTTAACTCTTCGACAGCCATACCACGAATATTTTAATGAGTAATATCGACATGCGAAAATAACTTTGCGTGGCGCTTTTTGGCTTTAGCTGCGTTTGCACCATAAGAATGCATATATTGATTGATTGTGGGGTTTAACGAGCCGACGCAACGCCGGCGACGAGGTTCGCCGTAGAGGAGGGCTCCGGATTAATTTTGGCTACCTGGGGATCTTTAACGTGCCCCAAAATATCATACACACGGGCGTTTTTGCTTTTCGCCTCCACCAGAAAAGCGGCCGCCGCGGCCGGCAATCGAACCCACGGCCTCATGCTCAGCACCACGACGCCTTAGCCATAAAAATGCATATACCACTACCACTACTTTTCAGGCTACAGCAAGCCTTACGGTCCAGCTTTATAACTTCAAGATGGATTTTAACCATGACTCCAAAAAAGGGGAGTTCTATAATCATTGTCATCATCATCGTAGCTTCGGCGCGTAAAAGATTTGTATTTGAATCACTGCAGCACCTCTGAAGAAACAGCAGACAAGTCTGGGAGTGTTCCCGCACTGCTGCCTGCTGCGGCTACCAGCCGGGGCAGCGACGACAGGGCTATCAGCTGTAGCCAACCACCTGATCCGGCGGCTTGATATCAGCGCCCCGGACGGCGTGCTGCTGCGCCGCTTGGCGCAATCGGTGCGATGCCCGTCGAACTCCTCCGGCAGCAGAGACCGGTCAGGCGCACGTCGGTACGCACCTCAAGCAGAACCAGCCAGCAGACACTCAGAGGAAACGGAGGGGAAGTTGTTGGGACTCTGTTCGGACAACTATGAGTGGCCGTCGATGGGTCTGGTTGGTGCTGACCGCAGTCTTGCTGGTGCTATGCATCGCACTCATCGGAGCCTTCGCCGTACCTCGCAAAAGGTGAGAGCTGTATGAGTGTATACATAGCTAGTATGTGTCGTCACCACTGCCCTTTCTTGTGCACTGCTCGCAGATTCGCTAGTGCTGCTCCAAGTGAGAGCACCAGATAAGTTCACTACCTTTCGCCGTCAACGCGGTTCACAAACATGACAGTTATAGTGACGTCAGTGCAAGCTATGTATTCGCAATGGTTCTATGCAACTATTGTTGTACGTGTGTGTGAGCGCGCGAGCTTTCCGAGTTTCGTGTTGAGGACCCGGTAGAGGACGTCGAGATTACGCTTAGTCCCGGTTGCTGCATAAATTCACAATCGTTTTACAGCCATTCCCCTAACGCCGTGAGACAGGGGAAGAAGGAGCGTGGTATGGTTAGTTTTAGAACTGTTTTCTCTCATTATCTAATGTACTAAATGAGACGAAACTTGTTGTTACATAGGCTTCATAGACGACACATGCAATTTATTTTGTTTTGAGATACTTCCAACACCACACGACTTAGCACCGTTTGACGGGGACCATACTCCCCCCTTTATTGTATTCCGTGTGTTTGGAAGTGTAAAGCGGCACGAGAAATACAAAACACTTCTATCGCTTCAATGTGAGCTGCCAAACTCTGCCACGGTTATACAGCGGCAATATAATGTCCAAGCTCTTGCTTCTTTCGCATCGGTGTTGAAGCAAGCATAGATTTTAGCGGTGCAATGTACTTTATTAACGGCGCTGCCGAAGGTCGGAGGCACTTCTCCGCAAATACGCGCAGTTTTCCGTGTCGCCAGTTTCGCGCTGTCTCGCCTTCTAGTCCGCGTGCCTTTAAAAACCAATCACGTCGAGTTTCAACCAAATAAAAAAAAACAGCGCTGACACAGACAAACGTAGGAGGCGACACATGTCCTTTCCTGAGTCAGGGCTATTTTTCTTGTAGCAATGTTGCTCCAACAAGCCTAAGCTATCACTTTCGTGGGCGTCATTCTCGACCGTTTAAAAACTGTAATGGAGACGAGTTTGTGCCTTTTTTAATTTATAGCAAGTAAATTCATAGTAAGGTAGTAAAATCTCTTTCGCGCTTAAAAATTTAAATATTTTCGCTTCTTCTAGTGATGGATTGAGGTGCTGGCACACGGCTCCGTAACTTCCTCTCTGGCATTCCTACCCTGAAAAAAAAATCACGCTATGTTTGGACACTATAACCACTCTATTCTCGCTCCCAGTTCAAAGCTTCCTGATAAATATCGCAAATTAAGGTGATAAAAGCGTTTTGTACTTATTGTGACGCTCTGAAGTTTCAAATTGTACATGGACGGCTGTAGGAAGGGTACGGTGCCATAAAAGGAATTGCGGTATTGAGAATAGCTGAGAAATTACATTTAATTTGCTCGATAAAAAACCTCTATACAGTGACAAGTCTCGTGTCGTTTACCGCCGTACATAGTAAGCGATGACCACTTTAAAACCACCCATATCACGCAACTTCTCTCGTTGGCTCAGAGGGCTTGGGGGAAGGACTGTAAAATGAGTTGTCGCAGAATCTCCTTAGTCAAACAGAGTAAAAGCTCGCTAATTCGAACTCGGAGGGGACCATGAAACTGTTCGAATTAAGCGGAGTTCGAATTAGCGGGTGGGAGCAAGAATGAAGAAGAAGAAGAAGAAGAAGACTTTATTTTTCAGCAGACGTTGTTACAATCCCTGCTGAAGAGGCAGGAGCTAATGGCATTGAGTGCCTGACGAGGGCTCCTGACCCTCTGGAGTCCACAACAGAGGAGTTCACAGTAGAGGACATGTTCAAATCAAATATGCGTGCTTAGCAATAAGATCCATCGATACAGAGAAAAAAAATAAGTAAATCAAGAAAAATACAAAAAGTCGTACATTTCCTATAATGAGAATCAAAAGTTATACAATATACATAAAACTTTTTTCTTCAATACCTGTTGCCAGCAGATACAATACAACACGAAATGTTTCCTTACTGATTGTTCCTCATGTCTGTGAAAAAATCACGTCTTCACACAGTACAGTTTAAATTCTTTAGAGTGAGACACGCCTAGTGATTTTCATATCTCACTTTCTTTTCTATAAACATCACCTTGGTTTCAGTCTTAAATACGGTTGCACTGGTGCTAAAATTTAAATTATCCTCTAGGATGTTCAAGACATGTGGTACTTGATAAGTGGCCGATTGTTTGCTGTAATTAGTCCTAGTTTTAGGTGTACGTCTTATTGGACGCCGTACACAGTAATGACGGTTTTCTTCGTCACCATCTACATATAACTTGTTTTTGTGTACCATCTGCAGGAGTCTAAAGTAATACAGCTGGTCAGCTCTAAGCATTGAGTGTTTTGAAAACAAAGGTGAAGTTGGCAGGTCTTGAAATTTCCCTTGAAAATTTTCGAAACACCGTAATATCTTTTTTTGCAGGACAACAAGCTTATTGTAATTATTTCGTGAGGTAGCGTCACGGACATAGCGTCACACTGCGCGGGCAGAGCACGAAGAAGCCACTTATGGACTCGTCATAGCAGATTAGGCGCTACTACACGTTTGTAACAGGTGATTTTGTAAACAATATTCATGGAGCTCGAGCAGCGAACGAAATTCATTGATCAGTCAGTTGTTTTTCTGTTTCGTTGTTTTTCATCTGTAGTAAATTTTCGTTGGTTTGGATTTGCAACACACTGTAATCCCTCTGGGCCGACTTATTCTTCGAGGAGCGATGGAAACCAGGGGATCCCAGTTCGAATTAACCGTTCTGGATACCGACCCGTTCAAATTATCGGGAGTTTCCCCCATTGAAACAAGCAGGGCTGTGCTGGGACTAGGGCGTCAGTTCGAATTACCCGAGTTCGAATTAACCAGCTTTTACTGTACCACCACATTTCACAGATATGACAAGTCTACAATTATACGTCGCTTAATTGCGCTAATAAATTCAAAGTACGCTAAATCAGCGAATGATCGAAATTTGTGAGCTCGTCATCAAAACGCTCCTCACCAGTAATGATACTACGGCAGCCCTATCGTCTCGGCTATCGGTGCATATCTGGCTAAACAACCTGCACCCACTAGTCTCGCTGTGACATCCGGTATCTTGGGTGTTGCTTTAAAGGGACCCTGCCACACTTTCGATAAGCGCTTTCACTCTTGCCTTCGCGTCTGGGACCACTGCGAAAGCTATAGTTATCGCCAGCACGGAGCGGCACTGCGTGATTTGCTCGTCGCACCAGACACGGCTTCCATTTCGGCTTTGTTTTTGTGGCTTTTATTTTAGTTTCTATGGAAAAGTGTACACTGCTGCAACTGAAGAAACACCGGCCAACAGTCGCTACATGGCCTTACTAACGTAATTCGAGCTGTCGAAGAACGTCAAGACCATGAAAGAAAGAAAAAACTTTTGGGCGAGTGTACAAGTTATCTGATGGGCATAGAGCAGTAATTTTTGGCTGAGGTACTCTGCGACCCCCTAATATAAGTACTGGGTGTGCTGGGTGACTACGTTCTTCAATCATTTAGATTTCAAAAAAGTTGAAGAAAGTGTTGCAGGGTCCCTTTATCGTTTCGGGGCTGATTGCGCGCTGTACTGCGCGAACCGCAGGCAATTAGCGTATCACAGCCGCCCGCCGTATCATAAGTGCATGGAACTGGAAAAGGTGTACAATGAGCGACCGCTGCGCCAGGCTGTATTACAGCATTTGTGCACTATTGCCTAGAAGAGAGGCCATGTACTTTATTGCTTCATCAGGCAACTTCATTAAATGCTTCTCAGAAATAATACAAGAAATATTTGAACGGATAACCAACGGCTGGTGTCCGATCCAACACAGAAATACATTTCTGAAATGAAAAACGATGCACATCACAGAAAAGCAAAATATAAAAATTAGGTAACCACAGAAAAATCGTTATTAAACCAGTAGAACATTTTACATGTGAACTGAAAATTTTTTGCAAGTTTAGTTCCCCTACTTTCCCTACATTCCCTACTTCCCTACTTTCACACAAAGAATTTAATCAACCTTTTACTATAAACATTTTTACAAATTGGAAGGTTGACATTTCTTTTCGTCATCTTTCCTGCAATCATCCTAGATTGAGCTCGCCGGGCCGAATGCACGGCAGTATTGCTGCAAAACATTATGCCAAAGAGAAAACTAACATTATCCGACTAAAAAAGTTTCCTCTGAAATCTACCGTTTGCAAAACGTAATTAATGTGTTGATTACGTATCTGTGTACTAAGTACATTCTTATGTCATAAGAAAAGATCGGAGGGATAGCTTTTCATTTTTTATCTCCTCGGGCTATTCTGTTTGGAACTCTGAGAATCTATTGTGTTCAGAAATATTTTCCAAACTAGGAGTAAACCATTCTCCGATAATCTATATAAATACACCCCAAAGATTAGGATGGATCAATACCACCTTTCCTGTTCTTCACAGCTTCTTCAAGACTGTTCACACAGAGGTATTTAGCATAACGTAAAGTAATTCGACAAAGTCGTAATTGAAGCTCTACGCTTGCTCTGTGCACAATTTCAAGTTCAATAGATTGGTTTATCAGGTTTTAGGAACATCTAAGTCATCAAAGGTAATTCTACTCGTAGTAACCTTTGACAGAAAAATATAAAAAATTTCAGGCATCTTGAAAACCCCCAATCCAGCGTTCGTATTCAAGTATTCCCGAAAAAAACATAGGGGAACGGGAACTATCATGTTCCCGAAGTAGTTCTAGCCCTTGATACCCCAAAACTTTATTATTTTGCTTAAGCGTGCGAGAAGTTATTTTTTTATAATCTAACAAGGGACATCCGACATAACAAATATGAAGTCAGAAAAAAAATTCGTTCATCAAGACGGACACTAGGACACACTGGGCGCTGGGAAACACTGGGCACGGGCTGCCCATATATCTCTTGAACAAGAGAGCTACATTGATCACCATGACTTATGTTTCAACTCAACACAATAACGTAAAGTTTGACTATCATTTGTAATAACAACGAAATTGCATAATATTTCGGTTACCCGTCATTAATCCCATTAAGCCACCCGCCTCGATGAAGGTTGACACGCGTAAACAATATTTTGTTAGCACATGGAAGTACACACTGCCCTCTCCTCTTCATTTTTGAAGGTCCGGGATTCTTTTTCTGTGGATTAATGGTGTTAAATGTACAAACAAAATACTAAGGGCTACAGAACAAAATATTGGGTTGTTGCTCCTGAGCAACACTGGGCATCCATGGGTTAAAGATTTCTGGACGGTCGAAGCTCCAAGCAAAAAGTGCCTGTGTTACTATAAAATGAGGCGTTTGGTTTTTTTTTTTGTTTTTGTTTTTTTTTGTAAATAAGCCAGATCCTGAAACCGAAACTGTCAGATAAAACTGCAGTACGTGACACGAAAAACTCGGCGTCTCTTCCCTAAATATGGGGTGGCAAGGAAATAGCTAAAATAACTTCCTGCTAACATCTACGCAGATCGTAGTTCGTAACAAAATTAGCCTGTACCTGTTGCTTTACGTATCACAATTAGCCAAATCCGTTTGGCTCAATGGCAGTTTGCTTTTGGCTCGACTGTTCAGACTGTTTCGTTGGTGTCTCAGAAGCTATTTTTTCCTTTTCGGAGCAGGTTTATGATAAATTCAGACGGGAATTAGGAGATCGGCCAAAGAGCCGACCCCAGATGTCAACGACGAAGGGAACGGAAGAAGCGAACGAAGTGAAATTCAAAGATGTGAAAAAATAATTTCACCACGTCTCTCCCGTACCTACGGAGTAACTCTGGTTATATGTATTTTTTACTGCCATATTTACCATTTTAGTACTTAACTAAGTACCCACCGCTTACAAGCCCTGGCAAATCCCCCCCCCCCACCTCTGAGAGTACGAACCACTTCATTTAGTTGAAGAAGAAGATATGAGCAGCTTTTTCGTGAAGTGTTTTGGAAATTCATGGCAAGGCGATGAAGTGCTTGCTTATTTCTTGAGTGCGTTCAGGCGTGCCTGAGAAAATTATACTAGGGAAGAATTCGAAAAAAGCTGCTAATGGTGCCAAGAGCACTCACCTGCTCTCCGTGTATAGTTCTACGCTTCTTAATGCCATTTTGCATGTTTAATGCCTTTTTCGCGAAAACAATGGCACCATTGTTGAAAGTCAATTTAAATAAAGTTTTCATAAGAGTGCCGCATCAACTTGAGTGTTTCAATTCAATATGAGCCAAATGCAAACTTACGTACCACTCCAATATTGCTGAAATTCAACCCATAATCTTTAATCACTTGTGGCCATAAAGTTCCCTTTGCTCACATGTAAAATATATCATATAATGGCCTCGACAGTGTTGCATTTATGTCGGGTAAGAAATTTCCGCTCGTTTCTCAAATTCGCGTTAGTTAGATTGGGCTCATTTCAAAAAAAAGACGCCTCAAATATCGCTTGATATCCTGGTGACATTTTTTTTTTTTCAAGCCACGAGGGCTAAAAAATGCTATCATGAAATTTAAGCGGACCCACCCGCAAGGTTATGCACGAGATTTGGCTCACCACAAAACAGAGCCAGCTGTTTTTCAAAAGAAGCTGTCGACAAACCTGGATGCATTGCTGTGCTCTTTGCTGGGATTTTGCGTGCCCGCGGACTACTCGTCAGTGTGCATGATACAAACGGCAAACAGCGGAAATTCTAGACATGACGGAAGAGTGTAAAAAGACACTGCTTTGTTTATGTTACCGCCCTACGTAGGCGCTGTTGGTCGTTTTTTCGCCGTGAACACTAACTAGCCAACCTTTTCTATTCTTTTTATCGTCGTTAGAGGATGTCTGTTTCCATAATACGGTAAGAAATTGAAATGGCTACACTTTGTCTCTGCCTAAACTGGTGTCACTACGGCATCTACTTTGTGTTATCGCTATTTTGGCGAAATGTGTACGTTCACTCACTGATATCCCTTGCATTAGAATGGGCAGAGTCCCCGTAGCTTTGCATTTGACTGAAGCGTGGATAACAAGAGTTTCCGACTTCACTGTACAACTAGGTTCAAAGCGTCGTGAGTGCTTTTTTTATAGCCAGTGTCTACAGTTACGTCAGACGGAACCCAGAATTGAAAACTAAAGTTGCACCGAACGGAACTTTAAACCAGTGTCTAGAGTTACGTCCGCCTTAACCTGTAAATGATATTGAAGTACTCAGACGGAAATGAAAATTGACGGTACGCCGGACGTATCTCGACCTCAGCGGTTAAAAGATCGTCGGACGTACGCCGACCCGAAAATCTTACGGTACGTCAATAGGAAATCCCTCCTCCAGTGAAGAGACTTTACGTCGGACATATTGGATGCCCAGAGGCTAAATAAAGATACGGCGGACTGACAGTTCAGGCCCGTCCGACACACCCGCAGGTGTATCCTGAGGTTGTGCTATGCGGTGCCATGGTCGCTCGATTGTTCGTCTTGTTGGGCGTCTGTTGGTGCGATCCCGCCGGCCTTCGTGCGGCGAGGAGCGGCCTCGCGCTCGTGAACCCAAGTTCTAGGGTCGAATCCCCTGGTTACCTTTCCTTTATTTTTTTTCAGACAATGACCATTGCTATGCATTTTTCTTTCATTTTTGTAAGATGAACCTTCCTAGGTGCCAGCCGCCACTCGTAGTAAGTTTTCCACCTAACGCGGTGCGAAAAAAACAGGACCCATCTGTAGCTTGTGATCTATGTCCGTGTTACTTTAATCAAGTCTTTCCTGCCTTGACCAGCCCGAAACAATTGTTGTGGCACCGGCCACAACCCACAACTGTGAAAAATTCACTCTGTGTGCGATGTAACAAATTTAACTTTCGTTCTTCTTTCGTAACAAGTTTATGGTGAGCCTGTCCTAAGTTCCCGAAATTTAAACCGTGTTTCTTTACGCTGTGTAGACCATAAGCTAGATGGTACCGCTCCACATCAGCTTCCAAAAATCGAGTGATCATTGCAGTGCTTCGTGTAATGACAACAGCGCAATACGTACCACTGCCGTCCATCTTCTAAACATGTTGCAGAAATGCATTTCTCAAAAAAAAAGAGAGTAAAGAAAGTTCTCGGGTGGGGGGGATTCGAACCTAGGACTTCGGGTCACGAGCGCGAGGCGGTACCTTGTCTGCACGAAGCCAGACAGGATCGCGTCTTGACCGAGGCTTAACAAGTCTAACACTCGAGCGACCAATATCCCAGCATTCATGCTGAATTTTTGCGCAGCGTAAGACAAGGACAGATACAACAAGGGATACGAAGACCAGCGAAGACCAGCGCTGGTCTTCGTGTCCCCTGTTGTATCTGTCCTTGTCTTACGCTGCGCAAAAATTCAGCATGAATTCTGAGTACCAACTAGCCCGCCTAACGGTGTTATTACAATATCCCAGCTGTAATCTCGTCTGATGTAAATCGCCTAAGATCCACACGGTAAGCTCTTCCTCCGTGGCATTGGAGTTTGCATTTACAGAGGGACCACACAGCACAACCTCAGGATACCCTGCGGGCGCATCCGACGGTCCTGTAGAGTCATCCACCGGCTAAGTCCGTGCCTTTCTTTACCCTCGGGGCATCGGGTACGTTTGAAGTAAAGTCCTTTCATCGGAGAAGCGACTTTATTCCGACGTACAGCAACATTTTCGAGGTCGGCGAACGTCCGACGTACCTTTCTTTAATTTTCACTTACGTCGGAAGTAACTTCTATCATTTACAGGTTAAGCCGGGCGTAACTCAGGACACTGGCTTAAAGTTCCGCCGGACGTAACTTTACCTTTCAATTCTGGGTTCCGTCGGACGTAACTCTGGAAGCTGGTTTGAAGTTCCGTCGGACGTACCTTTGTTTTCAATTTTGGGTTACGTCGGACGTAACTCTAGACACTGCGTTTTTTATAACATTGGTACGACAAGTTTTACGCTTCAAAACGGGTAGAAATGTTCACAGTTCAAAAGTTCAACGCATGCTGTTATCTGACGTGCAAAGCAGGTCCATACAGTTTACACTGTTACATCAGTTTATGGCGCAGTTATCCATTTTCAATGAACAAAAACATATTGAGCTCCGAAAAGAATAGGCGATTTTCGCACGCAATCTCCGTACCGAGATATGCGGTCAGTATCAGCGAAAAGTCGGGCAGCAAAATCTGGGGCATAATTTTAACTAGAGCTGTCAGATGCGATACCTATAAATACGCAGTAATTTTCACTATACGCCCCTAAACATCGTAACCCAGGTTAATATCAAATCTCCATGACATCGTTCTAATCTAAGGCTAACAACCAAATTACCGCGCTCGTACAGAAACGGCCTCAACCCCTCACTTCTCGAAGTAAATGACGAGATGCGCTTCTGATAACTTCGAAATGTGTACACCTTATCGACAGCATTACATCGTCTTGTAAATATTATAGATAACGTGCGACTGATCCGCCATGTTCATAATATGGCGTACGACAGTCGGACATTTAGATAAAGGTTGTTCATTCAGGATGAACGCGTGCCCAACAACACAAAAATGACCCTCCGGTCATCGCCTTGTGACTCACGGCTTATCTGACCCTGACGTGAGGTTAGATTATGTTTTTTAAAGAGGACGATGAATTTTTTTGGTTACCTAAACGCGATAATTATCGTACGTGGTGGTATTTGTTGCGTATACAGCTGAGCAAGCCCGCCAGGTGCATGCCAAACGCGATTTCTTTTCACCAGGTCCCCATGGCTTCGGTACGGAGGCAGTGGCTCAAAAAGATAGCACGAAGATAACTAGTTCTCACCGCAAGCATTGCCCTGGTGCGGCCATGTGTTGGGCTTGTAAGCTCCCCCCTCAACACCCCCCTCCTCACCCCCCCCCCCCCCCCCCCCCCGCCGACAGAGCTTCTACAAGCGTGACGCTCCAATCACGGCAAAGACGCCGCATTCGTTGAAACGGTTGCCGTCGAGTAGTGCTCTTCTTCGCTGAAAAAACGTTGTCTTCCAGAGAGAACACGGTGCTTTCCCCACACAAAATGAACCTGTTCAGGTGTTTATACATAGTCGAGGCCTTCCCTGTGAACTTCTGATTTTTGCCCGAGCATAGACGAGCTTCACGACAAAAAATACCTCCTCGACGTAAAGCGAAAACGGTAAACGTTTCCCCAAGTTTAAATGAACGGATATGTTCGAAAATAAACAGTGCTAGTCAAGCAGGCGCATATGGTATCAGTGTGGTTACTTGTTTACGTTGAAGTTTGCATAGCTAAGAAGCGCTTGTAGATTTAACCGTGAATTATTGTTGCTGGCCGGTTGCTGGCCGGATCGGTACAATCGGCATTGATAAATACCACCGCTACTTTTTGTGCGACAAGGAGCAGGCCCCATTGCAAGGCAAACGAAGCTGGCGAATTTGAGGATTAAACAGCCCCACCTGACGGAGCACGCCGTCCCTACACGGCAATTTTTTGGCACGCTGGCTCCCAATGTCGCCGGCTGCGACGGGCACTTCGCTATCTACAAAGCCGGTCGTGCAATGAAGCCACTCACACTCACGCGCAGCTAAGTTGTCAAGCATCGAGATATGAAATCTCATTCCTCGGAAAATTTACTGTTTTCTGCTTTGTTCATAAAGTGTCATCTACTCCTCGCTGAGTTGCCCTTTGTACGCTTTTGCAACTTGCGTGGCTTGAAGATTGGGCCAGCAACCACACTCGCAGCAGTGTTTGGCAGTATTAGTGTCCGTGCCAGTTTTTCTGTACTTTGCCTGCGCACGAAAAGACCATTCGGGCAGCGCTTCATCTGACCTACATGGGTCAATTTTTCGCACGTGAGTGGAACGCCGTGCAAGAAACAATACCGGCATGGTAAGTAGGGTACGACGCCCCTTGGCTCTTCCAAGTTCATACTTAGACTGAGACCGCTAAGCTTGTTGAGCGCAGAAAGCATCACGCGGATGCAGGCACACCCTGCCACTCTTTGTAGCACAACTGCTATGAGGCAGAAACATGCGCGTCCGAGGGATCCGGTTTCCGGCGCAGCGCGGCAAAATAGATTGGACGCACGTGGGAGTCGCCGATCCGGGGGGGTCTTTCGGTAGCCGAACCGCTTTTAGGAGACGGATACACATATGCAGACGCATATTTTTACTTTCGTGTGTTTCGCCCTTTATGCCCTATGTTCTAAAGGTGTCCCACATGCTGAAGAAGGTGGCAGGACGTGCCGGTACCTGTGTGGCGTTTTACGCGCACAGAAAACTAAGCGGTCCGTGCCACAAAGTGCGACGTTTATGGTTAAGGCGGCGTTTTAAAAAGAAACATTCGTTCCTCCAGCACCGGTCAAGGCGGCGACGAGGACACGCTGTACCTGAGCCCGTACGTGGAGAAGCAGGAGGTGAAGGAAGCTCGATCCCGCAGCGTGGTGCCCATGTTCTCCCCTCCTGACCTGGGGTCCGAGGCCCACGCGGGGCTTATAACCGTCAACGCTATGCTGGACAGTCACCCTCTTCTTCCTTCACATCCAAGCCAAGGTGAGTTCGACCATCTAGTTCTAAAGCGCTAAACAACCCGTTCAGCGGGAAAGCCGGTGTCGGAAGATGCGAAACGGTCCCAGCCCCCTGACTGGTAAGCGTTCCATAGCCCGGCGCGTTCCTTGGAGCAGCGAAAGGTGGTCGTCCAGGCCAGTACACTTCAGATGAAGTAAAATAGCGTGAGAACGCAGTTAAACGAGCGAACAGAGAGGCAGCGAAAGTCACCTTCATCCGGAAGACGTACTGTTAGCGCTGAAAGGCGTTCGCAGGATAGTAATACACGGGATGCTAGCGTCCCGTGTATTCCAATTCTGTGTCACATCCAGCGCAATCAGTACGCTTCACAATCGTAGCCAACTGCCCCAACTTACCACCCTTATTAACCATCGTCGTCTACTCTGTTGCACGGCAGCCGGAGCGCGCAGTGGCGCAACGCGCAGGAGATTGACCGAAGCCAATCGAGAGTGCCAGGGCGGAAGCGGATCGCTAAGCAAAGTGTCGCTAGCAGCAAAAAGGCGAAGTCCTTCCAGGACGCAAGGTGGAAGCAAGGCCTTTCAGGACGTTCAAGTTGGGCATCAATTCTTCCGCATGCTACAGCCCATAAGGAGAGCATAGATGTCCTCGAGCTTAGTGCCTTTTGGCGAGGCGAGGAAGCGAACTACAGGTTTTCGAAGGCTTTGTTATGGCTTCGATCGCTCTCCTTCACGTTGCGCCGCATCTCGTTCATGCCGCCGTCTAATGAGAGCGTTGACGACCACGGTGTATTCCGCGCCTGTACGTTGGCTTCCTTCAGCTGCGTTTCTTCCGCTTTCTCCATCTGCGGCGTATTGGCAACAACCTTCAGAAATGTAGGTACTGACGTGGACGATCACCTCTCCCCTACTGCCGATTTTAAACTGTGTTGTAGAACGCATCGTGGTATGGAACGCTTCCAAAGGAGCCGTTTCTATGCCGTACGCCGGTTTTCTTGCTCTTATAAAACTTTCGCCTTAATAACGTGACAGCCGCAGCAGATTTTTTCCAATGACTTTCTAGGTCCCGAAATTCGTATGCAAAACAAACGCTAAAAAGAGAGGCGTTTCGTTCTTTTGCGCGAGTAGTAATGCGGACACCGAACGTCGGCTGCTAACTAGGCTTGATGCCACTGGGCTCTGCTGGCTGATAAAGGCCACGACCGGGCGTTAAACGTCCAGTGTGATTTCTCGCTTTTGAATTGAGTTATCAAATATTTTGCATACCTGTTATCGCGCCTTGGCTGGTATCAGTATTAAAACAGATCGATAACTACTTAAATAATTAAAGCAGTAAATAAATCACGTATAAAGAACGATGTGTGGACCCGCCTCGGTGGCTCAGTGGCTAAGGCGTTGTACTGCTGAGCACGAGGACGCGGGTTCGATTCCCGGCCGCGGCGGCCGCTTTTCTGATGGAGGCAAAAAGCAAGAACACTTATGTGTACGAGATTTCGGCGCACATTAAAGATCCCCAGGTGGTGAAAATTAATCCGGAGCCCTCCACTACGGCGGGCCATATCGCCTGCATTGAGTCGACGCGTTAATACCTACAGTCAATAAATCCAGAACGATCTGTGCCTTCACATGCCGAATCTCAAGTGAAATTCCACGTAAGTTTTTGATAAATAGGCGCCCAACCATATTGAAGTTGGATTTTCCCGTGCCCTAATCCAGAAAACGTTACTGAGGGGCCCATGCAAAACATATGTTTAGTTCATTAAAGGGACCCTGCAACACTTTCACTTTCTTCGAAATCTTAGATGCTTGCAGAACGTAGTCAACCAACACACCGAGCACTTAGATTAGAGGGTCGCAAAGTGCCTCAGCAAAAATTACTGCTCTATGCCAATCAGATAACGTATAAGCTTGCTCGACAGATTTTCCCCCTTTCCCAAACTTGCTTTCTTCGCCGGCTGTAATGACGTCATTACAGCGATGTAGCAGCTATTGGTCGGCTTTCTTCAGTTACAGCAATAAACACATTCGATAGCAACTTTTTAAAGAACAGCCACAAAAGAAAAGTATACACGTAAGCCGTATCTGCTGCGACCAGCAAATCATGCAGTATACAGTTCCGTGATGGCGATAACTATACATTTCACAAATCTTCAGACGTGCAGAAAAGAGAGAAACCAGTGAAAGTGTTTATCCGAAGTGTTGCAGGGCCCCTTTCATCATCATCATCATCATCATGAGCCTGTTTGTGTCCACTGCTAGGACGAAAGCCTCCCGCAAATATTTGCAACCACGCCTATCGAGTGCAAGCTCAGTCATGTTTTTCCCCCAAATTTTCGTAGCTCATCACGCAAACGAGTTCTCGGCCGACCCCTAGTGCGTTTGCGGTCTAATGGCAGCCAGTCTGTCAAACGGATGGCCCACCTGTTGTCCCTCATTCGGATTACTTGACCAGCCCATGCCCATTGTTGGTTGTGCAAAAAACCGGAAACGACTGAACATGTTTCCATTGATTCTTGGGACGGGGTTTTCTTCTGGGATGAGCTGCAACGAACGCTGCAAAAAGAACTTCCAATCGACGCGCGCGGTATTCGGCTATTGTCCGTTCAAAACGAAAATGGTATCCCATTCGATTTAATCACGCTACTGGGCCTGCACAGTAGATGGATGTGTCGTACGGCAGTCCGCTACTCCAACATTGATGCGCGTCCTGTCCCGGACTATTTCCAAGAGGCCGGGTCTCCTTCAATGAAGTTGTAAAGGCACAAGTTGATGTACCAGACTGGCTGTCACAGGTGGAAAAGCTAACACAGATGGAAATATTTTAGCCACTAGCGCTATACCTCAAAATGGGTCAGCGATTTTATCATTTAGTTCAACTTTGTTTTGTTTGTAGTACTGCTTGTGTTTGTATAGTCGGAACATGTTTGGAAATAAAGAAAAAAAGACAGACGCTATGGCGAAACGCCGTGTGGCTCTGCTTGGGTACAGCAAGCGAGCTACGACAAGGCGAGCCCCTAAAGTGCTCTGCGCTTAAAACTTAAATTGTTACACAGCGCTCGTGTCTTCCCCTCCCTTCCGGCCCGTGTCTTCGTCTGCGCTGACCATAACGAGTATCTCAACTCGCTCGATTGGCTACCCTACTAAAGAAACCTATTGTGTAGCTAGAATAACAGGAGGCACCTGGCGATGGCGAGCAATTGCGGAACGAGTTTCGTAGAGTGCTGTCCAGAGAACTTATCAAGGGGTGGCTAACGGTGCCTGAAGGTTTATTCAATAGCAGATCAAAAAAGTCAACTAGTACGCTTTCGACCCCAAAATTAAACCAGTAAAAAATGCCCCGCAATTTTCCGAGGGGAAGAAGCGAAACGAATGCCGAGTTGAATTTGCGCGGTTCGGTAATGTTCGCGAAAGAGAGATCACAACAGTCTGTCAAACGGATGGTCCACCTGTTGTCCCTCATTCGCATTACGTGACCAGCCCATCCCCATTTCTTTCGCTTAATTTGAACTAGAATGTCCTCCACCTTGTTCTGTTCCCTAATCCATGCGGCTGTTTTCCTGTCCCTCAACGTGGCCCCTAGCATTCGGCGTTCCGTGGCCCGTTGTGCCGATCTAACTTTGGTTTCAAGACGTTTAGTGAGACCAAGTTTCTGCCGCATAAGTCATTATGTGTTTAGAGGTGAATCCCATTCTCAGGGTGCCTCACGGGGTCGGTGTAAACTGTCTTTGTCAGCTGCTTTTACACATTGTGCGTTGTAGTGAGTGAAGCGTAGGCATCTACGGAGAGGGGATGGTACCTGATGTGTTTCTGAAAATGCCCCTAAACAAATTATATAACAATTAGCCGCTAAGACGACTGTACCATTACGCCGAGTTTCAGTGAAGTTGTAAGCGTTACAGAATTACTGTCTGCTGTCAATACATGTCCTTTTACAGAGGGAGTACGGTTACAAAAATGGCTGTAACTGTTGTTTTACTCGAACTATCCGGAAACAAAGGATATGAAAATTAGCCATTACGACGACTGTAGCGTTACGCACCACAGCTTCGCTAGTCATCTTTCTTCACAGAAAGGAAGGTCGCTGAAGTTTATTAGAAAGAAACGTGTTATTTACTAATAAAAGGGGCTGGGGGGGAGAACGGTCTGTCGTTCACAATGAACACAATTCCTTTTTTTTCTCTGAGCCAATTATTTGTTTGTTTGTTCGTTCGTTTGTTTGTTTTTTAGCAAACAAAAAAGTTAACTGACACACTCACCCAGAAGAATTTCCAGAAAAAATTCCCCGCATTTCCCCGAGGGGAAGAATGTGAAAGTGCGAATGCACGAGTTGAATTTGCGCGGTTCGGTAATGTTCGCGAAAGAGAGATCCAACACACACACACAACTACAAAGTAACAAAGATGCATTTATTCACAGACACCTATTTGTGTTGTCGTTGTACTTGATTGCTAGAGCGGATCTCAGCTTTGAAATTTCGTGTCAGTACTTAAGCGCATTGGGTTTGCAAAAAAGATAGCCAACAGTGTTTCCATGTCAGCGGTTCGGGAGGCTTCTCACCGAAGCCTCAACGAGTTCCTGGCCAATCCCCCACGTGGGTATGTGCCATGTCAGCGCGCAGGCTGCTGCGGCTCGACTCCACGTGCGCGGACATCGCCGGTGATCCAGGCTCAGGGCTCTTAAGAAGTACATTGCACTTAAAAGCCACTTCAGCATCCGTTCGCCCACGGGAAGGGTGGCTACGCACGGTCGTTGCTGTTATAAATGCGATATGCTTCGGCGATTTCCAGCGTTTTTACCTTTCTTTTTACGTGGACTGTTTGGCTAAAAGGGCGAGCTTGAATGGTGAGGCTGTCAGTTCATTTGTTTGTGGTTGGTTGTTTTTTCTACGAATGTATTGCTCTGCGCAAAGTCTCGCGCGCATGGCGGATAATAAGCCCTCCCTCCCCCAAACCCTATCTTTCCTAAGTAGCATTGTTTTTAATAAAAAATTTAAGACGTTCCAATTAATGTGAAAGCTGTCGGAAGTGCAGAGCAGGATTCGCCATAGGGCTGTGGCACAGTTATCCGCTACTCTTACCCTGTCATGCTATTCACCGCCCTGTCTCATTCCTCTCCTGATGAATTTAACGGAGGTTTGTGGGACGCATTTCAAATTTCCCGCCTTCGCAGTGCTCGCGCGCCCCCTGCCTCAAACTGCGCCAGCGGGAGTTCTGTTCTTTTGTAGCATGAGCTACACTGGCCGAGGTTGAGCAGTTTAGCGGGCTCCTGGAGAGCCGTACTGCGCATGCGCGAGGAGCAGTGACGTCACACCGCGCACAGAACGTTGCTCGCTGACCGGCATCTCTCACACACACCACGCGCCCAGCGTCTTCGCCGACATCCTTTCCGCACGTGGCGGCCCTGTCCACTTGATGATCATGCGAGGGGTGGCCGGGTGTGGAACCGATGCCTCGTCGTCGCAGCAACCCCGGCTTACGCCTGTGGAACCAGCTTAGCTCTGGGGCGATTAGTGACGCTGCGCCGGAGCTGCTTGATAAATATACATGTGTCACACAATGCGTATACCGTGTGTGTGTCATTGAAGCAGAAGCATCATGATAATCAGGTAATCCTAGACAACTAGGAAAGCTCAGAATAACAAGCCCAACATTAGCTCATGCTAGGTATATCCTGGTATAGCTGAGCTAAGCTATTGCTAATATTTTTTGTGCTTGCTTTTTTTTTCCGCACGCGCCGGCGTTGCACTGCCATTTTTTTTGTTCGCTTACTAATGTAAAAAGCAACCCAACGAGCGTTCCTAACTAAATGAACGCGCGTGGTGCCGGTTAATTACATTTATTTTGCCTCAAATGTACCTGCAGTCTTCTTTGCGCTAAACAACCAAAGATGTATGGCAAGCGCCAGCGGTTCACGAGTTTCCAACGCTTATCACTACATAAACCGCTTGGCTTTCGAAGCCTTTGAGGACGCCGCGACGACCACTGTTACTTTAAAATACACACGGGTACTCTCCTTAAGACACGGATGCAAGAAAAAGGTCTCGCTATGCCGTGGGGGAACATTGTTGGTTGTGCAAAAAACAAAAAACGGTTGAACATGTTTTCATTGATTGTTGGGACGGGGTTTTCTTCTGGGATGTGCTGCAACGAACGCTTGAAAAAAGAACTTCCAATCGACGCGCACGGTATTCGGCATTTGTCCGTTCAAAACGAAAATGGTATCCCATTCGATTTAATCACGCTACTGGGCCTGCACAGTATATGGATGTGTCGTACGGCAGTCCGCTACTCCAACATTGATGCGCGTCCTGTTCCGGACTATTTCCAAGAGGCCGGGTCTCCTTCAATGAAGTTGTAAAGGCACAAGTTGATGTACCAGACTGGCTGTCACAGGTGGAAAAGCTAACACAGATGAAAATATTTTAGCCACTAGCTCTATACCTCAAAAGTGGGTAAGCGATTTTATCATTTAGTTCAACTTTGTTTTGTTTGTACTACTGCTTGTGTATGTACCACGGAACATGTTGGAAATAAAGAAAATAAAGACAGACGCTATGGCGGAACGCCATGTGGCTCTGCTTGGGTCCAGCGAGCGAGCTACGACAAGGCGAGCCCCTAAAGTGCCCTGCACTTAAAACTTCAGTTGTTACACAGCGCTCGTGTCGTCCCCTCTCTTCCGTCCCGTGTCTTCGTCTGCGCTGACCATAACGAGTATCTCTACTCGCTCGATTGGCTACCCTACTAAAGAAACCTATTTGTAGCTACAATGCGTGGTGCTTAGTGGGTTACCAAAGGTTAGCTTTGAGGGGTGAAGCCACCGACGGGGGCGAACAGGAGGCGCCTGGCGATGGCGAGCAATTGCGGAACGAGTTTCTTAGAGTGCTGTCCAGAGAGCTTATCAAGGGTGGCTAACGGTGCCTGAAGGTTTACCAAAAAATTCAATAGCAGATCGAAACAAGGTCCAACTAGTACGCTTTCGCCCCCACATTCTTAAAAAGTTCTAAGCAAATGCCCCGCAATTTTGTTTCTCTCGCAGCGAAACCACCTGGAGGCTCCCCTGCTGCTGTGGCTCCAGGGAGGCCCCGGCAGCTCTTCGCTGTTCGGTCAGTTCCTCGAGAACGGACCCCTGGCCATCGATGCCCACGGCAAGGTGCACCCGAGGGAGCACACCATGCGGGAATACCTGAACGTCATCTACCTGGACCAACCGGTGGGAGCCGGTTTCAGCCGGACGGGTAGCCCCGACGGGTACCCGACCACCCTCGAGGAGCTGTCGCGCGACATACACCGCTTCCTCGAGCAGTTCTTCGAGCTGTTCCCGGAGTACAAAGATCGGGACTTCTACGTCGCTGGAGAGTCTTACGGAGGTATGTGATGGATCGATTTCGCGAAGTAAGCAGCCCATGTCTTTTCGGTATGGACTATGGTGGCGGCAGTTCTCTTTCGCTGTGGTGACAGCAGTCGTAAAAACCGTGCTGAATGTTCAACTAAGCCCGGTGGCAAAACAAACATCCAATCAAGGGACAGTCCTTGATCATCGCAGTCATGACCAGCATGCTTTATTCGCTCTCTGCAGGACGAAGCGATCTTCCATATATTCTTCCGACCACCCCTCTCCCGAGTTTGTCGAACCCATTTCCTGCCCGGAATTTTCGTAACTCATCCTCCCATCGCGTCCTTTGTCTTCCTACACTTCGTTTCCCATACCTTGGAGCTGTTCCGTTAAACAAGTGGTCTTCCTGTCATTCGTTAGCCGCATTACATGACTTGCTGAACCCTACTTTTTTACTTAGTTTGCGGCATGATGTCTTCCACTCGACCACTCGAGTGAATTCTTTATAGGCTGGTTTCTTATTCCCAAGTGTTACTCCTGTCATCCTTCTTTGCATGGTTTGTAGGGCCCACCTATGTTTCCTTTTGGGTACTGAGTAAGACCTCGGATTTCTGCCCGACATGCCATCACTGGAAGCGCACATCGCATATGTACACTCATTTTGGGGACAGAAATCAGTTTTTTTTTTGTTTTGTTTTTTTTGGGGGGGGGGCGGTAATTTGCCGATCGCCGCCCAAACCATTACAATAATGCGTCTAAGTTCTTTCTAATGGTTTATTGTGTGGGTGTAAAGTGGTGTGTGGGGTTGAAGAGGGGTAAAGTAGATTGGTTTACTTTTCCCTGCAATAGCAAAACCGGCGACGAGAGAGACTAATCAGTCTTTGTCTTCTCGTTTCGCACAGCTAGCAAGCTATCTGCCCCCACCCCGCGGCTGCGCGCTGTACCGCGCCAGCCGCGGCGGGCCGTGGCTCAACGGAACAAAGGAAGCGACACGTGTTTTCGCTCATTGACATTTATTACTGAATAATAAACATCCAAAGAGCATGCAGGCTAGCTGGTTGACGGCGAGGATCTAGTTCCTCGCCCGGGCAATTTAAGGGAATCGAGAGGTTCGACTCACCGCGACAACAGTCATCGCCGGGGCGCCGCCTCAGCGCGCTCGCGTTTGCCTCGCTGGGACACCGATGGCAGCCATTGTCGCCCTCCTTTTTGCCCGACCCTCGAAGGAAGGAGATCACCAGGCGCGTCCTGACGCCTCTGCCACTTCCTTTTCAAATGACGCTGCTGTTTCTGAGTTCTTCAATTAGGTCCTTTGTGTTGAGAAAACTGACCACTCCCGCTTTGGGCCCTTACCACTTAAAACTACTGCTAATGGCACGAGCAGCATGGTTACGTCATCGTTCAGTGCCTATATGCTATCTTCATCCTGCTTAATCGAAACTGTGAATTTGTTCTGTAGCGGCCCTCCAAGCTTCACCGTCCTAATTCTTAGTGACTGTAAAGTTGCGCTAATTTTTCATTAGTTAATCCTTTCCCTAATAGGTCCAGAGTCATTCGGTCCTAGATAATCCTTCAATGACCGGGTCGTACAATGCAAAGCGCGGCGACTTCGCGCACAACATATGGGCTCGCAGTGAAAATTATGTAGCCATTTCGTTTTTCGTTTGGCCAATGGGCGGTCAACAGCCACCTCCCCTTCCCGGCGTAGGGACATCTGCATTTGCTAGTGGCTAAGAATCAATTAATGCAATTTCTTAACTGAAAGCGATGACTTCTTTTCTTTCTATTTGCAGCCAGGGCCGCTGTAGCCCTGGCCATCCGACTCCACGAGAATCCGGACCTTCCGGTGAAGCTGCGAGGCGTCTCCTGCGGCGTCGGTTTCCTGGGCCCTCTGCTGCCGATGCTGGACCAATCCGACTACTTCCACAAGCTCGGAGTACTCGACTACCAGGGCTGGCAGATCTACAAGAAAAGGATGGCGGACGTGCAGGACCTCGTGACCGCAAACCGCTCCATAGATGCCCTCGGTCTTCTCTTGAAGACCGTGTTCGTCAACACGGATCCAAACAAGGAGCCCACGCTGTTCCAGCGCCTGAGCGGCTACGCTTTCGACGGTAACGTGCTGCGGAGCGTCGAGCCAGCAGAGTTCGGAGCGTACCGCGAACACGTGGCCTCCGCCGACTTCAAGCAAGCCGTCCACGTGGGACGCAACGCCGAGTTCCGTCGGGACGCCCAGATCAACGTGAAACTGGCGTTCGACTATTTCCGCAACATATCGGACATAGTGAGCACCCTTATGGACAACTACCGCTTCCTCGCCTACACCGGGCAGCTGGACCCCGTACTCGCTGTCAACCCTATCGAGGACTTCTTGCGCGATCTCGACTGGAGCCGTGCCGGTCAGTTCAGGCACGCCCACCGCGCGCCCTGGTTCGCCGGAGGGCGCGAGGAAGGCATCTCGGGATACGTGACCACGGCGGGCGACTTTTCGTTTGTCGTGCTCGCCAGCGCCGGACACTACCCTGGGTTTGATCAGACACGAGCCGTCGACAACTTGATGCGGAGGTTCGTGGCGGGAAATTTGACGCAGCTGCACTAGTGCGTGTGCCAGCTAGCCCGCGATACGCGGGACAAAACTAACTGAACTAATTAAGTGCTAAGAGTGACTCTTGAGTGGAGTGGCGGTGTACGTGCTCTGTCATTGTTCGCGTGGACGCATTTGATTCATTCGCGAGTGCCTTCGTGGTTGATGCGTTTTTACTTCGATTATTTCTGTGCCCGTTTTATCTGTCAAACAAGTTCGCAACCTGTTGAAATATTCCGGTGTCGCTTTCTGCATAGATATGTATGTTTGAACGAAATCAACTGTCTGCTAATTGTCTCTGTCGCCCTAGTCAGTTGAAGAGCGACGCTTCTCATGCGCTAGCGGTTCCTTCTTGCGATCGCAGCGGTAACGCCTTTTAATGCGCCAATTAATTTTGATTGATTGATTGATAATTGATTGTAGGGTTTAACGCGCCGACGCAACGCAGACGATGAGGCGCGTCGTAGTGGAGGGCTCCGGATTAATTTTGACCACCTGGGCATCTTTATCGTGCGCCTAAATCTCGTACACACGGGCTTTTTGCTTTTCGCCTCCATCAGAAAAGCGGCCGCCGCGGCTGGGAATCGAACCTGCGACCTCGTGCTCAGCAGCGCGACCGCCTTAGGCCACTGAGCCACCACGATGGGTGCCAATTAATTTTAACGGAACCATACATAGACGTCCGCACCATTCCTGTGTCAACGCTTGTCTATGGGTAAGAGCACATCCCACTTCAAGCCGTCAAGGAATCGACTTCCCTCTCTGCGACCACAGTACCCGTCTATAAGGCACCGAAGAAGGGGTCGTGAACCTTGACAGCCACGAAACGGGAAGCCCCTGAACTCTGGTGTCTAATAGCTAGACGATCTACCAAGCTAAACCAGGCTCGGGATGTACCATATGAAGACGGCAGGCTTGAATGCGCTTGTCAGACGATTCTAAGCAGAGTGGTGTCGAAAAGCTACCTCGGTACAGGATGCCGGGACGTACACAACCACTGCGTCAGAATTCATTACGGCAGTGGTTCTCGAATGGTGTTCCGCGGACATCAAGGGTTCTGAGAGGGCGTTTCAGAGGCCCGTGAAGCCCACCCAAAAAAGTATGCACCCCACTTTAATTAATTTTTTCTTGAGAAACTTTTCCGGCAACGCCAAGAAACGGCTTCGCTGCATGGCACGAACATACATCTCCGCTTTGCTTTTAAAGTCGGCGTTTTAAAGCGAAAGACTTTTTAGTGGAACCCATGGCGCGCTATCAAAAACCTAACGCCTTTCCCCATACAGTTTGGTCGACCGAAGAGCTTTGATAAGATCTTCTGACACACGGCGCGTTCTTGAAACCGGTCTTCCATTTTGTGAGAACGGCTACCTAAAAATCGCGAAAAAAGGAACGGTTCTAGATAAACAATACACCAATCTATCATGAGGGATGGGTATAGTATTAAACTTCATCTCCTAAACCATGTATCGCTATAATTTAGATCGTTAATAGATGTGTTTACTTAGAGCGATTAATATAGTTTTATTGAGTTCGTTTTTTACGAGATTATATGTTTACCCTGTCTCGTGTTAATCTACAAGGACCTAATTTCCATGCTTTTTCCAGCACCACTGTATAGAACTGTTTAGTCTAACTGGCCTAACAATCTAATCTAATTTAACAAGATGTGGTCTTACGTGTGCGTAAAATTCCGATCTCTCCCTCGACAAAAATAAAGTGATTCTTCAAAATGAATACCGAAATTTTGCCTGTTAAGACATGGCTGCACAGCCCGAACATTTTTGTGTCTTAAGTAAACTGTTGCCTGTGCGATGTACCGGAAACAATTCAGCACTGCTTCATGAATTGTAAGGATTTGTAAGGATTGCACATTGTAACTCTTTTGAGATGTCCTCCAAAGAAGTCTTAAGCAGGACTTTGAATTGAACCGACATCGTGTAAGGTATCTTGTATCACCCGAAGGCAGTGATGGGCCTTATGATTGTTTTTTTTTTCTTTCCTTATCGCTTTGCATAGTTTACGGAAAACGCCAATGCTGGATAGATACGCTGAACCTACGGTTTATTCACTTTTGCCAAATGATCGTTTACCCTAAAGATGCCTACGACCAAAATGATTCCCGTCCTGACTGGTATCCCCCTCCCGTTTTTAAATCAAATGTACATAATTGCTAATTATGTTTATATTTGTTCTTGATGTTGTATTTAACTCATCTGTATTTGTACATAATTGTAAATACGTGTTGTAACTATCATTTCCTATATTGACTTGTTGTGCAGTAAATACCGCGTGGAAAACAAAAGACGTTTGTCCTCAGTCCGTTTTCCATAC
The DNA here is from genome assembly GCA_013339765.2 of Haemaphysalis longicornis. Taxonomy (NCBI): domain Eukaryota; kingdom Metazoa; phylum Arthropoda; class Arachnida; order Ixodida; family Ixodidae; genus Haemaphysalis; species Haemaphysalis longicornis. Next base: position 46,474,737 of record CM023457.1, on the reverse strand, counting down.
GGTACTTGGCTGTGTGCTCCTGTGGTGACGTTCCCTACCGACCTTTTGTTTGCTTGGCACGTACAGTCGGCAATGGTCTAATTAGTGTCGCATCATGGCGGCGATGGGAGCATTCACAGTTGATTTTACCCAACCGGCCTAACCGTTTCTGCTCACTGACTAGCCAGAGTCACTGTTAATTATTAATAATGACTCTGGCTAGTCCAGTGAGCGGAAGCGGTTTGTCCGGCTGGGTAAAATCAAGACAGACTGATCAGTTTGCAGTTGTGAAACGACACCAGCGAGGATTGCTGTACTGCATGGGAGTAATCTGTCTTGATTTTTACCCAACCGACCAAACCGCTTCCGCTCACTGACTAGCCAGCTATTATTAATAATTAACAGTGACTCTGGCTTGTCAGTGAGCGAAGCGGTTCGGCCGGTTGGGCAAAATCCACTATAACTGCTCCCATCGCCGCCATAATGCGACACTAATTAGACCATTGCTAGTACAGTCTGTGGAGATCTCGGTTAGCAGATCGCAACGCTGACGTTCACGCCAGCTCACCTTAAAGTACTCCCACGAGGTGCTGGTCCACACGCAGAGTGAATTTTCAGCTATGAGTGAGCATCTGACTGGGTTACAATATTTGGAAAACTCCTCACCATCCGAGATTTATAGGTTGCATTGGAAATAAGTGCAAATAGACCTTGGGCGCATGCGCGTTGCAAGTGTATGCAGTCGTGCTGCACACAGGGTGTAACGTACTTCGGTGTGTTAGCCTGCGGACTGGGCGAAAAAATAACATTGACTCCTCACCTCATGCGATTATTCTAGCAACATTGTACACATTTTTCCGCATTGTACATACATTTTTGTATGTAGAAAAGGCATGTTTCCTTTTATGTATAGTGGACATATTTATGTGATCCAAATGTGACCTTTTTTTTTTCTTTCGCTGTGAAGACGCATTTTTTGTCTCAATTCCATGGAATAAAAATAAAAAAGCCACAGCAGTTGAAGTCAAGGCCTGTGCGGCGTTGTGAAACGTACTTAAGGCGATTATTTCCCTTCAAGATTTTACTGTGACCAAGGCTTCCGCGTGGAAGCCGAAACGTCAATTTCCTTTTAAACTCGAACTGACTCGTGGTCGGCGTCCTTGTCTCTCTTCATCAAAAGCCACAGTAGGCTGAGAGTAGAATCGTGGGTTTCGGAACAAGCGCTTAGGTTTCAAACCCCACTGATGCCAAAATTTTTTCCAAAGACCCATGATTTTTTTTGTGTGCGTAATGTTCTCTTAACTCAATTTCGCACATTTTTTACAGCGAAGCTGTTTAGAAACTCGCTATTTTCTGTGTCCGCCGTTAAAAATAGCCAAAAAATGCCGCGCGCACGTGAGACCGTGCCTCGCGGCGACCGACCGGCAGTTTAAAAAACAAAGAAAATGCCGAGCGCTCGTGTGTGCGTGCCTCGCGGCGACCGCCAGCGTCCTCGCCTCATGTTTGTCGAGCCAAGAATACCCATTTAGGGACATTGACCAAGATTGCGGCGTCCGCCTGGCAGTTAAAAAACCAAGAAAACGACGAGCGCTCATGTGTGCGTGTACTAGTAGCAGTAGTACAAAACTTTAATGAGCCATAAAGTAGGTCCAGTTCCCTAGTCCGGGAATCCAAGTGATGACCGGGTGACCGATGCCCTAGATGCCAGCAGTTGCTGGACGTCCAGGTGGTCGCTGGTAATCAGGGTCTCCCACAGCTCATGGAGGGGGAGGGGAAGGAAGTGGTAGGAGGTCGGGGTTTGCGGACTAGTGTGCCAGGCTTAGAGTAAAAGGATCATTGGGCTGGAAATTGAAAGGGAAACATTGGGTGTAAGCGAATTGGATGGACGAAGGTATTCGTTTGGATCCGACTAAGAGTCGTTTCTTCTGATTTGGACAGCTTGGAGTGAGGTCGAAGGAATTGTCTGTGTGGACTCCGCTTGTTCTTCTTGGGTCTGGTAGGAGAGTGCGCAGGCTTGGTGATGGGCAAAATAATTGCCCGTCAATGTACAGTGGGCGGGTGTCCAGACGAGGGCGACGTTTCTTTGTGGCTGATGTTGCGAGAGGAGAGGGAAAGTTGGTGGGGCCACCCTCCCCGCCAAGAAGCTCCGACAGGCAGCTTGGGAGTCGGTTAAGATGGCCGGGCTCTTGGTGTGAATGAAGTGCGATCGCCAGTTCTTCATAAATCTGCGTGGATGTCGTATTAGTTGAAGCACAGGTTATAAGGGCCGATTTGGTAATGACGGTTGCAACCTTGTTCTGCCCGCCTGGATATGAGCTAGCGTCTGTATACGGGACGTCCAGACGGTTCCCATAGATGTTCTCGTGGGCTTGACACCGTACTTGTTTTCTCCCCGGGTGGAGATAAGGGCGCATGTTCTTTGGTATTGGGCGAACCTGTACAGCAGATCTCCAAGCCTCGGGAGGACAAGAAGAGCAGGAGGAGATGCTGGGTGCGCGAGCCGTAGGTGTTCGAGTAAACCAAGGCCCGCAGGTGTTTGAGTGAGCCGGGCACGTTGGCTGGCACGGTGGCCTTCAACTAATTCTGAAACAGTATTATGAAGTCCCAGTTTTAGAAGCCGCTGAGTGGAGCTGTTCATAGGCAGACCCAATGCTTGTCTGAATTTTTTGCGTATGAGATTTTCATTGGAGTCCAAGTCTCCTTAGGTGAGACAGAAATACGAAGCAACGTAGGTAACTCTAGAGATTAAAAGTGCTGTAATCAGGCTAACCATATCTTGTTCTTTCAGGCACCGATGACGGTTAGAGATGCGTCAGAGCATGTGCGTAACTTCAATGAATGTCTTAAATTTTTTGGATAAAGTCAGATCGTTCCGTGTATTCGCTTGTATGGGGAAACCGAGAATTTTAATTGAAGAGGTGGGCTTGATGTACTGGCCGTCCAAATGTTCCAAATGTAGGCAGATGGGATCAATATTTCGAGCTGGAGGATGCTTTGCGCACAATGATTAATTCTGACTTCTTGGGTGTACATGGAAGACCCGCTAATGATGAGTAAGACTGCACGATCTCCGTGGCTTTTTGGAGCGCATCTTGTATGTTTCCTATAGAGTCAGTATCTGTCCATACGGTGATATGATCTGCATGCAGAGCATCACGTATCTTGGGGATGGCTTCTAGTTGTTTGGGAAAGTCCAGTAAGGCCAGATTGAACAGAAGGGAGACATTACGGCACCTTGCGGCGAGCCTCGATCACCAAGCAATCCTCAAGGCGACCTTCCAGCGTCCCTCACGCACGTTTGTCAAGCCAGGCATACCTACTTAGGGAGATTGGACAGTATTGGGCAAAGAAAACTTCACCGTTCGCCGTACTCGTGGCCACACTTGCTCGGAACAAGTTAGACTCAGCATTCGCCGTAATCATGGCAACACTTACTCGGAAAAGGTGATGCCCTATGATTATCACTTTAAAAAAGAAATAAAAAAGCTCTCACTTACAGCAACAATGATGGAGTAAAGGTCGTTGCGGCAGCGAAAAGAAACAAATCGGCTGTAATCGTGAACTTAAACCATCCTGATAATCCGGAAGGTTGCGTACAGCTTCGCTACCTTGAAGTCTTACGCGCAACTGTCAGCTTCCTCGGCATTTTTTTGTGTAAATAATATCTTTTAGATCGGCTTGGAGGTGGGGCGCGGCATACCATCACGCCCAACAAACGTTTTGCATCGCACCGGGAGGCGCATTTCCAAACGCTTTGCTGCACAGAGCACCCACGTGACATGTCTGTTCGTGCGATGCAGAACGGCAATTAAACGTCATCATTGGCTGCGCCCCAAACCTAAAGCTACCTAAAACATACCAAGCCACTATTCTTAACACTAACACATAAATTTGGGTTTGCAAAAAAATTAAATTTAGAAAAAAAGTTGAGCAAGGAGAAAAAAACAAGACATGGACCTGCTGTGGCCCGAACCCAAGCCGTCAGTGCCAGTGCTCAGTACTCTACATCGATGCTACAGAGCCCGAATGGTGGGCTCCTCTTAGCAGGCACGCAAAAGAATAGCACCCGCACTGACATCACACATGTCACTTGGGTGCTCTGTGCAGCGAAGCGTTTGGAAACACGCCACCGGGAGTGTCTGGCTTGTGCTTATGTTGTAAAGGGATAGCACTCCCCCCACTACCTTTGCTATCACCCACCTTTTCCACGAAATTATCGTGAACATCTTTCTGCGTGCTGCTCGCAGGTACTACTAGTCCCTTTTCTTGACCCCTCTCATCACGGAAGGGGAGATTGAAGAGGCAAGGCGACTGAGCAAGGTTGAGTTGTTACCCAACCTTGCCCAAACTTGCCAACTCTTGTCTTACCCAAGCTACCCACCTAGTGCTTCTGGACGTCATCAATGACCTTTGGTCTACAGGGACTATTCCGGACAACCTCAAGCTCACGCTCGTCCATTCCATCCCAAAACCTAACAAAGATCCCTCCAACATGCCTAACCTTCGGCCCATTTCCTTGACACGAACAATCTGCAAACTCATCGAGCGTCCCATAAATAATCACATGAAACACTATATGGAATTCGTCCGGCCATGGCTCCACCCATCACAAACTGGTTTCCGCCCCACCTGGGTACGCACGACTGTTTATGGCTGCTGCGACGGGGGATCAATCGCACTTTCACAGCAGGCAACCCCAACTATGTCCTTGCCATCGACATGCGTAAAGCGTTTAATCGCGTGAGCCAAACTGCAATTCTTACAGAATTGGCACAAGCATTCCCAAGTCAGCTAGCCCAAAACCGGATCCGGAACCGTCGTTTCTAGACAACCGCCCCATACGTCTAAGCGCCATGCATCCGGATGGAGCCCCAAGACAGGGGCGTGGACAGGGGCGTGCCTCAAGGCTCTATCCTTGGACCTGCGCTTTCAGCCCGCGTTGCACGCCAACTAGAAAAGGATTCTGCTGCACGTTTCGCGATCTATGCAGATGATCTTACTGTATGGACCGAAGCTGCAGACTACACGTCAACTGAAGACATGATAACTGAGTTGCAGGGCGCAGCCCACAGCCTCACGTCGAACCTCCCGACGTTAGGGCTAGACCTGGCTCCTGAAAAACCAGAGTTGTTGGTGGTTCACGGACGGCATAAGATACCTCCTGATATGCACCATACCATCTATCTATCTGACACGCCAATTATGTCTATGTGGGGCAAAATTAGATTGCTGGGTATCCCTTTGGTCAGTCACAATAGCGCACAGTGCTGGATGTACGCTGTAAATCGGGTGGCTGAGGCCTCTGTCAGGCCACGTTCGCCTTCAGTCTCAGCCTCCCTTGGTTTCTGCCAAGAAATAAAAAATCAAATCAAATCAAATAAAGCAACTTCGAAATACCTCGAATCTAATACTTCATATAATTTCGAGAATGTCAATTAAGTATGGAGGGGCCCAACAAGCGGCTTGCATTACCCTAGCACGAGCAGTGGCTCTAGGCCGCCTTCTCTATGGTGCCCCTGTATATACTTTCTCAAATAGTCACAAGAAGCAATTATCAGTACTGCACAGAGCCACGCTCCGAACAATAACTGGATTGCCGCGACATACCCGTATCGACGCCCTCGAAAAGGCGGCTCCTCTGCCTCCTATGGAAGCCCTGCTTTCTGAAGCTGCCCTTCAACACGAACAACGCCGATCTCTTACGTGTCAGGGAGCGGCGCTCGCTGCGTGGGATGCTCGAACCATGTTGCCACCACCACTGAGTCAGGCACCGCCTGCCCCCTGGGAAAGGCCAATTCTGACATCGCCACATCACCGACCTGGCATTTCCAAAGCAAGGATGTGTCCCCGCCAAAAAGCCCTTACGTGCATTGGACCAGAAGCTCGCTGATGGGATGCTCTACCATGTCAGCCACCAACCCCTAAAGTCAGGCCCCCCGGGGCCCCCGTGGAAAGGCCCAAATTCCTATACACCCGCCACATGAAGCCGACTCTGGCATTCTCCATGCACGGACCATTTGCCTACCGCCTGCTCATAGCCCTTCATCGTATCTTGACCAGAAGCTCCAATGAAATTAACAGTCTGACCAGATGCCAGCCGATCAAGGATTGCAACATACCGTAATGACGGCCTAAAACGCGCCTGGCATGGTCCAGACACTGTCAGAATGGACGCGTTCCATCGGGAAAGCCATCCTACTTAACCCCTCCGCTGAATGCCAACCTGCTGCATGTCTCGCCCACCTCTCCCTGAAAGACCATCTGATCCCACACACGCCATGCTCCACTAGCATCTCCAAGGCATTTCTTTCCCTTTTCCCACCGATTCTCATCGGAAAAGCTGCTGATTGAGATTCCCCGGCTCCTTGACCATGCCTACTGTCCACCGTTTAATGTCGTTTGGGGGACATAGCTGGCAGCATACGGCACTAAAACATCCACTCATTATTCTCGGGACAGCTCGACTGCAGTGACATGCATTAGCAGACTTTTACAAGTTTTCCACTCCGCGCTGTTGGTTTCCTCCTCGTAACCTCCGTTCTGGATGACCATATTTTGCCTCCATGCTGCTGTAATCGCTACTCACCTGCCAACCCGCCTGCAACTGGACCACGCCATCGGGCCACCACCCCTACCATCAAGCACTCCGCTTGGCTACCTACACGGTGCCCCATCTCTGCCACGCCCAGCCGAAATTTTCATTAACAAGACTCTTGCCAATGCTGCTCTAACTCCTCACATCATAGCCAAATGGATTCACCCTGGGAAGTCACCACCCCCACGTTGTCCGCACTGTTCAGCGACTTCTATCGCGGACCTAAACCATTTAATCTGGCACTGTGCTGCATTCTCAGACCATCGATATATTCTCGAACGTGCACTCCCAAATGGTTCTTCACCAGATAATCCCCCATACCATGACCCCAATTCCTCGCCGCGCTAGGCACCTTTTTCCTTGAGAGCGGTCTGGCTCGAGTAGTGTGAGCCGGGCCTACAACCCACTCGGCCCCTCAAACTGGACAATTAGTGCCTCACTTGGAAGCTGCCTGCACGGCCCTTGAAGATTCAATAAGTGTTAATCCTCCCTTCCTGCTATTTCCATTTCCCCCCTCTGGCCAACCGGCCTTCCCTTCCCAATAAAGGCCTTTACTACTACTACCTCATGCCTGACGTCAAAGCGTCAAGCCAAAGAGGGAAGTTCTAACCGGGATACGAGGGTTGTTGCAATATGTTATAGAAAAACCTTCTAACCACTACACTTGTACATCATGAGAGAATCATCATGGAAGAATAGTAGGATGTATACGTAGATGTCTTCGGTAAGTCAATTTTTATACTTAAAACCACGAGGACAGTAGCTGGAAGATTTATATGTGAGGTCGGTATTTAAAAAAACTAGGCAGTGTAATCAACGGGAATTCAAAAGTATGCTCCAGATATTACACCCTCCCGACAGCAAGAATATATTACATCCACAAAAGGTGGACTTGCTATTTTTTAACACTGCTAGAGGCGGGGAGGGAGGGGCGCATACAGAGAGGGACAGAAGTATGGCGTAGTGTCGTCGGCGAACGTGCGGAGAGATAATAAAGAAAAGTAAAGGCATAACCCGCCGTATAAAACCCGCATTGTGCTGTCAAGAGTCTGCGGTCTTTGTTTTACCCGAAGTTGCTGAAAATTGCTGCTGCTTTTTTTTCAATAACTCACAGTTCACCGCCACAACAACGACCTTCGCAACTTATTTTACTTCTCACTGGTTCGGCGACCCCTAACCTAAAATACATTACTTATGCCAACTTTCACATTTTGAATATTTTCTCTAAAACCTGTACTCTCTTATAACCGCTGACTTGAACAGTCGGTCCTTTCTACGACCCAGACGCAAGTTACACACTTTTCTGTACAAGCGATGCGCAAAAGAAAACATGACTCGAAGGGGCGACCGTTCAGTCAGCAGGAAAGGAAGAGCGAATACACACGATGCGAGCGTATTTGCGCGCACCTAAAAGGCGACCTCTGCGGTCTACCCTTAGTAAAACTTCCACCACCATGGCGAACAAACACTTGCAACAGGGGCAATAAACATGCTTCTCAAAGATAAAAGTATCTCCCAACGACGAATACCACCTTTAGCTGCTTAAGCAACGTATATACACGTTATGTTAACGTGTTCATTGGGATTTGCTTTCTGCTTCAGCTATCCGTACAATGTTCAGAAGTGCGACTTAGTGCTGTATTGAGTATGAGCCTCGGCGAAGCTTTGTTACATTTCCTCTGTGCCGCGTGCGACGTTAAAGATTTTCCTACTGTCTGTGGCTAATGTTGAACGATTTTTATGCCTCCAAAACGTGCTGCTATTTATGTATTGTCGCCTTTTGTCTTTTACAGCATCCGCGTTGTGTATGACATCAAAATAAAAAGATCCGTTGCCACCACCGCACGTTCGTGCCTCCTTCTACACTCTAACATTTAAAAAATAAGCACGAGAACATCACACTACGTTGTCTATTTTCGACTTCTGGAGCCCTCTCGTAAATCATCGACACTAGACGTAATTGAAGAAATAAGCCGTTTTTTTTATTTTCTTTATGCGTCTGAGTCTAACTATATATAAGTGCAAGCAGTCATTTTTTGCCTTAAGTCCTTTAATTCATCTCTGAACGTCAAGTTCCACTGCTACGTGCGTAGCAAAGGAAACCCGTTTCACATGTTCACTGTTGCATTTTTACGTGAACCGCGGCTTGAAAGCTTGGTCCCGTCATACGGCCTGTAGTTCAAAGATATATTGGGATCAAACATTTCCCCTTACCATACCTTTTGCTTCCATGCTCTAGAAAACCCATCAACAAAGTACATGTGTAATTCTCGGGTAAAAATATCAATGTCTGTGAAAATGTCCAACCACAGAATACTTTGGCATTAACTTCCCCTCTCTTACAAAGCAGGAAAAGGAAGGACAGAAGAAAGGTAAGGGGAATGTCAACCAGGCCATGACCCAGTTTGCTATCCTACACATGCGAAAGGAGAACAATGGGGAAAAAAGAGGAAAACAAAAAAGAAGGAGAGCGTGCCCACAGAGCGTAAAGAGGTGCCTAGGGTTACGACACTATAGACGATGAAGTTCGGTGACTTCTTACAGTAAAAGCCCGCAAGATAAAGTATACCGATCCATTTGGCTAATTCTTAATGTTCTTACTCGTGTTCGGCAAGCGAGCCTCTTGTGACAACTCCATGACGTCGAAATTTTTCTCCGACAGGTGACACGGGCGGCGAAGAAGTCCGACATTTATGCCGCGCTTCCTAAACAACCTGTGACGCCGAGATTCTTTAGCCGCCGGGTCCCGTAAACGCGATAATGATACGCGCAGCCCCTCCGGCTACCGCGCATTGAGGCCATAAAGCTTTCACTCCGGGACACGCACTGTACGGCGGTCATTGCGTGGCCATTGCTCGAACATTGCGTAAAGGCCTGTCGGCGGAGGAAACCCAAAGATATCAGCGCTAATCCCAAAGAAAAACTCTGCGCCCTTTTATCCAGCTCGTGTCCTCACCACGTCACGTATTTACAGGCGCAAGCGGGCTGCAATCACGTAGCCCCGGCCGACTCGCTCGGAACGGAATCTTCGCCGGGCAACTTTCTTTCCGCCAGCGTTTCTATGCCCACTCCAGATGAAATGTGTCCTTCCATCCAAGTTGTCGCTTCATCGTGCATGGCATAGGCACTGTGTCCGAATATATATCCAGTTTTGTGGACGGCTTGATACTGGACATGCCATGCTCTCTCCCCTCCTGCAATTAAAGACACACCCCCACTTCCTTGTGTAAACAATAAACCTCAGCATACCTGCAAACCGCCTTCTAGTGGCCCTTGATGTAGCCTCGCTATACACAAACCCCCCTCCCAAATAAGGCATAAATTCAGTAATACTTGCTTATCAGGGAATGGAGCCGCTTAATAGATCAGTTGGCAGTCGGATGCTTGAAGAACGTTTGCAAATAATTGTAGGGATGAATAACTTTGGGTTCAATTAGAACCCTTATGTGCAAGTCAACGGCACCTCGATGTGCACAAAGATTGGTCGCAGTTTAGCCAACATCTTCATAAGAAGAATGTAAAACAAGTTTCTTGAAGACTCCCCGTTATTGATTGTAGGGTTTAACGCGCCGACGCAACGCAAACGACGAGGCGCGCCGTAGTGGAGGGCTCCGGATTAATTTTGACCACTTGGGAATCTTTAACGTGCGCCGAAATCTCGCACACACAGGCGTTTTTGCTTTTAGCCTCCATCAGAAAAGCGACCGCCTCTGCCGGGAATCGAACCCGCGACCTCGTGCTCAACAGCGCAACGCCTTAGCTACTAAGCAACCGCGGCGGGTACCCGTTATAACCACTATTCTATAAATAATTGACATATTTCTAATCTGGCCTCATGGGGAGAAAACTCTCCTTAAGGTTATCAAAACCATCAACAATGGTCACGGAAACATTATGTTCTCTCACTCGTACTTTGCATGTAGCATAAACTTCCTGGAAGTCAACCGTCAGATATCAGGCTGCGTTTTCTCCTCAGCGCTTGAGTACCCTGTCTCTGAAAGGTGAATTTCCGGTCGATGACACGATATTACGAACTAACCCGAGCTGAGTAAGTCCCATCCTAGAATAAGTTTGTGGGCGCAGGTAAAGAGAACTGCACACTGAATGTGATGCCAAATACCGTCAATAAAAAATTGGCTGGCGATTGCGATGCTCCCTAATGCGATATTTGGGCGCAGCAGCAGTGCGCTGAGGCAGCACTCGCTCGTGAGTTCTCTCGATGGCAGCGGTGATGAGCCTCTACGTCGGCGGCGCGAAGTGCGTCTCAGGAAGGGACCGCAAACAAGCTGCGTCTTAAGCGAACGCCAAGCGTCGCGCCATCGAGCGCGTCGGGCGAGCACAGCATGCTGCCCCCTCCCCTCCCCACCCCCCCCCCCCCAACCTTCACCGCACACTTTCGGAGAGCGGTGGCCACGCCGCCACGGCGAACCGCCCTCCCCTCCCAATTTCGCAGCACTCTCCTCCTTTGCTTTTTTTTCATCGTTGGCTTTTTCTTTCGCTCGTCGGTATTGCCCTCGTTCACTCGGTTACTCCGACAGTGCGGCTCAGCCCATAGACGGTGGCCAAAGGGATGCGCCCTAGACACGCACAGTGCAGGTATCGGATGGCTCAATCATAACGTCGTTGGCACCACACAATAAAGGTCTGCTGTGTCGAGTTCTAGCTTTTCATAGCCACGCATACAGATCTTCGTTTATGGCTGACTTGGAAGTTCCGGTATCAACGAGGGCAGTGACATTAACGCCTTCTACAACCACTGACATGTGCCATGAACGTTGCGGGGAATTTTTGGACTTTCTGTTTAAAACAGTACTCCCCTGCAAAACAGCCGGACGTACGAGGATGGCTTGGTGGGCTTAAAGTTTTAACATCTAGCTCAATTATGCGCAACTTCGATTCCACGGCACCCACAGAGACCCACTCTGATGCGAGTGGCGTGTACGTTGGAGCTGTCCTCGTCCAGTTACATGAAGGGTCACAGCTCGTCGGGTTGCTTATTCCAGCCGCACCCTGTCCAACGGCGAGTGCAACTACACAATAACGGAACTGGAATGCTTCGCCGTGGTGTTCGCAGTTCAAACGTTTCGCTGCTATCTGTATAGCCGACCCTACACTTTGGTCGATGACCACCAGTCGCGATGCTGGCTCGTCGGACTGCGCGACCATTCCGGTCGCCTAGCTCGATGGGCCCTACGCTTGCAAGAATACGACTTCACAGTCTCTTACATGTGTGGGCCCCGCAACGCAAGATGCGACACGCAACGCTGCGAAGGTTTTCTGCACCCGCAGAGGACCCAGTTTCGACACTCTTTGTCGTCCTCGACGGCGTTCTGTTCAAGAAGAATTGCTCTGCAGATGGCGCGCACTTACTTCTCGTCGTACCCACTATGCTCCGACGTCTGGTTCGCGCAATGCACGCCCCCTACATCGACTTGGGCAACGCTTTTACTGGCCTCGTATGCAGAAAGAACGCAGCAGTATGCGGCCAGCTGCCCTCACTGACAGCGGCACAAGCGCCCTGCGTATTCTTCTCCAGGTTTTTTTGCAGCCGGTGAGTCCTCCTATTTCGCCGTTTGACAAAGTGAACACTGATTTGGTGGGCCCTCAACCTAAGTCGAAGGCAGGTCACCGTTGGACCATTGTCTGTGTAGATTTTTCGGCACACTGCGTTGAGACTGCTCCTCTTAGCACTGCAACGGCCGCGGATGTCGCATCTTTCCATCGTGTTATTATGCGCCATGGAGCTCCTCAAGTTGTAATCAGTGACAGGAGCCGCCAGTTTACGGCTGACGTCGTGGAAGCACTTTTTCGGCTTCTTGTCTCCAAATATTGACATTCCGCACCATGCCACCCGCAAACTAACGGACTCACCGAACGCACAAATCGCACGCTAACTAATATTCTGTCTGTGTACATTTATTCAGAACAAAGCAATTGGGACACAGTTCTTCCTACGCTTACAATACCGCCAAGCAAGAGGTCACCGGCTATTCTCCGTTCTTCCTTGTATATTTCCGCCTTCCTCAGAGATTCCTGGACACAATACTTCCATTCTCCTCGCATAAAACGCTTCGCTGGCTGAGACTTTGTGCCTCGCTGAAGAAACCCTACGATTGGCTTGGACTGCGCACCTTCAGGTCCGGGGCGAACCAAAGCCCGCTACGATCAGCGCCTCCAAACAATCTCCTACTACCCGGCGAACTGGTTTGGTTGTGGAATCCAGTTCGCCAACGAGGCCGCTACCAAACGTTCTTGCCTATGTTTTCTAGCTCCTTTGTAGTGCTGTCTCAGCTCAGTGCCGTGAACTATCTTATCGCATAAGTTACTGCTTAGGGCCGTCACTGCCGCAAGACCTAGGTCGGGCATGTAGCTCGGCTGAAGCGTTGTCGTAGCCCCACCACTTAACTCAGTCGCTGCGCTTCGTCTGCAGGGGGAAGGGGATTGTTACAGTGTTAGATGCAGAAAGATTCCTCAGTTGTCTGTTACGTTGGTCAGCAGCCAATCCCCTGTGAAAGGTATGTGGCAGTGGAAACGGATCGAGGGGGTATGCTCGCGCGTAGAAGAGGAGGGCGAAGAAGAGTTTGCTGTGGCCCCATGTGTACCACCCTGGCACTCAAAATATTTCAGAACATCAGGCACGCCGACAGCATCTCTGCGCGCTACGCGCAGGCAGGCACTGTTTCCCGGTCCACCACCTCTCCCTCTCCCGTGAAGCCGCATCTGTGGTCCGGAAAGCACAGACCTCCTCTTTCATCACTCCATCCCGTATCCACTACATGCATGGCATCCTCTCGCGTCCCACTTGCTCTACACCCAACTGCCCTTCCTACGCATCAGTACGACACTTTTACTGGGAGTGCCATCCGCCAGACCTACCACCACACCTGCGTTCCCGCATCGCTTCCTGGGAGGACTGGTTGTACCCGGGTCTTGGCGTAGATGTCAAATCGACGCAAGAACTTCTGGCAGCCCACTGCCTTGGAGTTAGTGCGGACCTCTATGAGTTCTACGGACCAGCCGTCTCCTAATCAAGAGACTGTGGCACGACAGCCCGGAATACGGCTGTTTAAAGAATAAAGTTTGCTCTCTCTCTCTCTCCCGGCTCACTGCTCATCGGCCTCCATTTTACCACGTCTTGCCTGTGGTTTATATATATAGAATAAGGGTTAGCAGTCAAGAAAACCTCGGAAAGCTCAAAGGGGGGAATGCAGTAGGTCATAGAAACAGATGAAGGATTTTTTGACTCAGAAGGAAAGTGGTGAAAGATTTCCCGCCGGGTGGGATCCGAACCCACGACCTCCAGAATACCGGTCTGGTGCGATTACCACTACGCTACCGGCGAGGCTGTTTCCCCACCACTTTCTCGGGTATTTATGTTGAGGTATTTTTTGTTTCCTGCACTTGGGGGTGGTAGCCAGCGCCGCTCGGACTCCGGCCTCTGTTCTGGCAGTCTTGGTGCCAAAGGTAGCTACGGAGGGTTCAACGCTGGTAGACCCCTCTCGACATGTCGCAGACACTCAAGTCACGGCCCGAGAGTTAAAAAGAAGGTCCCCTTCACCCCGAGTAGTCCGAGCGGCGCTGGCTGCCACCCCTAAGTGCAGTAAACAAAAAATACCTTAACCTAAATACCCGAGAAAGTGGTGGGGAAATAGCCCCGCCGGTAGCGTAGTGGTCATCGCACCAGACCGGTATTCTGGAGGTCGTTCACCACGTTCCTTCTGACTCAAAAAAAATTCATCTGTTTCTATGACCTACGGCATTCCCCCCTTTGCTTTCCTAGGTTTTCTTGACTGCAGACCCTTATTCTGTCTTAATTCACCGAGCCCCTCATTTCCCATTTCTGATTCACTACGTTTATATATATACATATATATATATACTCAGATGAAGACTGGTCCTCCAGTTGAAACGTCAGTAAACCAGTGTTTTCGGTTTAGATCGTGAATCAACCATTTTCTCAACTATATATATATATATATATATATATATATTATATATAATATATATATATATATATATATATATATATGTATATGGTTGTGTGTGTGTGTGGGGGGGGGGGGGGGGTATGTCAACCTGACTCTGACCAGTGAACGCCCCCGCGGAAATTTTTGCGAACAAGTCTTTATACGCGTATTTTGCTTTATATTATGAAACTGCCTTAAAGAAAAGAAAGAAACATAACTCAACTCGTCATACATATGAATGGGGCATAATACCCAGGAACCGAAGACTTGTTCGCAGCATAGCATTCGTGACTTGTTTAAAGCACACATAGATAGCGCTTAACTCCCAAAGAATTTTTTTTTAAGTGAAGCACTTCAAAGGCAAATAAGTACCGTATTTTCCCGCGTATATTCCGCCCCTGCATATCATCTGCACCCCGGCCACCTTTCAGCGCGCCGGAAAAGAAAAAAAATCCTCGCGTTTTGCCCGCACATTTCATACAGGAAAGGCTGGATCAGGCAACACATCACATACTGTGTAGACAGAAAAAGCGTATATTGAGCAAGTAGAACACACTGACTGCAAGGCGAAATTACAATTCAATAATAAAATTCAGTTGTTAGAGTGCGCTCGTCCTTGTTTTTTGTTTTTGTTTTTGTTTTGTTTTTTGTATGATTTGTGCACAATCGCTGCCATGAAATGCTTAATCAGTGTTACTGCGTAGGAGATTCCCGGCACCAAGCGCATTGCCGTGAAGCTGCACTAAAGGAAAAACACCCCCGTATTTTCCGCATCCCTACTTTGCCACTGAAATTTTCGCAATTTTGGTGCGAGTTATACGTTCGAAAATACGGTACTGTACGCCTGTGTATACTCCAACCTTTACAGTTTTTTCACTGGATCCACCTCTACCACACACACACACAGGCACACCACACAACACATGCACACAACACACACGCACACAATACATGGCAGGCACACTGCACATGCCCCCAACACGAGGACACACACATATGTTCTTCCGGAAACGTCGTTATCATCCCCCCCTACCTAAAATGGAGTTTTCGCGTCCACAGTGAGCACATGGTGATAGACACATACCTGTACACATGTTCGGTACTACCAGGTGTTTCCTGGCCAGCTGCGCGCTGTCGCTCGCTTCATTCACCTTTGTGTAGCACACACACTGCGCGACAAACCCTGTACTTGCGGTTTAGATTGACGTTAGACGCCTCGCAATACAGCAGCTTCAAGCAACGCGAAAAGACAAGGTGTATACTGTTTACGCGAAAAATCGACGCCTGCAGGAAGCACAATTTGGTTGGAAAGCGAGAGAGCGGTAAAGAAAAGCGCCCCATCAATGCTGCACGCCCTGCTCTGGTAAACGTAAGTTACACTGATGCCAATTATTCACTCAGCCGTTGCACTGACGCCGCGTAATCCGCTAACTCTATGATTTCGTGATGGTGTGATACAAACACCTTGCATAACTCAAAATCCGTGTTTAGTTTTAGCTGAGCCACCCGCCGCGGTAGCTCAGATAGAAGCTAAGGCGTTGCGCTGCTCAGCCCGAGGACACGGGCTCGATTCCCGGCCGCGGCGGCCGCTTTTCTGATGCAGGCGAAAGCAAAAACGCCCGTGTGTTCGAGATTTCGGCGCAGATCCCCAGGTGGTCGAAATTAATCCGTAGCCCTCCGCTACGGCGCGCCTCATCGCCTGCGTTGCGTCGGCGCGTTAAACCTTACAATCAATCAATCGAAACTGGACCTATCAAGTTGATCAGAGTTGTGTGAGCGGTGTCGTGACCGCAGGCGAATGAAGCTTAACGCGCTATTAAAAATAACCAACCGTCCTGGATAAGACCTCGACGTCACCTGCGGAAGAGGAAAATCAAGCGAAGCCTACGACAGCGATGGTATCTCAGAAAGTACGGTCGAACTCCCACTCCCCGAGCTCGGAAATATAGCAAAGGTTAGGTGTTATCAAAACTTGTCCCCGTGTGTTCGAAAGGTTTTGGAGTGTAGATTTATTACAGCTATTTTGTTTTTCTAGAATCGCTTAGTAGCTTATGTAAGGAAGCAGCTGGTCGTATATCTGCGAAAGCTAAACAGAGGGGGCGCGATTTCTCGATTTATGTGCTGACCGCATATTGAACTGGACATTTCGTGTTGAGCAGAAATTTTATTTATTTATTTTTATTTATTTATTTATTTATTTATTTATTTTTATTTATTTATTTATTTATTTATTTATTTATTTATTTATTTATTTATTCTTTTTTGCAAGCACTGGCCAATCACGGAATATTGGCCAATGCTTGCAGAAAGTAGTAGTAGTAAAGTCCCTTATCGACCTCTTCTTTCCTAATAGAGGACCTTACCACTACTACTCAAAGGGGACAGTTACGAAACAAGCGGATGGAGGGGAACTGTGTGCATGTTAGTTTGCATGTGCAAGAGTTTATTTAGCACTGAACTTTTTTCTTCCTTTCTGTTCCATTCTGCCCTTCTTTAGGCCACCGCCATTGTTTCCTGTGATTGGCATTAATGACCACTTGCCAATCGCCCTGAATGGGTTTCACACAATCTGAGATTATCAAAATCAGCCACTCAACATCAGCAAGCAACCTCATTCAACCCGTGGGAGTCGAACATCGAGTGGAGCTTTGGGACTCGCCGACCAGAAAGCAGCTCGCCGGTGTTGACAGTAACCAATAGCGGAGCTAGTTCCAGGCCCTTGGGGACGCCACCCGTTGTCCTTCGGGCCTGAGTTCTGCAGCGATCCTTATCTGCCGCCCTCGGTTCTACTCTACCGCGAGCCCACTTGAGAGACTGTCAAGCGACGCTTTCGCGTCGGCATTTCGCCAGGTGACCACCAAAACGCCGTTCAGGCGTCTCTTTCGTGCCGAACAGTGCCATCACTGCCGCCTTTGCCCACCAGGCCGTTTGTTCGTCACCTGCCGACCACTGATCCCACCGACGCCCACCGGTGAATTTTTCTTTGAACCTCTTTGAATTCTTAGCGTAACATCGCGCTTTGCTATTAATCGAGTGCTCGCAGTTTCCATAGATGTAAGTTTTCTTTTTTTGTGTGTTTGTTCGTCGTGCTTCAGCATGGCTGGCACAGCTGCAGCGAGCAGACCACGCTACTTCCTAGCATTAGTGCACCCAGGATTTTTGTCGCGGGGTTGAAATTTTGACAACACATATAAACTTTAATAATATGTAAATATAAAAATATAAAATAACAAGTATAAATGACAAATGTAAATATTACAAATAAATATAAATAAATAAATATAGAGAATAAAATATATAAACTGTACAAGAGTAGTTGTAGAGTTTTTTCTATATTTTGTACGCGAAAAATATCAAGCGTCAGATCAGCCCGCCATAGCCTATACAATTAGCCTGCAGGAGGAGTGTAATAATGGATACACCTTTGCATAACAACAAAGAGACACGCGAAGGCTTTTGCCATTGCCCGAAACCTCGGACCCGAGTTTGGAAGTACAATGGGAGGGAGGGGTGATGGGAGATCATGGTGGGAAGTATATATAATTAAAGCATTCCAGAAAGCCTTCTTCGCTGATAAAGTGAAGCAAAGCGTAAAGCACGTGCAGTCTCCTCGTGATTTTTATTTGTGCTAAAATGCAGAGAGAGAAAACTTTGCAGTACAGCTGACTATTATGCAGCGACGAAAATTGTCCGTTCTCTGACGCCGCGGTGTCATGGTGATCGGCAGTGAAGCAGTCGAGAAGTTTCAAGATTTTTAAGGTTCACTGGTTTAATTTACTAATAACATTGGCAGACCTTTAACGCATACACATTTCAAACAACACACTTATTACATGAAATGAGAAAATAGCCAAGAGAGCAGGAGTAGTAAACGGAACATAGCTGATAGTGAAGGTGTCCCGGAGTAATTAATGCACCGACGACGGTCGGCAGCGTTTCTGACGTGAGACGCCGCCGGCGCCGGCAGCTGCTCCCCGTGAACCCGCACACAGGGCTTTGATTTTTTTCGACCGGGCCACTAAAAAAGTGCATTCTGGACACATTTCCCACAACTAATTTGGGAGACACTTCTTAACACTAATCAGCCATGTTCCCGCCAAAAAGAAAGAAACCAAACAATAACAGACACAAAGTTTGAGCCCGAAAACGCGCGCTTCGGCAATATAATTATTGATGTAAACGAAATAGTTGAGACAAAACAATGAAGCATAGAGTGTAAAAAAACAGTAACAGCCGTTGGAAATAGAGGGGGCTCAGAGCCCGGAACGAACACCACAGGGGGTACAGATTCTTCTACAACGCGGAAACCCGAACCCCTGCGACACTCAGCCAGTAAGGTCTCCTCACCCCATAGCCGCGTCTTCCGGTCGGTCGGGGCGCAAACACAGGCTACATTTGTTTCTGAGTAAAACGGGGGCCTTGACGGCCGAAAGTAGTTCTAAACAACAGGGAAAGACAGCAAATGCAACGAGGGCTTCGCAGCAATTATTCGCTGCTATACCAGTGTTGCGGATCTGGTAGCGTGACCGGTGATGACGTCCGCTGGTCCTGAGTTGTGCAAGCATTGAGGCCGAGTAGGGCGAAAGCAACTTGATGTGCAGAAATTTACATGGCGTATGTGAACTGAGCCGTGAGCAGGCAGGTTCTGCGGGGGGTTCCCTTTTGGGGGCGGGGCGCGACCAATTAAATAACCAGTTGGGTCCGCCCCCCTTTCATCTAGCTTTGGTCCCGTTGTTTTCAGGAATGCGCCAATCACGAAAATCCGGTGCACTGAAATTGACACCCACACACCCACGACCGAGAGAAGGCACTTTTCCTCTCGCACAGCTCCAGCGTCAGGTTGACTTCGGTGGTTCAATCTTACTAAGGTCGAACCACCCGAGGTTGAAGCGACAGGAGGGCACCTGGGCCCCGTCGGCAATCCCGGCGTCGGGCACTCGTTTTGGCAACAGCGGCCGTTTCGAACACTCCACAAAGGGTTCCCCACGAATGCGCCGACTCCGCCGCCCGAAGGAAGACAGGAACACTTAGCTTTCCGCCAAACGGGCGGCGCCCTGCCGAGACGCCCTTGTCCCCCACCTCCATTCGACGTTCTCGGT
Organism: Haemaphysalis longicornis; assembly: GCA_013339765.2. Classification (NCBI taxonomy): domain Eukaryota; kingdom Metazoa; phylum Arthropoda; class Arachnida; order Ixodida; family Ixodidae; genus Haemaphysalis; species Haemaphysalis longicornis. The sequence continues at coordinate 46,455,097 of CM023457.1, read as the reverse complement.
CATTGTGGCTGCCCTCGCGGGCGGGCGCTTGGGTGACCGTGACTACGCCGAAAGCGGCTTGTGTCGAGCAGCAGCGTCAGTCTCCGCCGCGTCATTGGGCACAAGTCCGGGTCACTTCCCGCCGATAAGGAGGGGGGGGGGGGGGGGACGGACGAGGAAGGCTTGGGTGGCTGAATCCGATAGTATTGAGGACGATCTTCGCAACACCGTACGCCGATCGTAACACCAGATAACTCGAGAAGACCCGACGCCGCGCTACCGTTCGGAACACCTTCAACTTTTATTTGGTTGGTTGGTTGGAGCCATAACAAGAATGGCACGTACCCACTCTGGGGGATTGGCCAAGTCTGAAGAGAGAGAGAGAGAAATAAACTTCTTTATTAGCAAAAAAAAAAGTGGAGCGGTGTCCTCATTTCAGGACCCCATTCGTGGTGCCAGCTGCGACAGCCCTTTCAACCAACCGAAGTGGTCTTCCGAACTGGAACTGGACAACACGCTCTCCCACTGCTCATAAGACAGACGAGGAATTAAAACCCCAAGTTGGCCAAGTCTGATTGTGGTTTCACTGTTGAAGAAGCTTATGAATTAGTTTCAAACTAAGCGAACATAGGGTACAGTGATGTAACAATTTTGGAACCAAAAAAAATTCTATACTGCTTTAACAACAGGTATTTCAATGACCGATTAAAATTGGTTGATGCGATTGATTAACAAGGCAAGCGACCTGATTCGGCAATAAAAGAGTGAAGAGCGCGACAAACATCCCCGTTGCACCAACCAAGCCCGACTGCCCCAAATGACAATAAATTAGGCACCGACAAGGCGAGACCCAGGCGCCGGAGGGGAACCTCCAGGTAACGATTTCGGAGGGAGGAGAACCGCCGGCAAGACAACAGGAAGTGGTCAATTGTTTCCTCCTCTTGACAGAAGCCGCACATGGCCGATGGCGCTATGCGTGCGCGGTGTAGATAAAAATTCAAATTAGGTGTTCGGCAGCGAAAGCAAGTCAGTGTGACCTCGCACAGTCGAGACTGCGCAAAGTCACACTTCCAAGAGTACCGGAGATGCTCAATGTCAGGGCAGCCAGCGATACTGTCTGGTGGGAAGCTGTCCAGCGAACTGTACCTTCGAAACCTATTTGCAACAACGTAGGCTATCGGGGACCCAGTATCAACCAGAGGACCATTCAGTGCTACTCCTGCCAGGTAATCAGCGGTTTCGTTAAGTTCAACACCTCTGTGCCCTGGGACCCAGACCAGACGGATTTCCCTGACATGTGCCGGTATAAGCATCGACAGCGATCGGCGAAGTGGAGAAACGGTTGGTGAAGATAAAGCGGAGCAGACCGAAAAAGAATCCGTCACAATGATCACCTGGGAATGCTCTTCGCTGAGCTTACGAAGACCTAGCGTGATTCCTAAAAATTCTGCCAAATATATTGACGTGAAATTTGGAAGGCGCAAGGAAATTTCCAGTCAAGCGCAGGTGAAAATATACCTACACCAGCTTTTTTTGTCCGGAACAGAAGCATCTCTCACGACCAATCCCGACCGCGCGCACAACACCGCGCACTTCTTTCTCATCTTCTCCCAAGTGCCCACGCACGCGCCCTTTCCCGCGATCGAGAATCGACACCAGATACAAAAAAAGGCTGTGTACCTGTGTTCCAACTGTAAAATAAGGTTTGCATGGCGAATCTATTTTCGATGAACAAAGATAGAGCCCAAACTTGGAACAAAGATGGAGCCAATAATTTAAACCCCCCAGGGATTCTTAAGAATTCAGAAATCTCCTACCCAAGGACACTATTTGTGCCACTAAAAATTTTCCTCAATCTTTTTCTTGAATTACTTCAAGTTATACGCGAGTTGGTCCGCACAGACTTAAAAGATCGTGGTCTTGCTTTTTTTATTTTTAATACCGGTCAAACAATATTCTTCTTCGAGATTTAACTACGAGTGCCCAATGTGGTCGTGTGGCTGGCCCTACATTTATTAACAGAGAAGATTCGGTGACCGCAGGAGCCCGCGAGTCGAGGAGCTCCCATAGAATGCGGCCGAGCAGCGCAGAAGCCTGGGTGTTTTTTTTATCCGCGTGGCTCGTCCTGCGTGCCCAAGCCACGCGCTGCTGCCGATGGTACCGGCCCATGATGATGATGGTAGGCGCTTCTTGTCGATGATGAAGTGGCCGCTACACATCCATCCATACATCCATCCATCCATCCATCCATCCATCCATCCATCCATCTCATCCATCCATCCATCCATCCATCCATCTCATCCATCCATCCATCCATCCCATCTCATCTCATCCTATCATCCATCATCCATCTATCTATCTCATCTCATCATCATCCTATCTCATCTATCTATCTATCTACCCTATCTATCTATCTATCCTTCTATCTATCTATCTATCTATCTATCTATTATAACTAAACCACCGTATTCAAAGTGTTTAACGCCCCCCACAGCAGCGCACAGAGACCAAATCATCCCCACTCTTAATGAAATATCCTTTCTAATGAAGCCAGTTTCCTGTACCGAAGACTTCGTTATAACGGGGTTCAATGCACTTCGCTATTAAAACCACTTATTGTCATCGTATTTTTGTTGCTTCACCAGTATTATGACGCATAAGTACCCGATCCCACGTCTTGACACTTCAGTGGTGCTGAAGACCTCACCCAGTGCCCCCTGCTTCCGAATCAATGATCGTGGTGACCACTCGGCCCCCAGACTTCCCCAATGATGCAAAGTTATCACAGCGAGTTTGTGTCTAAGTTTTGTAGTCCAAGTTAAAAAATCTGATGGCTTGTAGATTTAGCCTCAAAAATACACAGCGTTAGGCTTCTTATGCACACATGACGCGTATGTCGAACACACAAATAAGCGCACAGGGCACGTACACATGCGCGAAAAATTTTCTTTTTTGTTTCAACACGACAACCTTAGGGGGCTGCATTAAGCGCGGTCCATAAAGTCATCATAATCGCAGTGCCGAAAGTCAACATCTTGCTCTGTATACGTCGTATCACAGTGGGGTGACCATCTGTTGACTCTTTTTTCATGTGGATTGCAAAAGGTTCAGACATCTAGCCCATACGGTAGCATGAACTCCCTCCGTGTCAAACATGGATGAAAGACTATAGTGCCCACAAAGGGTCTAAAGTGTGTGGGTGGTTTCGCTCCTATCTCCTCTTTTTTGCCTACCCTCTCTTGCATCCCCTGAACACCCCTTCCCCAGTGCCGAGTAGCAATCCGGGCTCTAAGCCTGGATAACCTCTAGGCTTTCCGTTCGCTTTTGTGATCCCCCTCCTCCGTGACAAACACAATACAGCCCTCTTCGCTGAACAAAAGCACAAAGCAAGGCGAGCACTCGAAACAGCAGCGCTCCATAACTGCCTCATAGCGTCAAAAGAGCTGTTTCCAACCCCGGATTGCCCGCGGTCTCTTTATATGGCGTTGATAAAGCGGGTAGGGTTTCATGGTTATACTGCGCGAAAGGGGCCTGCAATGCTCGCGGCCCTGTGAAAAAGCAAAAAAGACGGAGCCCGTTATCATGGAAGCTTTAACGTGTCTACCTTTCTTGGTGCTTTACACAATTACCCAGCTGCCAGTGCGACCTCAGTGGAATGACCCCGCTCCCCGCGCGTACTTCCCTTTGACATTGTACTCGCGAAGCTTCTGGTACACCGAAGGGCACATCGGACCCCGACATACTCGACGGAGTAGGGCCGCTTCTAGGTGAAAAACCTCAATGAATATTCAGCGCGATCAGGGTTAAATCTGCCTGTTCCTTGCGCAACGCTTGTGTTGGTAAGTGAGAAGTGTTTTGTTGCTTACCGGCGAAGAACTCAGAACCATGCATTGTAGCTTTTCTTATCCTGCACTGTACCAGGGGTTAAAGTTAGAAAGTGTAGTTGGATTGGCATTTTATATACGTACCTAGATTTTCCTGCTTGCCAAGCTTTCCGCTCTGCAGTTACAGCTCCTTCCAATACCTCTGAAGTTGTTCTAACGAGCCCACTTCCTTCCCACCCGAGGCCTTATTCCGAAGTCAGAGATTATCATCTTTTCCATTTAAACCGAACTAAACTTACCGCCGGCTAAGATACATCTATGAATTCGTGGGTTAGTGTTCACTTCCTTTTCCATTTGACGTTACAATTTGTGGAAAACCCCGAATTATTTTTGGCGACAACCACCCCACAACGCCTGTCCTTGTCTGTTGTTAAAGCGTCTTGTCCATTGCGCTGTTTTCTATACTATGTATGCCTTATAACCCTCACCTTTTCTTCGAACCTCGTTTAATCCGATGGTATCGAATTTAATGCCTAAAAGCCCCTACAATAGCACAGCTAATCGGACCTCGCTAGACAGAGTTTCTAGTCTTAAACGTGGTCAGGTTCATGTTCCAAAGACTGCCTGTCCTAGGTCCAGAGATTTTTACCACCCTCTGCTGTAACGCTGACCTCGTTATGGGGCTCTTTAGCTGCTGGGGCTGGAGGCCCTCGTAGGCTTGCCTTCGGTTTGTAGGGACGCTAAGGTCAAATACTGCACTAGGGTAGCCAGATCATGTCCTAATTAGCGCACTGTTTGCGTCCCAGGGAGCTTCGTAGTGTTGTTGCACCTACCATGTAGCCGCATGGTTGTTTTCTACCGGACCTCGCATATATTGCAAACCCGGTGATGTGGTATTGACCCTAGTGCAAAACAACAGATACGCGGTGATAAATGTCTAGCCCCATTGTTTCCAGCAAGCACTGTTATCAGTTTTCCGCAATGTGTGTACGAGCCAAGTTTTTCATAACAGAAGATAACAGCGACTCTAATCGCTGTTTATTGAGAAGGTGAAGAATATTTGAGTAACACGAGCCCAACAGTCTCAACGTCCGGCTACCCCGCGTGCCGACTTGTCGCGTATGCGTAGCCTTAATAATGTTAAAACATGACCCCAGTATTGTATTCTCACCGCTATAAGCGTACACGGAAAAGAAACTAAAGGAGACATGCGTATTCATCATTTTTCATTGTGTAAGAATTGCAGTGAACATATTAATAGGCCCCTGGTGGTTGTAATCATTACATGTAATGAATGTAATGGTGGACGTAATGGTGGATGGATTGATTACATCCAGTGAATGTAATTATCACACGTGATCTTGAGCAAGTCATGTTGATGATAATAAAGAGGCGGCTCGTACGGACGCGTGTTTCCAAACGCTTCGCTGTACAGAGCACCCACGTGACATGTGTGATGTCACTGCGCGCGCTATTCTTTTGAGCGCCTGCTAAACCGAACCCGCCGTTCTGGCTCTGTAGCCTTGACGTAGAGCACTGAGTAATGGCGCTGATGGCTTGGGTTCGAGCCCCAGCACGACTCTATCTCTTTTTTTTTTTTCATTGCCTATTTTATTTCTACATTTCATTTTTTTTTCTAAACTGCAATCTACGCGTCGTTTTTGGTAATAATGGTGATTTGGTATGTTTTAGGTCGCTTTAGGCTTGGGGCGCAGCCAACAACCACGTTGAATTACCGTTCTCCATCGCGCGAACAGACATGTCACGTGGGTGCTCTGTGCAGCGAAGCGTTTGGAAATACGCCACACGGACAAGGGGACACGGACATAGCTCGCTCCTCGCGCTCGCGGCAGTGGCTCGTGTTCAGCCCCCCAGGTCTGGTCTCGCCTCCTCCGCCCTTTGTGCCATTTGCGGTGAGCATGAGACACTAGATCACTTCTGATTACATCGCCGTGGTTTCTCAATGATCAGACAACGTCACCTTATCAGGTCATTACAACGAATTGGACTTCCTATCTCCATGCCCGTACTACTGTCGCTAGGGGCCACATCACTGGGTTGTTGTCACAGAGGGGTGGCTGCAGCCATTCATGCGTATGTGTCCGAGACCAGGCGTCTGCCCTGTTAGCCTTTATTATCACGGGTATGTTTTCTGAAATTCAATTGCCACTTTCAATTTGTAGCCAATTCTTCCTTCCAGTCTCGTGCTGCTGCTGGATGCCAACGGATAGGTATCTACTTTTAAGCTCTGAGCGGGCAAATTAGCCCCCTTCTTGCTCGATTCCTGGGCAATCCCCCGCGTGGGTATGCGCCATGAGACGTGGAACAACAACAACAACAACAGGAATCGGGCGACTGGCTGTGTGGCTCTTTTCTCCGCCGCTTTCCGCGACATTCTGGTGCTGAAACCCGGGAGATCGAACCACGAACAGACTCGACTTGACGCGGCGCAAACGCCGAGGTACGCTAGGCTCGGGATTCCTTTGGATCCAGCTGATTCGGGAAGCCTCGTCCTCGAACGCTGCTCGTCGCTCGTGCTCATGCTGGAGCCACCCGGTCGCCCGGCTTCGCTGCCATCTACCATGGAGGAGCTACGTCGCCACCGTGACTTCGTGAGGCAAGCCGTCCCAAGGGGCGTAGCTGCAATTGAATCGCTGCTACAGGATCCAGACGCACTGACCGAGCAGATCCATTCGTACCTGCACACCCTCAACAGCACGTATGAGGAAATGGAGGCTCTGAACAGTGCGTCCAGGAGACCATCGATTTAGACGAGTTAGAAGCTGACTTCTTCACTAGATATATGAATACCACGAAAAGGCCACCTTGATCCGTTCTCAGGTCTACATCGTCAGAACCTCCGCGGTTCCTTCCCTGGTTTCTGTTCAGAGTACCGGAGCGCCGAGCCGTGATTTCAGCGTTCCTCTGCACGGCAAGACCGCAGCGCTCCCCGGTGACAGCAAGAGGACGGTGAAGGTCGACAATGTGGCGAACGTGAACTCCGCGTGTGGGGCGAGCGTCTGCGCCCTACACGTCTGCACAGCTGGCGAGGATTCTCAACGCCCGGAACAACTGGCGGAGGTCGCAACAGATTCCCTTGAGGGACGATCGGATACACCCAGCAGCCCTCCTAGCGACGGGTGATTTCACTGAATGACGGGAGCGGATCAAGGTGATCCTTTTCGTGATATTCAAAGCTAGTGAAAAAATCAGCTTTTAACTCGTCTAAATCGATGGTCTTTTGAACGCGCTGGTCAAAAGCCTTCATTTCCTCCTACCTGGTTCTACCTGGATCTTCTCGGTCGGGTCGGTGCGTCTGGATCCTGTAGCAGCTATTCAATTGAAGCTTCGCCCCTTGGGACGGCTTGCCTCGTGAAGTCACGGCGGCGTAGCTCCTCCTTCGCAGACGGCAGTGAAGCCGGGCGACCGGGTGGCTCCAGCAGGAGCACGAGCGATGAGCAGCAGCTTTCCGTCACAAGTCATCCCGCGAAAGCACTTGTGTATGCGGTAATGGTACCATCACCTTTGAGCTTGTTTTTGTGAGGAAAAGTAAGGATGAGTAGGAATATGCGTAGAATAGTGCATATCGGAGCGTAGTCTTGTACTGTTCACTTGTGCTATTAATAATTGCTACAAGACTAAACGCACCTCATTAAATATGGCAACGATTTCGCTCATGCCAACGATGATTCATACATAATGAAATCTGAAAATTGTGGGCTCGCTGCCGTGTAAGAGCGCTGAAGAGTTATGGTATGATTTTGATGGACAGTTAGAGCTTGTATTAAATATTTCATTTCCTGGTAACGAATTCGTCCCATCGGAGGTAACATACCTGGGATAACCGAAACATAATGCTCAAAAAAAGACAGGCTATCCCGAATTCATTGGGAATCTTCAAACCCCTTTAATAATAAATATTTATTGGCCATTGAGAAATATTTTGTCTTATACAACAGAAAACTAACCCAGCTGAATTTGGGCAGTACATGTTCAGCAAGGAGAAACGCTGAGATCCGATAATACACAACGATACTCATTACTGATACCACGTCATTAGCCAACATAACTAACGAGTAGTTTCCCTTGATTGATTGATTGATTGATTGATTGATTGATTGATTGATTGATTGATTGATTGATTGATTGATTGATTGATTGATTGATTGATTGATTGATTGATTGATTGATTGATTGATTGATTGATTGTAGGTTTTAACGCGCCGACGCAACGCAGGCGATGAGGCGCGCCGTAGTGGAGGGCTCCGGATTAATTTTGATCCCCTGGGGATCTTTAACGTGCGCCGAAATCTTGTACACACGGGCGTTTTTGCTTTTCGCCTCCATCAAAAAAGCGGCCGCCGCGGCCGGGAATCGAACCCGCGTCCTCTACTTTCCCTTAGTATCCTCCCAACCTGATAGCTCTTCAATTCCCGAGGCAAACTTCGTATCAGCTGAGGATGTCCTATCTCTTCTGGGCAAAGTAAAAATGGTATCCTCTGGAGGCCCTCACAACATGCCAAATTTATTTCTTCGTCGCTAAGCAGGACCCATATCGCATATACTAACGGCTACCTTGCAAGCTATCTTTTATCATGCCTATTTCCATGTTTTGGACAGGGCCTCATACCCCCGAATACTAACAATTTTCAACTCCACCCCACGCATACAACGAATATTTTACGGAGTAACATTGCCGTGCGAAAATAACTTTGCTTGGCTTTAGCTGTATTTGCACAATAAAAATGCACATATTCCTACTACTACATTTTAGGCTACAGCGAGCCTTAGGGTCCAGTTTTATAACTTCAAGGTGGCTTTTTAACCATGACCCCCCAAAAAGGGGAGCTCTGTAATCATTGTCATCATCATCATCGCAGCTTCAGCGCGTAAAAGATTCGAATTTGAATTCACTGCAGCACCTCCGAAGAAACCGCAGACAAGTCCGTGAGTGTTCCCGCGCTGCCACCGATTGCGACTACCAGCCGGGGCAGCGACGACAGGGCTATCAGCTACAGCCAGCCACCGATCCGGCGGCTGGATATCAGCGCCCCGGGCGGCGTGCTGCTGCAATCGGCGCGATGTCGTCGGACTCCTTCGCCGCAGAGGCCGGCCAGGCAAACGTCGGCACGCACCTCAAGCAGGACCGGCTGGCGGACACTCAGAGAGGCGGAGGGGAAAGTTTTTTGTACTCTGTTCGGGCGACCATGAGGGGCCGCCGATGGGTCTGGTTCGTGCTGACCGTTGTCCTGCTGGCGCTATGCATCGCCCTCATCGGAGCCTACGCCGTACCTCGCAAAAGGTGGGCGCTGTATGTAGACCATTCGCAACGGTTCTCTCCAACTGCGCCGTTGTTATCGCGCGCGCGAGTGGTCCAAGTTTCGTGTTCACGGCCCGGTTGAGGCCGTCCAGATTCCGCGTAGTCCCGATTACTACGGAAGTTAACAATATTCTTATAGCCGTTTCCCAAACGCCGCGAGAGAGTGGAGGAAGCAGCGTGATATGGATCGTTTTAAAATTGTTATCTCTCATTACCTAATGTAGTGAAAGAGACGATGCTGGCCACTGTTACAGCGACTTCTTAGATGCAACCTAATTTGTTTTGCGGCCCTTGCATTAGAGCGCTCGACTTACAGCCGTTTTACGAGGACCATACTCAACCTCCTTTTTTGCATCCCCTCATTTGGCAGTTTCTAAGGGCACGAGAACTACGATACGCTTTTATCACTCCTATCTGAGCTGTCTATTTACCAAAGAGGCGTCAAACTGGCCAGTTATGTTGTGGCAATAGTGCCCAAGCTCTTGATTCTTTCGCATCTGTGTGCTGAAGCAAGCTGGGATTTTAGTGGTGGCATGTATATTACCGGAGCTGCGGAAGGTCGGAGGAACGCCTTCGTTGTTACGCACGGTTTTCCGTGTCGCCGGTTTCCTCTTCTCTCGGCTTCTAGCGCGCGTGTCTTTAAAAACCAATTAACCCGAGTTTTGACACAGACAAAGGAAGGGGGTGACGCATGTCCTTGTCTGTGTCGGGGCTGTTTTTGTCGTAGCGATGTTGCTCCAACAAGCCTAAGCTATCACTTTCGTGTACGTCTGTCTCGACCATGAGAAATGCTCTTAGAGATGTCTTTTCATTTTTTTTATCTCCTCGTACGGTTCCGTTTGGACCCGCAGAATATATTGTGTTCAGAAATGTTTTTGAAATTAGGAGTAAACCATTCTCCCAATAATCTATATAAATACACCACAGAGATTAGGATTTATCAACAGCAGCTTTCCAGCTCATCACAGTTCCTTCGAGGCTGTTTGCACAGAAGTATTTAACATTATGCAAAGTAATTCGACGCAGTTGTAATCTCAACTTTGTGAACAATTTAAAGTTCAACAGACTGGCTTACCAGGTTCCAGGGACACCTACGTCATCAAAGGTAATTCTATCGGCAGTAACTCTTGACAGAAAAAAAAAATATAAAAAAAATATTAAGCATCTTGAAAACCACCATTTCAGTGTTCGTATTCGAGTACTCACGAAAAAAGACATAGCGGAACGTGAACTATCATTTTTCCCAAGCAGTTCTCAAAGGTTTCTGGACGGTCGACTTTCCCAGCAAAAATTGCTTGCGTTTACTGATAAATATCGTTTTATAGCCCGAAAACGTTTTTTTTTTTTTAATGTTATCACAAAATTTGGGTGGGTCCGCCCGCGAGGTTATTCACCACAAAACAAAGCCAGCTCTTTTGAACCTGAGGCTGTCGGTAAAACCTTGATGCATTTCTGTGCTCTTTGCTGGGCTTTTGCGTTACCGTGGACTGCTCGTCCCTTATATAAAAACGGCAACGGTTCATTACAAAAACGGCAAACAGTGGAACTTATAGACAGGACGTAAACTTGTAAAAAGACACTGCTTTTTTTGTGTGTTACCGCCCTACCTAGACGCTGTTTGTTGTGTTTCGTCATGAACCCTATCCAACTAGCCAACCTTTCTATTCTTTTTTCGTCACTGAAGGAATATCTGTTTCCATAATACGACACCTTGTCTAGAAACAAACACCTCGTCTATACCTAAACTAATACAGTCAAACCCGTTTATAGCGAACTGCAATATGCACCGCGATTAGTTCGATATATCCAATAGTTCTATATAGCCGAACCCGCCTATCACGAGCTTATTGTTACGAGTTCGCAATCCGCGAGAGCCCCCCGCCCCCTCCCCAACTCCGCCATCCGCGTATGCAGAAATGAACACATTACAGTAGCCATTACCAGACCAAAATAATCAATTTATTGCAAGTATCAAAGCTACTTTCCGCCTTAACTGCCCACGTTGCAAAAAAAAAAAAGGGGGGGGGGGAGGGTATTTTTGTTTTCACTTTCGTTTTGGCGGCTTCAACTATAGCATTCTCTACACGAAACATTGTTTGCACCAGTTCCGAGTCCGTGTCCTCAAAAATCTAAGAAGCATTAGCGGAGCACATCGACGGCCGAAAGCGCTTCATTATAAGCGTCGGACGGATTTCACTGGCGACATCATCGGGAACGTTGGCGAGCTCTTCCCACAGTTCACCGATGCTGCATGCTGTCTTGGTCCGCACTCACTGACTGGGCGGGTTCCGTCGCGAGTCCCGCGCATCGGAAGCAGTTCCGGAAAGTATTGGGCGTCACGTCGCTCCGTACGAGGCGCAATGCCTCAGTCGCGGCTCTTGCTCCGTGGTCGCGGCCAATCCACATCTCAGTCGCCGCTCCGAGATCATGCATTTCGGCGGCCATTCTAGGCGCCCAGAGTTCGATATATCGGATGTGAACTTCGTTATAAGGAATATGTTTCTCATGTATTTCCGTAACTGAAATATTTTTGTTCGATATATAGCATAGTTCGCTCTATCCGGGTTCGTTATAGCCGGGTTTGACTGTATTACTGTGGATCCTACTTTGCTATCACCGTTTAGAAGAAATGCGTGCGTTCACTCACTGATGTCCCTGACATTAGAGTGGGCAGTGTTCACTTAGGTTTGCATTTGCCTTAAACGTGGGTATTAGGAGGCTCTGACTTAATTGCACAACTACGCTAAACTAAGCGTCATGTGATTGTTTTTTTTTTTACGTTGGTACAAGTCTTGCGCTGCAAAACTGCTGGAAATATTCACAAAACAAAAGTTCAACGCAGGAAGTTATCTCTCGTGCAAAGGAGGTCATAGAGCTTAATTCTGTTGAATCGGTTTATTGCGCAGTTATTTCCTTTTTTAATGAACAAAAACATATTGAGCTCCGAACAGTATTAGCGATTGGTGCACGCTATCTGAGTACCGAGATATGCGGTCAGTATCAGCGAAAAGTCGGGCAGCACAATCTGGGGCATACAGCTCTCAATACAGCTGTCGGATGTGCTACCTATAAATACACAGTGCCTTTTGCTACGCCCCTACACATCAAAACCAGCCCCATATCAAATGTCCATGACGTCATTCTCCTCTAAGGCTAACAAAGAAATCTTTTTCGCCCAAATTACCACGCTCGTACAAAACTTACTCAACCTCTCACATCTGGAAGTAAATGACCAGATGCGCTTCGGATAACTTCGAGATGTGTACGCCTTATCGACAGCATTACATCGTCTTGTAAATATTAGATAACGTGCGACTGATAGGACATGTTCATAATATGGCGTACAACAGAAGGACAATTAGATAAAGGGGGCTTCATTCAGGATGAACGCGTGCCGAACAACACAAAAATGACCCTCCGGTCATTAGCCTTCGCGACTCGCGGCTTAATCTACTCCTGACGTGAGGTTCGATTGCCTTTTTTAAAGAGTACGATATCTTTCTTGGGTTACCTAAACGCGACAATTATGCGGCAACAAGTACTTACAGGCATGACTGAAATTGACGGTATGCATAATGCATATCAACATAGTCCAGCAAAAAGGAAGCAAGCACGTTTGAGGCAAAACACAAGCACTATACTGGCAATAGCAGCATTGTTTTAAAGGGACGGACAACCGATTTTTGTCGCGTACATGTTCTCTAGCTCATATGAAAGCCAACGTTTAATATAGCCCGTAACCACAACCAATTTCTTAACAAATTGGCGGAAATAATATTATTTTGGCCGCAAACTCCCTGAAATCGGAAGGGTGGTGATTCGTAGTGTCGAAACTTGACACTACAATGTGTCCCTGTCACGTGACCTGCAAAACTAGCAGCTACTGTAACTGCTGAAACGTTTATTTACGTATTGGAACCTTTTAACACAAGTATTTGTACGAGGTTAAATTGTATATGTATTTCTAAACATTATTTTGAAAATTTTCAAGACAAGCCACCCACCGTCACTGGGTTGCTCTCAGTGTGGCTAACTGAGCCTCCATGCCCAGAATCAACGGCAGCGTTCAGTAAACAGACCCATTGAAGGAACTTTGACGATTCTGCCAGGGGTGTTTGTTCTGCCAAACAGGGGTGTTTGTTCTGCCAAAATATTTGATTTCAGTTTCCAAATACGCCCATGGCAGCTTAAAAAAAACGTCGCGCCCGGCGAGAATCGAACTTCCCACCTCCACAACGTGAAGCCAGATTCCACCATCGTCTATCCCAACAGATGGCGCATTCGTGCACAATAGACTAGATTTCCTCTATATAGCTCCCGCATGGAGCCAAGAGTTGCGCGACCCTTTTCCACACGCCGCCGTGATGACGTCACTCCGGTTATCCACGCCGCGCAGAGAAGCCCCCTCTACGGCTGCGCCGCAGCCGCCGACGCGAGCGGCACCGCGCCCCGCCCAGGAACA